>CAJQUW010009749.1:0-210831 GCA_907163375.1 Prostheceraeus crozeri | reverse complement strand
CACAATTTCTGCTCCGAATTTATAGAGAATAAGCGTGTGAAATCCTTGCAGCTGCTGAATTATATCTCTCGGTTACGGGATCCACAAGTTTCTCTATCTCTGCTGAGGACTTGTGCCGGGTTCTGTAGGATGACTCATTTGGCAAGAACTGTTCCCCCTGAATGCACCGAGAAAGCTTTCGGAGATTTTGACAAAGAAGTTCGAAAATGTCTAGAAGAAAGTATTGCCATTGAACTATCGGAAGAGGCTAGGATCCAATGCCAACTTAAAGTATGTTCTGGTGGACTAGGTGTTCGGTCGACAATGAAACATTCTTCAGCAGCCTATCTTGCATCGCTCAGTGCATCACTTCCCGCTGCGAGTATCAAGAGCAATGCCACAACGTACGACTCTTGCCTTCAGGCAATTTCCTCGTATAATTCGATGGTAGAAGAGCAAAAACATCTTGCAAATGATTTCTTCATTTCATCGACACCCTCACAAAAACATCTGTCAACTTTCATTGATACCAGACTACAAAAGACCTTAATGACCAGTGCAAGTCCTGCACATCAAATTCGGTTACACTCGGTCAGTTCACCCGATGCGGCTAAATGGCTAACCGTTGTTCCATCACCTGGATTGGGTTTCAGACTATCACCCGAAGAATTTCAAGTGTTGATAAAATGGTGGCTCGGCTTGCCAATGACGACTGGTAAAACTCTGTGTCCAAGATGTCCAGGAGTTTCATTAGATCCGTTGGGCCATCACGCTTTGACATGTAAGCGGGGAAGCTTTGTGACAAGTCGGCATAATGCTCTGCGTGATCAGCTAAACCAAATCTGCGAATGGGCAAACCTTCGACCTGCCATCGAAAAAGGCGCCGGTTGTGGTCACTCCGACCCAAACAGAAGACCAGCAGACATTCTCCTGCCAGATTGGAGTCTTGGTCGTCCAGCAGCAGTTGACCTGACTGTTGTGCATCCGCTTATCAATAACACTGTTCCAGGAGCGAGCACAACGGAAGGGTCAACCTTGTTGGCGGCTGAAAAAAGAAAGCATACCTCCAACGACAACAAATGTGAGGAGCTTGGCTGGATATGCATTCCGATGGCAGTTACAGCCTATGGCTCATGGGGAGAAGAAGCTCTCTACACATTCTCTCGAGTTGCTTCCAGACTGTCCACTCAGACTTCAGTGACCTTTTCTGAGGCACGGGAGGCCATCATGAGAAAAATGTCCATCGCTTTGATCCGCCATAACTCCCGAGCAATGCTATCAATGAATCTAGGGGAGATTGGCAGACACGAACTGGTTCTGGCTGGAGCATCAAGTTATTTTGACTCTTATCTTCTTTTTTCTCTCTCTCTCTCTCTCTTTTGTATTCGGTATGACTTTGAAAGATCATGAGTAATGGGCAAAAGACCGTTCCAGGACAGGACAGGTCAAAAAAAAAAATTGGTATCTTTAAAAACGACATAAATTCATGAATTTAGTCCCTTTTTCAGGTTTTAAAGACCTGAATTCATGAATTTAGTCCATTCAAAAAGTACCATTTTTTCAAAAAATGGTATTTTTAAAAACAACATAAATTCATGAATTTGAACCCTTTTTCAGGTTATGAAGACCTAAATTCATAAATTTGGGCGTTTTTAAAAATACCCAGTTTTTCAAATTTTTCAAAATCTCAAATTTGAGAATTGCAATCGGGCGAAGCCTAGAACCTTCGGTTCGATTTTCACCCTTAAAATCATGACCGTTCTAGGACACCGAAAATCATAAAAGTTGAGAATCTCAAATTTGAGAATTACAATTTTTACCTTGAAAATCATGACCGTTCCAGGACACCGAAAAAATCAGAAAAGTTAAGAATTTCAAATTCATGAGTTTAGACGTTTTTTAGGTTTTTAAAATATATCATGTGACTAATAATATTTCTTTAACAGGTAGCGGTTAATGCAAAATGAAAACACATTCTTTTTTCTTTATGAAATATTTTATTCACATATATGTGCAAGTAGTTTAGATTACAAAGTAAATATATGACAACTAGAAAAATGTTACATTCATAAACTGGGAATGGCATTCCCATTTTTCTATTGTTACATAAAATGATTGACAATACACACCACTACGTCAAATAATATGCAAGAAGTCACACAGTATAAGAAAAAATAAAGAATGTTTCATTTATAAGCTGCGAATGCTCATTCCCATTCTCTTATTCCGTCTCACAAAATAAAATGTTAATGCATGCTACTCACATAATATAGCAAAGTCTTACAATACAAGAAAAAGCAACCACTGTTTCATTTATAAACTGCGAATGCTCATTCCCATTTTTCTATTCTGTTACATAAAATGATTGTCAATACATACTACTCATTTTGTGTTTGGCGCTCCTGTATATGTTGTGTCTCTAATTGCTGCGTTAGTCCAGTTGTCATATCAGATGTTTGATTGGATTCTTGGGAAGAAAATATCCCTGAGCTAATTTGAAGCAACTGTTCCTCTTTTTCAAATTCAAAATAATCTTCAAAATACTTAAAGTTTTTGAAAACAAAGAATATACTTAAAGTACATGTTTGAAGCTTTGTGTTAGCTTGAGAAAGGCGATATAATTTTATCAAAAACGTTACATACCTTCTTGAGAATTTAATGTTATATTCACTCTCCAACTTTTGAGTAAAGGCTACCATTGACAAATGTTCCATTGATTTTAATTTAGATATCACAAATCCTTGGCAAATAGCAATTGATAAGGAAGAATTATTGTGTACTTTTTCTTGATAAATTAGAGAATGTAGAGTTGTAACACAGTTTTGGATAGTGCATGTCGCCTGTGCACTCACGTCGAGCTGTCGTTGGATTAGTTGTCCTGATGAAAATGAGTTTCTTATTTCAGAAAAAATCTCATTTTTCTTGTCCTCTTTTTCTGGTTTTATCTTCTTTTGAAAATAGAATTCATGATTTACAATAAGAGTTTTGAAAAAATCTATCTTCTCATCTTTGATGAGTGGAAGTACTTGATCACAAAATTTGAGGAATTCGCGATGAATAGAAGCACTCATTTTTGACACAGCTTCGATATTTTGGGTCTCGGATAAATTGTAAACAGTCAACAGTCTCGTAGAACGCTCACAGAATGAATGCACGCAGTAATTAGAGCACGCAGTAAGACTAAAATTGTAATACTTGGAATAATGGCAGCAGCTGTTTTTGAGAGAGAGAGAATCTTTATGACCTTTGCCCCAACGAAGCGACTAAATCATACCCGCATTGGCGCTATTGTCTGCCACAAGCCGCCGCAGCTGTCACCACTTCAATGTTCAAAGGTCAAACCAAGTCAAGCGAAACAAAACTAAGATTAGCGACTTCTTCTGCAAAAACTAATTAAAATGTGCATTAAGATGCATTTCTTCTCAAAAAAGGATATTTTTCGTGGAATGAAGAGTAGTTTTTTATCCTCATAACATGTACGATTGCATCGGTATTGGGCAGTAGAGTTATACTGGAGTATACAAAAAATTCAATTGCTTATCTACGATTCATACTGGCAAACAATTCTTTTGTTCTCTCTCCCTCTTCGTCTCATCCTCTCCCAGAGCTTTTGGTCTGACTGTGTTCTTAGAAATATACGGCAAACAAACAACTGCGTATTTCTATTTAAATCAAAATTCAGAAGATTGTATTCAAAATATTTATTCAAAATATTTCTTTAAAAAATGGAAGAAACAAAAATGGAAGAAACCGCAAGAATATATCCTTCGTTATCATATGAACGTAGTTCTACTTTAATGGACATTGAAAAGATTAACATTGAAAAAATGAACATTGAAAAACACAAAGATAGAGTACGCTATATGAAAGATAAGGAATCTCAATTATTATTAAGATTAGAGCATTATAAAAAATTAAGAAAGAGATGGACTAAAGTTAAGAATGTAACACAAGGAATTGGCATATTCTTAACAATAAGTTTAGGCGCTCTCACTATTGTTATATCTTCTGGTGTTTTAGTAATTCCAGTAGTTGCTACAGCTTTAACAGGTACGGGCGTTTTTGCAACTTCACTTGTTACAATGTTAGATAAATCTTTAATAACTAAGAAACGAAAATCATTAAAAACTAAGCATTTACATATTAAAGAAGTCTATGATAAACTACATTACTACTTTCAAAGAGTATGTGATGATAATGTTATTACGTTAGATGAGATTGAAAAATTTGATCAAATAGCTAATAAAGCTAATAAAACGCCATTTCATTTAAAGTCCGAAAAAGTTGATGATAAGAATAGACAGGATGGCAAAATTTCTAGTGATGGTAAAATTTCTAATGAAGAAAATGACAAAATTTTTTTAGAAGAGCTAAAAACTTTAAGCGAAAATTTAAGCAAAACTTTATTAAACAAAACTTTATTAAACAAAACTTAAAACAGGAAAACTTTAAACGAGAAACCTTTAAACGAAAAGATGTCAAACAACAAAGCAATAAAAAAATAATTTGTTCAGTAAAATGTTTTTGCTGTATTCCAATGTTACCGCAAAATTCAAATATTATATTTTAAAAAAAATATTATACCCCTATGTTGTATATTTTTTATCACTCGGTAAACAAATCTTCGATCGACTTTCAGTCGGGGCGAAGCCCCTCGAGGCGAAGCCTAGTCAGAGAACAATTGTTCGATAACTCTATCATGAATTTTTTTATCAATATTAATTGTAATGAATCCATAATCTTTTGCCCAAGCATTATTACACGATTGTTTAAATTCTTCTTTATCTCTTATACATAAATCTCTTAGCAAATCACTTAAGTTTCTTGCATTTATTTCAAATAGTATAAATATATTTGCATTCTTTCTAATAACACTTCCGTCTAATGAATACATACTTTGTGTTAAATAAAAAACACTACAGTTATTATGTCTACCTCTTGTAAAATAATTTCTCTGAACTGACTGATTTCTATCATTAACACAATCATCAAAAATTACACAATGTTTCATTGTTTTATCTAGTTTACTAGGATCTTGCATATTACCACTATCATCTATTAATTGTATCTTTATATGGTTATTTTTATTAGATTCTACTAACTGACTATTTTCTACTGCTTCCTCACACCATGAACTTATTTCTTCTTCATATTCAGATTTTTCGTATTCTTCGAATAGGGAAGCAATTGCTGTTTTTTTAAGATTATTTTCAAATCCATATTTTAAAAATTGATAGACAGGTTGTTCTGCTGTTGTTGTATAAATTATAAGATTGTTATAATCCAAAAAATTTGGAGTTGTTAAAATTTTAAATAATAGATATGTTTTTCCACAACCCGATCTTCCACAAATAACTGACAAAACTTTATTAGATGAATTTGAATGATGATTAAATTTAAGTTTTTTTTTATTTAAAGACATTACACTCATTTTTTAATAAAAAAAATTATATTTATTTTATTTTTATTTTTTGTTTCTAAAGAAGAAGAAGAAAATTAAACTTCTCTAACTTCGCGTAGGAGTTTATACCTCCCGAACCAAAAGATCTATCATAATCTCTTCACCTCCAAAATTTATTTCTTGTCCTTTCTCATCAGTGATTCTAATGTTAATGTTGTTAATAGTTTTTCTTGTAATAGGGAAATATATTAATGTTTGTGGAATTACATTTAATCTATAACCAATGGGCACAGTAAAAGCTGGAAAACTGAATATTAAATTTGATAATTTACCATTTATATAACCTCCTTCAATAATGTCACAATGTACAACAATTGAATTTATTTCAGTTATTTTTGGAATCTTCTCACTTAAATGATAACCTTGACTATAAGTTTGTTTATTAAATCCTAATAGCTTTGACAATGATCTATCATGATTAAAATCAACTTGATGATTTTCGTCTAAAGTAAGAGAAAATTTATTAACTGCCGGTTCAACTGCAAAATGTAATTGTTTCTTATCTTTAAATGATATACCTAAATGTCTCTTAATTTCATTTGATATTGTTTCAACTTCGTAAGAACCAGGAAGAAAAGTTAGTATTTTCCATGTTTTACCTTTATCAGTAGAATATCTAAATTGATCATTCGCATCTTTGATAACGTTTTGAATAGTGTTAAATGTAGAGAAACTAGTCAATGCAATTTGATAATTTTTATTTTGTTCCAAATGTAGAATGGGTTCTAAATTACAAGTGTGTGATGAAGTAGTTGTTATAATTTTTAACGTCGTACTAAATTTTGATGAACCCAAAATCTCTGTCAAATTTTCTAACTGATTATTAATTTTGTCTAAATCTGCTGAACACATTTTTAAACTAAAAAATTAAATAAATATTATAGATAAAAATCGTAGATAAAAATCATAAATAAAAATCATAGATAAAAATCATAAATAAAAATCATAAATAAAAATCATAGATAAAAATTAGAAACAACATATTTCAGCTATACTTTTATAATCTTCTTCATTTAGAATCTTCTTTTCTAACAGTCTTTTCAATATAGCATTAATTTCATTGAAACTAGAATTATGTCCTTCTTTTATTGCAGATATTAAAATATTTAATCTATTTAGTAATTCTTGTGGATCATCTGGTAAGAATACAGTTGTTTCTGTTTTCTGTTTTTCAGATAAACCTTTCCGAACTTTAACTCCCGTTGATAATAAATTTTCTAATTGTTTATAACGTTTAAGAGTTTTTACTACACCTACTCTATCTAATATAGTTTTATATTTTATTAGATCTTCTACAGCATAATTTTTTAAATCTGCTCCTCTTAAAAGATCAACAAAATTTCTATCTAAACTAATAGGTTTTTTATCCGGAGTAAAAATTAATCCCCGTAAAGGTTGTGGAAATATTTCTTTACCACCAAGATAAAATCTTGCAAATAATTTTTTATCTAAAAAGAAAGTAGAATGTTCGAATAACATAGATTTTGGTAATTTTTTATCTATGTTTGCCTCTAACAAACCATAGTCATCTAATAGTGTTTTAAGTATAGGATCCGCTATATCAACACGTTTTTCATTAAGTTCTTTTTCAAGAGTTTTAAATGGTTCGACAGTTTTTTCATAATCAGTTTTTACTTCTTCAGTTAATTTTAATTGTTCAAACATATCAGATTGAATACCAGCTTTTGTCATTCTATGTTGAAGATGATTTTCTTTCATAATATTTCTTTGTTTTATTAATTCGTCTAATTGTTTTATTCTTTTAAAATTATCAGCTCTAACTTTATCCATTTTTATATGTTAATTTTATATTATTATTTTATATTATTATTTTATGTTATATTATTTTATGTTATATTATTTTATAATATTTTATATTGTTATATTGTTATATTTAGAAAATAGAAATTAGAAAATTAAAAAGGTAAAGTAGTTATTCCATCAGGTAAAATTTTTCTTTTATCATCAAATGGATCTAATGCTAATTTATGTTCTTCTTTTAAATACATTTTATGTTTCTTTGAATTAAGTCTATAATTATATGCTGTTTTTATTTCATTATTAAATAATGCATTTTTATAATCTTGAAATGTTATTTGATTAGCCACTGATGCCTTTGAAATTCCTTTTAATGTTTTATGTGTTTTAATATTATAAGTTGTGTTATAACAATAACATTTAGATTTTAAAAATATAGCTTCTGTTATGAAATCTTCATTTCCTTCTAATTCATCTTTTACTTTACATAAATCAGAAGGATGAATAATATATTTTATTTTATTAATTTCTTTATCAAGTGAAGAACCATATGGTACTGTTAATTCTAAGAAAATAGAATCGGTATCTGTAAAGTGTAATTTATAGTTTTTGCCATAAGCAGGTGCTAAATAATCATATATAAAACTATACATAAATAGTTTAGCTAATTCTAATATAGTGAAACCAATGAAATTAAACTTATCATGTTTTACAATGCTTCTTCTTAGATGAACAGCACAAAGTTCATCACTGAATCTAGTAGTTCTTTTATATGTAGGTTTCCTTGTTAAATTTTGAAATCTATCTCTATCATAAACTATGTCAATATTTTGTCTATTACGCACATTTTCTAAAGTCTTACCATAAAATGCATTATTCATTAATTTGAAGAAAACGTTTCCAAAATCATCTTTATTTCTTTTAGCTATTTTACGTTTTTCAATATTGAACTCTATATAATTTTTTAACCATTTAGATTTTCTATACTCTAGTTTTCGATGTATTTTGGTGAGAATCATACCATGATCTAAATACCAATCTAGCATTCTTCCTTCAACAACATACTTTCCTTTATTGCTTTGTGTTAACATAAGTTTTTTTGTTGGTCTGTATTTTTTCGGAATTATAGATTTTTGATAATCTGAAAAATCTTCTATATTGGGAATTTTGTTTTCTGGACAGAAAGGATAATATTTTGTTGCTTCTTTTATATAATCAGGGTATACTAAATCAACTTCATATACATAACCAAAATTATTTTCACCATCATATGTTCTTCGATAATCTAGATTATTACACCATGTCATTTCACCTGTTGGTAATTCTTGTATCATGCAAGAAGAATATAAGCTATTAAAATCATAATATAATAAATAGTTTTCTCTCATGATTTCATCAACTGCTGCTTGACTATCTTCATTTGATATAAGTCCTTCTATATTTTGATTAAACAATTTTATAAACTGATCGCTTTCTTCTGGAGATAAAGGTTTCATTATTCCATATTCTTGTGGATTTACTTTCTTATTATAACATTTAACATATCTATTACCTAAAACTGATGAAACACCACCTCTAATTCCAGATTCAAAAAATAATAATTTATCATATGTATTTTCTTTATAATGTTTAAGTTTAACATTTGTATGTTTTAATCCTGCTAACCATGTTAAACCTGGTGTAGAATAACAATAACATGGATCTATTCCGTAATATTCTAAACACATATCACGAAAGTTTTCGAAAAGATCAGCTAGTATTAATACATCTATCTGAAGATATTTCATTGTATAATCATACATTGTTTTACAATTTAACTCTCTCCAATTTTTTTCAGCTTCTGCATAGTCTTCGTCAGATAATTGTGATTGTTTTAATGTTGATTTAAATTTATTTATTGGAGGAAGTTGTTCTTCTTCCATAATTTTATTCACAGAATTAAAATCTCCAGTTATATCAGTCTTCGACTGTGAGCCGCAGGCTATATACTCATACGGAAATATTCCTTTTAAAGGTTTTAAATTATATTTATTTAATATTTTACATTGTTCAGATTTCAAAGTTTTTCCCATAACATCTAATGAATAAGGAGTAAAAAATCTAAATGCATCTAAAATTCTAATACAACTTAATTGCATTGAAAAATATTCTTCTTCTGTTTTACATAGTACATTTATTTTTTGTTGTTGTAATTTTTCGGATGAAAATAAATCTTTCATTACTAGATGGAAATCATATTTAGAACCATTGTAGAAATATAAAGGAACAAAGTTATATTTAAATTTATTAGCATTAAGATTACAAGAATTATGTGCTGCACCTCTATATAATCCATTTAGATGATCATGATCTTTTACCTTATCAAGATATCTACCTTTGCCAGTTTTATATTTATTTGTAAAACCTTTTCCACAGTAATAACAATTTATTTCATCATCAAATTCTTTTCTTTTTTCATCCGTTAATGGAAGCATTGGTATATTTGTTTCAAGCAATTGTGAAAAATAATTTTGTAATTCTTCTACTTTCTTTGTAAACATTTCTGAACTATCTTCACCATAGTATTGAAAATATTCTGATTTAAATAAATTAGGAAAATTTGAGTGAATGTACATTCCCCAACATAATGGTTTTTGTTCAAATAAATATTTTTCTTTACTTTGTTCAGCTGAACTTTTTCCAGGTGCATTTTTTTCAGGCGCACTTTTTTCAGAATTATAATTTTCAGAATTATAATTTTCAGAATCGGGTGAAGCCCTGGAACTTTCCGTTTGATTTTGTGTCATATTAACATTATATGCTTCAAAATCACAATAAATAGTAAAGGGTACTTTATTTTTAAAATACCATTTATTATATTCTAAATAATCATCTTTAGGAAAAGTATTTTGAACTGCTTCGTTTTGTTGACAATTCTCCAAATGTCTATTCATTTCTTCTAAAGTTCTAAAACTTGTCATACATTGAAGACAAGGAAAATTTTTATTATCTGAAGTTTTTGTAAATATAGAAACATCTTTACACAATATAAAATGACCCTGATAATATAATATATTCGCTTGTGCTGGTTGTTTTGACTGTTCTAGTTTTTCAAATTCATCTTTATATATTTCATGTGTTTCATTAATTTCTTTTGTAATATTAAATGTATTTTGATAATAATTTTGATTTAATATTTGTAGCTGATAAATATATTCTTTATCATATTGTTCTTTATTGTAAGTAAAAACGCGAATTCCAAATAGCAAAGACGCACTTTATTTGCAGACGTGGATATTTATACCTGTATAACAATGGCATAAAACAACTCACGAAACATGCACAATAATGAAATGTTATTATCATGAAACGTCACCAGAACACTTGATAATAGGATGTCAGGCATGCGGTCGAGAGTCGGATTGCTATGTCCTAAGACAGTGAACAATAGAGAATTAGAAATACAACACGCTCACACGCTCCCTAGTTTCTTAAGAAACTAATATACAAAAGTATATATTATATACGAAACAATATAAGGTCTGCTATCTGTAATCAACGACATGGTCACCTTGAAAAATAGGTCTTTTAGTCACGCGACTACTCCTTCGGGGTACCGCCTCAGAATCAATTTCGACATCGCTATCATTCGTCAAAGAGCAGTATTTCGTTTCTAAGTCGACTTCGGTAGATTCCCTGCAATAAGGTACCAGTCTTAAATGCGATACATGACGAGAGACATTTATATCATCTAACTCAACTGAAACACTCGAAATGATTTTTGTCACGACGTGTGGACCGCTCCAAACGTCATCACATCGGGAGGAAGGAGGCTTAAGAAAAACTTTATCGCCAACAAGAAAAGGATTACGGTCTTTATCAAAGTAATTATCGTTTACCTCGTAATTCAATTTGGGTCGTTCTATCTCAATGCGATCAGCTGTAACATCCGGCTTTCTAGACTTCGCACAGAAAACTAATTCGTAAGGTGTTGAATCGTTTTTACCTTTTGTATTATTAACCCAGAAAACGGCCTCTGCGAGGGATTTTCCTGTACGCTTTACGGTTCTCTTAACGGTACGATGAACCCGCTCAACCACCGAGTTTCCCTGGGGCCTATAAGCGGAAGTCAAGACCTGTTGAACTTTCCACTTATCTAACAGCTCATTAAACTCGCGGCTACGGAAAACTGTCCCGTTATCACTCATTATGTACGCTGGGGGACCAAATTCTGCGAAGATCTGTTCAATGTTGAAAGCTATCTCAGTGGAGGATTCATTTCTTAAGCTACGCCAGATTGTAAATCTGGAAGCAGTATCGATAACGGATAAATAAGGTCTACCGTCTACATGAGTTACATCAGTGCCTAAAACTTCCCAAACATTATTCGCGGATATCGATCCTTTGTCCCAACTAAAGCGATTCGAAGGGTCTATGCGGGTACAAGTTGCACAATCGCCAATGACGGCCTTAATATCAGATTTTGAAACGGATTTATTTTTATACCGCTCTTTACATAATTCATATGTTCGATTCGTGCCAAAATGGTTGATTTCATGAACAAACTTGATGTCAGCGTAATCAACGCTATCTAGTTTCTCCCTGACCCATGAATTAGGCACTCTAGTCAATGAATCTGCTTTGTTTAAACTTGACTCAATCCAAACGACCTGTACTGCCAACTGTTCCTCACGGATAATGTCTGAAATAATATTAAGTCTACGCTTAATCAAAACTTCTGCGAGTGCACGAGTCTTAACATTTCTTGTCTTATGAATAACAGATTGCAACCATCTATAAACTGAGATGGAGTCAGTTTTGATCGTAATGTCCCTCTTACCCCATTTTAAGGCAAGATTCAGGCCTTTGATAGCTGCGTCTAATTCAGACCGGTTTATATGCGTAGCATCATCCTTCGGGCGCAGCCAAGCCGCATCCTCGACCACCTGACCTTCAACCTCTAAATAAACCCCGTAGGCTAGAGAACTGGAGTCAGTCCAGACCGTGATTGGAGCTTTAGGATCAACCTCCCACATGCCTCCGACAGGGTCAGACACTTTCAGTCGAACATCTATTTCTCGAATCAAACTCATTATTTTTTCCGAAACTGGGTCATCCCACCTAGTATGATCTTCGGCAGTGCACCGCTGTACAAACGCGCAGGCGACTCGAAGCCATCCCGCCACGGGGTAATGTCCTAAACATTCTCCTATGTACTTATGTGCTTCACGCCGCGTAAGAATGTTAGCTATTAAGGGCAGAGAACCGTCTCTGCGCCATCTCAACCCTGAGTCCACACATAGTCCCAGTAATCTAACGTCTCCTTTACCAACTTTTTGTGACTCTTTTGTTATAAGGCCCCAATTATTCAGATGGGACCTGACCTTTTCGCATGAGACAACCGATTCAGAGACATATATATCGTCAATGTAACTAGAAGTACCTTCCTTGATTTTCTGGTCACCCTGCAATACTCGTGTAACTATAGCTGTCATTATTTTTGGGGCTGAGGCCAAGCCGAAACCAAGCCTCGTCAACAGAAAGTCACTTCCTTTCCACCTAACAGCTTGGTATGCCCATAAACTCGGATCAATTTCTACCTGTAGATAGGCACGCTTCAAATCAATAATAGAACACTTAGGCCCCAGTTGCCGCCACTGACGCAACGTGTCAGCACAAGTAGGAGTAGCTTCAGCAGTATGAGACTCAATGGATTCGTTTAAACTTCTATAGTCCAAGACAGGGCGAACTTTAACGGTATCGCCCTTCTGCTGACGCACAGCAATAATCGGTAAGTACCTTTTTATTTTCCCATGGAAACTTACGTCATGCCTTACTAATATGCCCTCATTAATCCAGTCATTTATTTCAGCATCACACGGTGATTTATCCTGATCATCGATAATATTATACGGTATCTTACAATCGGATCCTGGTTCTAAATTTTGTCTCCAATTCCACCTTACGCACCATCTACTTCCATTAAAAGTAGCAACAAAATCCTTATCATGAATATCATCACTATGCAATACCGAAACTACAGGCCCTTTACTATAGGGAAAATCTACTTTTAGCTCAGTACCTGGACGTACGCGTGGATGTAATATTAAACCCGTTCTCTCAAATACATTCGAACCCAAAATGATATCAATACCAGTAGGTAGATCAGTTTCTAAGACTACATATGCATTAATGGGTCCCAGCTCTTCATTATTATCAGTTATCACACTACTCAAAACAACATACGTATACGCACATACATTATGCCTACCAAAAGATTGAAGACTAATGTAGGACCTAGACCGACTCTCATTCCCAACCACATGCTCACCAATGACAGAAGTCACAGATCCAGTGTCGATCAGCGCGTTCATCCTTTGGCCATTGACATTCATTGGACGTGAGATTTGTGCACCGGTGATTTCCGTCGCCGCAGCCATGCTCGCACTTGCCTGTTGTTGACGGTGTGGGCAAAATCGCTGAATATGCCCTTTCTCGTTACAAAAGAAACAGGTGATAATACAGCTGGCCTTCTCATGGCCAAAGCGGCGACAGCCTTGACAACGAACCATTTGCTTGGAGACTTTCATTTGGCTGTTTTGCGGACCCATCGTCGCAGCGACTGCGGTGGGTAAGGCATCTCGAGTTGCCAAAAGCGCCTTCGCCGTAGACAGAACATCTTGGAGCTTCATATCTTCGCCGTCTTGGATATACACCTTCTCCTTTACATCAGCTGGTAACGCATCGATCACAGCTAACGATACCAGCTCCTCATCAGGATCTTTGCCAGTGATAACCTTCAACAATGTCTTTGCATCATCTGCGATGATGTCGATCTGTTCGCCAGGCCACAAACGGAGGGATTTGAGTTTTAGCCAGGCACTTGCCTTGTTAAGTCCATAAACTCTCTTCAAAGCCTTCATCACAACTTTAAAGTCATTTTTATCTGTTGGCTCCAATTGATCCCAGGTCGCGAAAGCAGGACCATCCAAAAATAGAGGCATCATTCGAGCCATCTCAGCCTCTAAATCCTTTGGGGCGGTTACTATAGACACCGCTGTCTCGTATCGTCTGAACCATTGATCAATATTTTCATCACGCTCACCCTTGAATCTCTTCACGATATCGACCAACTTTAACGAGCCGCTCATGTTCAGCAAGACAAACTGCCGAGATAGCTTGTAAGTAAAAACGCGAATTCCAAATAGCAAAGACGCACTTTATTTGCAGACGTGGATATTTATACCTGTATAACAATGGCATAAAACAACTCACGAAACATGCACAATAATGAAATGTTATTATCATGAAACGTCACCAGAACACTTGATAATAGGATGTCAGGCATGCGGTCGAGAGTCGGATTGCTATGTCCTAAGACAGTGAACAATAGAGAATTAGAAATACAACACGCTCACATTTATATTGCTGTTGACATTTTTTTAAACATTAATTTAATCGGAGCGAAGCTCCTCTGGCTTTAGCCGATTCTTTATTTTCTTCATTATTTAATTCTTTATTATTTAATTTTTTATTATTTTCTTCATTTAATTTTTGAATTGTTTCTATCTTATTTTCATATTTATGGTGATATTCTTGTAGTAACATTTTTGTTTGTTGTTGATAATCTATTTTACATTTTTGTAAACTTTTATTTAAATTTTCTAATTTTTGTTGATATTCTGAAGATAAAGATGAATATTTGTAATTATAATCATCAGTACGTCCTTTATAATTATTATGATTAATCATTATTGGTGATAGTGTTTTAACAAGTTCAAATTTTTCAGTACATATTATATTTCCTTGGTAAAAAATATTATGATGCATGTAATTTCCTCTATCATTATATACTATTTCTGATTGGCATAAATTTTTATTATTCAAATAAAATTTTTTTGAATCTGAGTAAAGTGGAGTAATTTTACCAATAGAAACATAATTCACATTTAATTCAAAAACATTTACTTCAATTAAATTTTTATTCTTTTTATGAAACTTTATTAACCTATTATAATCATATGGAAATTCATCTAAGCCATCAGAAAGATCAAATTCACTTATGTATTCTTCTTTATTGTAATGACTTAGTCTTTCTTTGTGATATTTTGCAGGATGTAAATGTGCTATAATACTCCACAGAAAACAATAATCATCTTCATTTTTTATGTTGATTAATTGAGGTGAACTGAAAGGTAAAGGAACATAACTACCACCAGTATTATTTTTATATTTATCAATTACTATTTTCTTAGATAGTATTTTAACAAATCTCCAACCAGATTCACTTAACTGGGCTTCAATTATACAATTTTCTAATTTAAGTATCATCGATTGAAATATGGGTTGTATATTATTTACATTATGAATTTCTTGTGACTTTGTAAAATGTCCTTGTATTATTTCTTTAGGAATTCCATCAGATCCATTTTTTGTATAAAGTACTTCTACATTCATATAACATTTGAAATATTTCTTAAATATATTAGAAAAGGTGGTTAGAATATCAGAAAAAGTTTTATCGGTTTCATTATATTCAACGGGCGAAGCCCTGGAACCTTCGGTTCGAACCGATTCATTAAATAAATATTTTATATCTGTTTCGGGCGAAGCCCTAGAACCTTCGGTTCGTACGGCTTCATCAAATTCATCTATTTCGTTAAATTCATCTATTTCGTTAAATTCATCAGTATCGCTAAATAAATATCTTCCATCTGATACGGGCGAAGCCCTAGAACCTTCGGTTTGTACATGTTCATCTTCACTATTAAAAACTTTTTTATATTCCGAATGTGAATAATCATCAAATATTTTTTTAACTTTTATATCAGTAGGTAATGTTTCTAGATAGTTTTTATAACTATTTAATTTTAATATATTTCCTTCATCAACTCGTTCTACATTTTGTAAATGCATTTTACTTTGTAGATGAGATTGATAACTTCTTTTTGTTTGTAATTTTTTTTCACATAAGACACAATAAAATTTTTTCATTTTTTATTTTTTAAAGAAAAAATTTGTGTTTTAGTTTTTTTAAAAAAAAATTTGTGTTTTAGTTTTTTTTAAAAAAAATTTTTGTTTTAATTTTTAGAGAAAAAAAATTCTAAAATATATATAATGGAAAATATTATAAATATATATAATGGAAAATATTATAAATATATATATCTGCAATCGGGCGAAGCCCTAGAACCTTCGGTTCGATTATGATAAATTTGTTTAATTATGATAAATTTGTTTAATTATGATAAATTTGTTTAATTATTAAGTATTTCACTAACACCATTTATTAATGGTTTTATATCATTAAAAGTTTTTTTGGCTTCAACAAATGTAGATTTGGCATCAGAAAATGTAGATTTAACATCAGATATTATTGGTGTTGCTTTTCTTAAAGCGTTTCTAACATCATTTATTGCAATTTTTAAATAGTTTAATGTTTCATTATCTTGTAATCTTTTTGGTATTGGTATACCAAATTTTGCATTTAAATAATGATCAAAATAAAAATAAAATGTATCAGGAATAATTTTTAGTGGTACTTTTGCTTCGGATTCTAAAAAGATAATTATTTGTTCTATAACTTGATTTGATAAATGTTTTGTATTTGCATACATTCTAATATCAAAATCTTGAGAGTTATTATAGATTTCATGTTCGGTATCTACTAATATATTTAAATCTTTATCATATACTTGCATATGTCCACTTATGGTGTCAACACGTATTATTCCATATTTATGTTGTGTATAATATGATAAAGGCATATTCATTTTATAATTTTTATTAATATCATTAAAGAATGCTGCATTATTTTGTGTAGTTGTAAAAAATGTTTGAATGTTTTCTCTAATCTTATTATCTACATCACAAGCTTTATGAGCTAATACAACTATTTCAATATTTTGATGTCTTCCTTTTGTAAATATTTCTGACATATTTTTTTGTTTTGATAAACTTGCAACATCATCTAAAATTAATAAAGATATATTTTCAGGTGTACCAGCAAAACTTTCCATATCTTGTAACTCATCTAATTGTTTATCATTATAGACGTTTGTAAAAGTTGGCCATTCAGAAGTATGCATACAAAAAATATGTACTTTTGTTTCATCCTTATAATGTTCGTTTATATATTTTTTAATAAACGTAGTCTTACCACTTCCAGTTTTACCGTAAACAATGAAATGTAAATTTTCTTGATGCATTTTACCTTGTTTATTATTAGTTTTATCCTTAATCTTATCCTCCTCAGTCTTCCATCCTTTAAAAGTTTTTATTTCTTGTTTATAAAAATTTATTCTCTTTTGTTCCTCTGTTAGAAAGTAACCCCATTGATTTCCAATACATATAACAAGATGATAAATAAAAAATATTAAAATACATGCTAACAATATTTTTATACAATGAAATTTTAAAAAATTCCAAAGACGTGTAAGATCTGATTGTGGTATTTTTTTATTAAGAGATGAATTAGGGGGTAGTGTTTCTAAATATCTTTTATTATATATTTTTTTATCTATATTATTATATGTATTTTTATCTATATTTTTATCTATATTATTATATATATTATTACCTATAGTATTATATCTAGGATTATATCTAGGATTATCTACAATATTATCTACAATATTATTAATATCATTTAGATTAGGATCTTGAGGAGTTAGTGTATCTTGAAACTCAGTGTTATTTATATAATTATTTATCATTTCATTTATTGCATTAAGAGATTTATGACGACTTAGATTACTTTTATTACTTTTATCACTTTTATTACTTTTAATTATAACCGGTGAATATAAATCTTCCAAATTTTCGCTTTTATTCATTTATTATTTTTTAAATAAAAAATTTAGGAGTTATTATTTGTTGATTCCGGACTAGCATTCTTACACTCTAATGAGTGTTTTTAACCTCTGTAGAACCTCCGGAATGTGTCGGAATTTTTGTTCCTATACTCAAAAGAAATATTTTTATACCTCTCCTCTCTTCCGGAATGCTTAAGAATATTTTAATAAAATAATATTTTATTCTTTATAAAAAAATAATATTTTACTATATATAAGATTATTTTAGTAGAAATACAACTATTTTAGTAGAAATACAACTATTTTAATATATAAGACTATTTTAATAGAAATACTAATAAAAAGTATTTATACGTTGATGAAGATTTGGAATATTTTGATTTGGAATATTTTGATTTAAATCTTCATTAAGTTTTGGACATAGTGTTACATGTCTTGGAAAATTTTTCTTTAATATAATTTTTTGACAACCTCTACATTTTACTTTTTCCTTTAAACAATCCTTACACTTATATTTACTATCATAAAACTCTGTCTTAGGTTTAGTATTTTGACAACTTGTACATTGTCTTGTAGAACTTATACAAGAATTATAATGATTAGTAATTCCTTGAATTGTAAAATATTTATTACAAATACGACATAACTGATCTTTCATTTTATCTTTTTTTTCTTTTTTAACCTCTTCTGTTTGTTCACATATTTTTAAATGACGTGCAAAATTTTTGGACGTTATATTTTTATTACAACCAGAACATTTTTTCGTATCCCCTTTCACAGATTTATTATTTGGATTTACATGATTATTTGGATTTACATGATTATTTTGAGTAAGGGGATTATTTGGATTTACATGATTATTTTGAGTAAAAGGATTATTTTTTGTATCTAAATGATTATTTTGAGTAAAAGGATTATTTGTATTTACATGATTATTTTGAGTAAAAGGATTATTTTGTGCTAAATAATTATTATTTTGCCTAGGTGTATTTTTTCTAGCGGTATAAAGATTTTGCCCCTGATCTGAAATAAATAAATGTTTTAATTTTTGCAATGGTTGTTCCAGTTGATTATTATTAGATTGAATACCATTACACTGTTTTTTATAAAAGTTACTTCGATTAATTTTCCCACATGATGTATTTTTCATATGAGTAAACAACATAGTTGGGTTTAAAAAATCTACTCCACAAACTTGACAAATTTCAGTCATTTCCATTTTTATTTTTATTAGAAAAAAATTTCCTTTTTTATTGTTAAAAAATGATGTTACCAAATGTTGGTGGAGGTGCATATATCCCGAATAATCGTGAATTAGAAATAGAGATAGAAAATTATATTATGAAAACTGGAGACGTTTTATCTGGTCCATTGCATCTTTCTATTCTTCCGCAACAAAATACAGAGTTAACAAATAAACAATATGTTGATACACAAATCAATGACTTAAAGGAAAAATATATAAACGATGTTATGGTTCCACTGATGAACGAATTAAAGTTGCTTAAACTTAATGACAAATCATTAAACGAAAAATTATCAAAACTTGATAAAAAGGATAGAGAGCTAGAAGCAGATATAGCAAAACTTTTTAAAAAGATTTCAGAACAATCAAAAATTTTAATATTACTTTCTGTAAATTTAAAATCTGCTGTAATTAAAAATAAACATCAGATACAACTATTGAAAGAACAATTAGAAGATGAAATAGAAAAACTACCTAAAAAAATTTTTAAGAATTTAAATAAGGTACAAACTACATTCCAAAAAAGTGTTGATGAATTAAGTTCTAAAATTACTCAACAAATGAAAAAGATGAATAGAATAATAAATGAAGTAAACTCACTTAATCAAAAAGTTGATAAAATGAAAACTCTTAAAATCAATTTAGAAAATGAATTAAAGAAAAATTTACAAGAAAACTCTAAAGAAAATAAAGAACAGTTAGATTCTGTTAAAAGACAATTAGATGTTCTTAAAATTAAGTTAAATGCACTTAAAACGGCATTGAAGATTAATCAGCAGAAAATGCAAGTTAATAGAAAAGAAATTAAAGTACATCACACGCTACTTGACGCAATAGATAAAGTGCAACAGTCAATTAATAAAGTTATCTCGAGGTTGTTGTCAATTCACAAACGTAAATCTTGAACGAGTATTGTAAATATTAACTTAAATATTTTTTACCTACAAAAAATAAGAATCATAAAAAATATAAATATAATTTAAAAAATATAAATATAATTTTATAAAATATAAATATAATTTTAAAAATATAAAAGTATATAATTTTAAAAATGGATAAAATTAGAGCTAATAATTTTAAAAGAATTAAACAATTAGAAGAGTTAATAAAAGAAAGAAATATTATGAAAGAAAATCATAGAATAAAAAGAATGATTGATGCAGGTTTGGTTCCTGATAAAGTTAAACCAAAAACGCAATCTGCAAAAGTTAAGAACAAAAAATAAACATTTTTTATAATGGACATCGGAGATGTCTTCCAGGGCTTCGCCCGTATTTATATTTTTCCTAAAAGTCAAATTTATTACTAAAAAATGCCTATAATTTATAAACACAATCTTAAACATTTTGCTTCAAATCAAAAAATTGCTCATGAACCACGTATGTACCTGTTTACCATTATGATAATAGAGAAACCGTTCAAAAAGAAGGGGATGGCATCTTTTCTGGTATTGGTAGTATTGTTAACTTAATTAAAAATAATAAAGATTTGATTTCATCTGCCGCAAAAGGAGCAGCTGCTATAGGTAGTACAGCTAGTGCAATATCAAATGCTGTTAAATCACAAAACGAATTAAAACAACTAGAAGCTATTCGTAAACTCAAGAATGATTCTGAAGAACTAAAAAAATTAAAAAAACTTTCAGATGAAACAAAGAACAAAATTGCTAACATAGCTGTTGATGGTGATAGTAAACATAATGAAAATAAAAATAATAAAAAAACAGGCGTAGCCATAGAACCTACGGTTCGTTCAATTGAAGAAATAAGAGGTAATGGCGTGAGCAGCAACCTTCGGTCTAACCAGCAAAGCTGTAGCGGAGCTGGTCTAGCAAAATTCTAAAAATTATATTTTAGTAAAAATTTTTTTTCTATCTGTGAGAAAAACAAAAAGTCAAATTATTTTTTATAAAAATGTCTTCGCTTATCGAAAATAAATTTAGATTAGACGATCCTCCGTTCGTCAGTTATAATCAAAAAAAGAATGACTATATAAGAATTGCTATGAATCCCGGATCTTCCAGTAGAGTAAATACTGGAGGAGATTTAATCTTTGAAGTTGATAATCAGCAGAGTTATTTATATTTACCTGATTCATTTTTACAATGTGAATATTCTTTATATAGTGATGCTAATTTTACAACACCATTACGAGATACCGATAATATTACACTAGAGAATATTTTTTTCCAACATTATTTACACAAATGCGTTTAGATGTTGCAACTCAAAATATAGAAACAATAAGTGATTCTCCAGGTGTAATTGATACAATGCTTAGATTTGTAATAATTGGTGAAAATAATAAAAAGCATGAAATCGAAGGTTGGTTTCCTGATACTAATGATGGCATAATTATTGAGGATTTAACTCACGCTGGAACAGATGCCGCAGGAATTGCGAAAGATGTAGAAAATATTGCAAAACATTTAAATAAAACAAACAATAGTGCATATAAAGAAAGACGTGAATTTAACAAGAAAAGTAAGCAAACAGTAAATTGGTCATTGTCTCCATTATTCGGATATTTAGATTATGTTAAAATATCATATCAGTTAAAATTTAAATTAATAATTCATCGTACAGCAAATAATGAATTAATCTTTTTTGGTAAGACTGGAAAAAAAGCATATTTAAAAATTGATAGACTTGAATGGTGGATTAAGCATATTACTCCTAGTTTAGAGATTGAAACAGCTATTGCTAAAAGATTAAATACTAACAAACCAATTCCAGTTAATTTTCTAAAGAGAACTGCTAGTTCAGTAACTTTTTCCGAACAAAGATTTAACTGGCATTTTACTAGAACTGCGAATACTCCAAGATATTTATTACTAACATTTCAAAGAAATAATTCTCCAAGTTTTGATAAGAACAATAATATTTTTCATATTAATACAATTCGAAGTTTACAAGTTTCATTAAATCAAACTCGATATCCAATTGATCCATTAAGATTCGATGATACCAATAATCAATTTATGGAAGGATATGATGCTTATAGAAATCTTTGTATAGAATTTGGAGTTGAACCACAATTAACTCCTGGAGATTGGAGACATTTATATCCAATTTTCTGTTTCGATTTAAGTGCACAATCTGAAGATATTATTAAAAATGGTTGTGATGTAACAATTAATATTGAAAAGAAAGATTCCACAACTTCATTGATGGCTTATGGTTTATTGCTAGAAGATGTAAAATATTCTATTGAAATTCTTAATGGGAAGATGACTAGAATAAATTAATTAAAATTTTTTCATAACTAGAATAGATTAAAAATTCTTAACTTAAAAATTTTTCATAACTAGAATAGATTAAAAATTTTGGTAACTTAAAATTTTTTGGTAACTAGAATAGATTAAAAATTTTGATAACTTAAAATTTTTCATAACTAGAATAGATTTAAATTTTTGATAACTTAAAATTTTTTTATTAAAAATGTCGCAAGCGAAAAGTAATATTAATAATAAAACTGTTGAATTAAAATTACGTAATATTGTTGACAAAAATACCCCTAAAACTATTACTATTAATAAAAAAAAGTATTACATAAGTAAACCAATGATAGAGAATATTCAATTACAAGAAGAAAAGAATGGCGGGATTCTCCCATTAATTCCCCTAATAATAGGTGGCATAGCAGCAGCAGGAAGTGTTGCAGGTGGGACAGCTGGTATTGTCCAAGCAGTAAATAAAAATAAATCAGAGAAGGCAGCATTAGAAGAACAAAAACGCCATAACAGAGAGTTAGAGAAAGTTGCTAGGGGTGAAGGGACATCGGTTCATGGGTCAACGGAGATGTCTTCCAGGGCTTCGCCCGAAGGAAAAGGAGTAGTAGATAATTTTATTAGTAAATTAAAATTAGTTGATGAAGGAAAACGAGTTCTTAAAAATATTCTCCACAATGTTGATGATTTAATTGAAATTAAAGAAACTAAAGATGGTTCTGGAATATATCTAAGTCCTAGTATGATTCGGTAATAACCTCAGAACGTTTGGTCCGATCGGTTAAAACCTCAGGACCTTTGGTCTGATTAGGTAAAACTTTTATTTTATCTTTTAAAATGAATTCTACAAATTCCGAAAATTTAACTAAATTAAAAATTTCTAATTTAGATTTATTGAATTATCTATTAAACAAAAATAAAAACTCAAATTGTAAAATTTATGAAGGTAACGACAACAAACAAAGTTTGACTACTACCTACGGTGGTGACATACAAAAAACATTAGAAAACTTTCCTGGATTTATTTGGAGTAAGTATTCGAAAGAAAAACATCTTCCTGGTCATTCATATACCGGTCCAGGAACTCGATTAGATATAAGACTAGATGAGAATAATAATCCGAAACCAGGTGAAGAACCGATAAATAGAGTAGACGCCGCCGCTTACAGGCATGATTTAGCTAATCGAAATCATGATCTAAGTTCTCGTCATGCAGCTGATAAGAAGATGATACAAGAATTAGATAGTATTCAGAATCCTACATTTAGAGAAAAAATTGAAAGAATGTTTGTTAAGAAAGCTTTACAAGCTAAAATATTATTCGGACAGGGTTTAAATGAAACGACAGCTAAGCTGTCTGAGAGCAACGCTCGAACTAATAACTCTGAGAGCAACGCTCGAACTAATAACTCTGAGAGCAACGCTCGAACCTACGCGTCCGAAATTCACAAGGAATATAGAAAGCCGAAATATCTATTGAAAGTAAAAGTATTTAATAAAGATGATATTTGGAGTGCTGATCTTATTCATATGCCGAATGAAAAAGATTATAAATACGCATTGACCGTTATAGATTTATATACACGATACGCTTGGGTAAAGCCTTTAAAAAATAAAAGTGGTCTGTCAGTTAAATATGCGTTTGAAGAAATCTTTAAAGAAAGTAATAGAAAGCCAAAAAAATTGTTTGTTGATAAAGGATCGGAATTTTATAACCGAAACGTTCAACCATTATTTGAAACTGTTTATTCAACTGAAAATGCAGGGAAGGCCGTAGTGATAGAAAGATTCAATCGGACGTTAAAAAATAAATTATTCAAGAAATTTACTGAGCAAAGAAATCAGAAATGGTTAAAAATATTACCAGGAATTGTAGATGAGTACAATAATAAAGTTCATTCTGGTATTGAAGAAACTCCAAAGAATGCTTCTGTCGACCCTGATCTAGTACGAAAGAAAATATTCGAGAATAATAATTCAAATGAGAGTAATCCGAATTTACAGAAACTTAAGCCGAAATTTAAAATTGGAGATAGAGTTAGAATATTTAAATATAAGAATAAATTTGAAAAAGGCTTTGTTGGCTATTGGACTAAAGAAATATTTGAAATTTGTAAAATAAATCCAACTTATCCGTTTACTTATGAAATTAAAGATTTAGATAATGAGGATATCAGAGGCCGTTTTTATCAAAATGAATTACAACGAACTGAGCTTTAGCTTTTTAATTATCATTATTATTATTATTATTTTTATTATTCAATTCTAACATAATATCAAGAAATGATACTCCTTTTTGTAATTTAAATAAAACATAAAGACATAATTGGCCACAGTAAGTAGTTCCCAGTTTTTGAATTTGAAATGTATTATAAGTTCCATTTTCAAGTAATTTTTTAACTTCGTTTGTAGGTGGAAGACCGTATGAGTCAAAATAGTAATTATCTCCATTTTTATTAGACATACCTGCTGACCAATGTACGCCTTTTTCATCTGACGTATGGAGATTGGTTACGAAATTTACAGTTATTGATGGAACTTTGTTCCGGGAACTGAAGGTTCCTGTTGGCTTATTTTTTAGGAATTGTAATTCGTCTCTCATTAGAACATGAAAATTCTTTATTCCTAATTCATTTGCGATTTTCTTTAGGTCGAAATTTGTCGTAGTTTGCGTTCCATATAATTTAAAAAACTTATTTATGTTGCTCATTTTATAATAAAAAAATTTCTTAAGGGACCCCTAGAAGACAGAAGGGAGGGGGTAGCAGAACTACGTTCATATGATATTGAAGGATATATTCTTGCTGTTTCTTCCACTTTTGTTTCTTCCACTTTTAAAGAAATATTATTAGTCACATGATATATTTTAAAAACCTAAAAAAACGTCTAAACTCATGAATTTGAAATTCTTAACTTTTCTGATTTTTTCGGTGTCCTGGAACGGTCATGATTTTCAAGGTAAAAATTGTAATTCTCAAATTTGAGATTTTCAACTTTTATGATTTTCGGTGTCCTAGAACGGTCATGATTTTAAGGGTGAAAATTGCAATTCTCAAATTTGAGATTTTGAAAAATTTGAAAAACTGGGTATTTTTAAAAACGCCCAAATTTATGAATTTAGGTCTTCATAACCTGAAAAAGGGTTCAAATTCATGAATTTATGTTGTTTTTAAAAATACCATTTTTTGAAAAAATGATACTTTTTGAATGGACTAAATTCATGAATTCAGGTCTTTAAAACCTGAAAAAGGGACTAAATTCATGAATTTATGTCGTTTTTAAAGATATCAATTTTTTTTTTGACCTGTCCTGTCCTGGAACGGTCTTTTGCCCATTACTATCATGATCTGTTCCTATTTTGTTATTTATAATAAAATACCAATAATAATCCAAAATCATTTCAATTACAAAGATCCGATTGCGAACGCAGTTAAATCAAATGTTGTGTATCTCTACACTTGTGATCGCTGTTCTATGCAAGTCACGTTGGCGCCACTAGACGTCATTTTGCTTCTCGCATTTCTGAACATTTAAAAGGATACCCATGTTAAACTGAAATTTCTATGCATCAACATAGTCCTAAAGCTGAAACTTCTCTATCATTGGAATATCAAGATATCCATTGATATTGGAATCTACATGCATTATACTGAAAGAAAAATCGGATTGGGTATCTAATGAAAGGAACAGAACAGTACCCTTGTACTTGAATTTGTCACCCTGACTCTCTTTCTCTGCAGTTTTGTCTTGAAAGCTCTTACTTTGAACTAACTGTATTTGTATCACGCCATGAATTCTGTATATAGACCCCTGATTTTAACTTTACTTGTGTTTGCCGCTGAAGATGGAATGATTTTACATTCCGAAACATGTTCGGTTGAGAGAAAACTTAGTTTTTCCTTCAATATATATATATATATATATATATATATATATATATATATATATATATATATCGGATAGGGAAAGTAAAGAAATCTACTTCATAAGAAAATTCAAACCACCAGATTTACACGGATCATTGGAATTTAGTCTCTTCTTGATCTTCATTATGATGAGAGTCTTCACCACAAAACAAAGGCATGCATGTAAATAAATATTTACCATCAAGTGTAACATTCATGTCACATCATTTTATACGAAAGTACATATTAACGGTCACAGTATGAGAAAAATTCACCGAGATTTCCTGAGACCTTTTCTAAATTGAATGTTACGACATGAATAAATCATACGCCTGATGATGTCCGAGCGATTCGGTCGAAAGGCGCCTCGCGTACTTTTATAGTTTTGATTTTTGCGGTGGTACTGTCCAGGATTCGTTATAAGATCAACAGATTTGAGTTGCTCTCGAATTTGGCGAAGGTTGGGACTTTCACAACTGAATCATTCCATGAATTCCATATTTTGATAACACGGAAGAAAAACAGGCCACTAAGATAGTTCGGTACTATCTGACAGCTGTAACGTGATTAACCGTGAGTAATGAGAGATGAATGGCACGTGGTGAAGAAAGAGTTGAGCGACAAGTCGAAATGATTATAGCACAGTTTGCACAAGTCTAACAAAATGCGCCTATATTCTAGTGATTATGATTTTAGTAACTGTCATCTATGAGAGTAGTTGTTATACTTAATACTAGAGCGTTCACAAACGATGCGGGTAAAGTATCTTTGAACACGCTCATTACGTGAAGTGTCGCGTTTAAGGTTGGGTGAAAAGATGACGCTTCCATACTCCAAAAAGAGGACGAACAAAGACAACAAAAGCTTTCATTCAAATACCGGAGTCATGGCAAACGAAATATTTTGGGATGCAATATGCTCTGGTATAAGCGGTTGAGCTGAGCGCACATGATCACTAAATCTGAGATCCGATGAAATCAAAAAGTCTACGTCTTTCACAGTAAGTGAATTGTTCAGGGATGCGCTGTCAAGGTAATAGTTGACGGAGGGTGCATGTCAATCTCCAGCAGTAAACAGTACGCTTTTTTACAAGATCTTAGTTGTCACATTTTGCACCAATTATCAAATTCGCGAAGAGTACGTTTAAGATCTGAAGATGCTTGTGAGGAGGAGCCATTACTTCTGGATGCCACAAATTTCAAGTCAGCAGCATAAAGGCGGGCAGAAGTCGATCCAACTAGGCAGTGAGACAAGTCATTGACAAAAAGAAGGAACAATACAGATCCAAGAACAGAACATTGTGGCACGCCACTTGTAACAGCTACCTCATCTGCAGTGACGGCGTTGATTCGGACTCTTTCAGTTCTATTACATGGATAGTTATTGATCCATTGGAGCAGTTGACCGTTGAAACCATAGCCTGGAAGTTTATGGAGAAGCTTAGGAATTGATAGTGTGTCGAAGCCCTTAGAGAAATCAATTAGGGACCTGTGAAGCTTCGAGATACGATTCGACTCGCGAACCGGCAGCCAATTCGAGATTCGATTCGAGATTGCGATTCGAGAAAAATTCGAATCGGTTCGCGTCGACCGGCCAAAAATTATTTCAATTGTTCTATTGATTTATAGTCTCCTCCCGTTTATAAATGCTTGAAAGTGACATTGCAACATGTTTGAGATGCTGGATTCTCACTGAAAGTGGATGAAAGTGTCGGTTGCTGAACTTGTATTTAATTATCCCTCTATGCTGCATGTTGCTGAGGTCAAGGCTTCGGACTTTCAGGATTGTAGGGCTTTCAGGCTTCGGATCTTTCCGGCCGAGTCTGATATACTTCACAGTTAACTAATTGATTTAAAGCGGAATTGTAAGTGGACCATTAGCAGTTTCGTGAGCTTCTATCTTATAGGGCTATAGGGCATACATTTACTTCACATGCCTTCTTTCGTCAGACTCGTAGGTCCAACACATGGCTTACTAAAACAGTGAATTATATACTACATGTCCTAAAATAAGAACTCCTGGTAAAAGTAGGCCACAGCGTAAGGAAGCAAATCTCAAGCAGGATATCTAATAAATAAGAGAAGATTTCTTTATGCATCAGTATGCCATCCGATTCTTTGACAGTGCTCCTCAGACTTCTTTTAATGATTCGCCTCAAATGACTTTTCTTAATGAGGCTTCTTCTTTTTTTCAATGGGTGTGCGAAAGTACTAGCAAGCCGTTGAAGAAGAGAGATATCAAGTAGAGGTTGTAAGTAGAGGAATATCAACAGGAGTTTTAGAGCGCTTTTAACAAGTTCCGGAGTAAAGTGAATGAAATCTAGAGAGATTCATGGCCATTAAGAGATTCACTTATCTTGGCTAATGTGCATTTGTAAATTTATAACAGAATTTTGTCGTACACGTTTGTCAGTTATACTATGGACTCCATAGCGCTGCTCATCCTCGGTATTCAGGCACTTGAATATAATTCTGTCGTTCATCTACAGCCTCTTGCTCTTATCTCATAGCTCTCACTCAGCACGAAATTTGGTAGTGCTAAATTTGGTAGGAAAAGTAGACCGTTCTAGTCGTTTTACAGGTGTTGGAAAGAAGAAGACAGTTTATTTACCTTCTGCAAATTACATTTGTCGCTGCCTTTCATGCGACTGCGACGGTGGAAGAAATCTCCTGCATTGATAATTCATTACTGATATTAAGTATTTGGAAAGGGCTGGCTAGTCTTCCACTTGATTAAATGTACAATCAGTCGAAGAACAGTGATGAATTGTGATAGCAGAATCGAAAAAATTGACATGCAATGATTGTCTCTTGATGATACTATTAATATTTGCGAAATGAAATGGTTTCATCGATTACTTTTTACAATCCGCAAATACGTTCGTGTTTGAAATTTATAGTATGAATTAAATTCACAAAGTTCCTGCAGGTACGGTAATTGCGATCGATCCCTGACAAGTATAGTTGATCCGTTAAATGCTCATTCCCTTAAGTGTCAGCGAGCATCCATCTGGCGGATCCCTACCCCCAAGTTTGATCCTGTAAGGCACTTTTTGCTATGTAACTTTACTGTAAAAGGCATCTGACACAATCCATCCGCATCTGACACGAGATTCGCCTATCTAACACAGGCACCTGTATTTGCATCAGGGATGTGGAGTCGGAGTCGGAGTCCTATCAAATGATGGGACTCCAGACTCCGGCCTGCAACTACATGTAGACACGAAATATAATGCAAACAAATTATTTATCCTCGTACATAGCTGTCACTGTCTTGATGTCAACTTTCTCCATCAAACAAAAGTACAGAGACAGCAGTGCATGCAAAGCTTGTAATAAATAATTGAGGGAATGAACCGTGATAGTGAAAAAAAGGATTGTCTTTTCACTCGGTGATTTAGTAGAGAAGACAAGCCTTCCTAGCCTCGATCACACCTGCGCACCAAAGGTGACATCAGAGACAAAAATGAAATGCTAGTTTGTTTGAGAACATTACCTCTTACTCAAACGTTAATCTTCTGTGATGTCTCCTCCAAAGCGCATATTAAAATCGAAAGTGTACTCTTATTTTTTGAAGAAGGATGGGGATTTCCTGCCTGATAGAAAAACCGTTTGAAGCACACATCAACAAAATGGAAGGAGCCGTTCATCCAACTTAAAGCGAAATTTGATGAACTTTCATCGAAAATAATTGATAATTGATAGCAATGATCACTAAAAATAGGTTCAGGCAAGCTTATAATAATGATCTATGATGTAGGTTACCAGTTTTTTTTAAAAAAACGACAGATATGGGATGCTAATTTTCTAAATTTTAAGGGATTCTGATATCATTTTTGCTATTCAATGGTATAAAATGGAAATTTTATCGTGATTTAGTGTTGTATATATACAGAGTTGGAAAAGTCGGAATTGGAATTAATTCCATTTTTCGTCGGAATTGGAATTGGAATTGACGATATTTAAATCTACTGGAATTGGAATTGACCTTGATAAATCTCAATTCCACTTTTTCGATAGACCTGTGATAAATCTATTTGTAAAAAAATTGAAATCACAGTACTCGGCCGTTGTGTTAACTGCAGGCAGAGATAAGAGAGAGAGAGAGAGATAGATCGACGAGGTAGCTTTATTCTATTGCTGAATAATGGGTGTTAATTGTGACTTCGATGGGCTTACAGTCCCGGACAATGTTAATTCAGCGATAAAGCAAACAATGAAAAGACAATCTTCTTTGTTCAATCTGTTATTTAGTTATTTATCATGTAAGATAATCAATCAAAATAAAGCAATTGTTGAATTTTGTTATTGATAGGATAAGCACAAAAACTGGAGATCAACTTAAATGTTGTACACACGAAAAACAATCGGTTTGGAAAGAGGAAAATTAACCCTGCATTAAAGGGCAGCCTGTCAGTTCAAATCACAATATAGACAGTGTCAACAAATTATTCTAATAATTAATGATTCAATCAAAATGGCAATGACATGAAATATTTTTCAATTTCCAATCACAACAATTGACAAAATTAATTTTCAAGACTATAGTTATACAGATACGATGCTCAACGATAAAAGAAAAACTTTAAACTTGCAGTTCACTTCTTAACACCAGAATTCGATCGGACTCACTTATACCAAAATAATATCATAAATATCAGTGTCACTTATACCGTCAATCTTCAATCGCGCTCGCTGATGTGTTGCCGCATACGCTGCTGTGTTGCTGTTCGCTGGTAGGCAGTTGTAGTTGTTACTTCTGTACTTAAGTTACACCGCGAGAGCCCGGAGCTCTTCTACTGAAGATGTCGTATGTGTTGTTAATGTTGTTGGTAGTTGTTGTTGTTTCAATTTCTCATCGTTTCTAATTTATACAAATTTTTGACACTTGACGATAAATCCACTTTCCTTTGAAAATTGAAAGAGTTTCCTTTAATCTTTGCTCGTTACCTTTCGACCCGACCACATTTCGTTCTTATCACGGAATTTTTAATCTCCTTTTTGAACATGGACCATTAATCAGTTTTCATGATATCATTTTCATTGTCGTTTTTTTCTTTCATCAACAATCACGTTATTCGCACATTGAATTTCTTTCTTCTGTCAGTTTATCAATAGATTTATTCGCATCTCTCTCTCTCTCTCTCTTTCTCTCTCAGCGTTTGATTCTTTGCTGACCGTTAATTTTCTTTTCTCTTTTTCACGAGATATTGAATATCTCGTTTACGAAACGAAAATGGCGTAGGCTGACCGGTTGCATATATGCACGTACATGTACACAAGAAATATGAACTATGAACATGAGAACGCACACAGGAACGACGCAGGGAACGGCACACAGGAACAACGAGGATAGGATAAGGGCACATGGGTTAGATTGAAGCGAACAAACTTTAGATACATTAACATAATACACTATACGCGTCATGCAATTATCGGAATTGAATCTCATTATGGAATTGGAATTGAATTGAACTGTTCCGACTGGAATTGGATTGGAATTGAAACTTCTGCTCTGGAATTGGAATTAAAAAATTTCAGTGGAATTTTTACAGCTCTGCATATACATGTATATGTATATATATATAAATGCAGAAATCAAATCCGCTCTCAGAAAGTGCTCGACTTAGAAAGGATGCCCTGTTCTATTGGCATTCGGCTGATGATTGCAAATACATGAAACTCGGAGTACCGAAAATCAATTAGTTTTCCATTAATTTTGGTATATATATATATATTTAAGAAAAAACACAAATGTTCCTTCAAACGGACATGTTTCGGAATGCTTTATTCCATCTTCAGCGGAGGTCATCAAATTAACAATAAGGATAAATGGTTTACATACAAATTAAAAGAAAGAAGCAAGCGGTTTATAACTACAGCTCAAGATAAAATCAATAAAATCAGTTCGACGGCAAAGTTCATAGTTTCAGGTATAGAGGTACTGATCCGCACGTGATTCGCACCTCTCTAATATATCCAGTTGGTTGGATGGTCTTCTGAAAAGTCATACTCCTAAGAGATATAATTTGAGGGATAGGTTTCACTTTCTCGAAGAGCTAAAACCGCTATCACCTGCTACTGTTGAGAACAGCAAATTTTATAGTTATGATGAAGTCAGCCTGTTCACTAATATACCAGTGAAGAAAACTATTGATCATATTTTATCTGTGATTGATGACACCGAGTTGCCTATATCACGCGGAGCTCTTAGAAGTCTGCTTGAGATTGCATGCACCAATATAACTTTCACGTTTAGCGGTCAATTGTTTTCTCAGGTTGATGGCATGCCCATGGGATCAAAATTGGGTCCCACCATGGCTGCGTTTGCTTTGGACTTGATCGAGAGCAAATTACCGGACTTTTTAGGAAAGCAAACAAAATATTACAGGCGCTACGTTGACGACTGTTTTGCTTTATTTGATTCAGATAATGATGCTAATGACTTTCTAGCGTTCAGCAATTCATTGGAGCCGAACATCCACTTCACCATGGAGAGGGGTGATGGCGGTTGCATTACCTTCTTGGACACGGAGCTGAGACTGAGGATCCATGACATTGAAGTGATGTATCACTTAAAAGAGACGAACACCGGCCTGTACATGCCCGCCTCAGCGTATGCTCCTTTCCAGTATAAGGTTGCAGCCATGTGCTCTCTCTTCCATCGTGCTCGCTAAATATACTCAAATGATGCTAAATATCAAGTCGCTATTGAAAAAATCATTGATATTTTCATTAAGAATGGCTTGAGATGAAGACAATTGACCGCATGCGATTACAAGTAGAAAGAAAAATTGAATATGAGCATCTCAAGTCAACTACTGAAGATGAAAACGCTAACACGAAAATTCTGTACTGGTCTGTTCCCTTCATTGACACTAATTATCCTATGTTACAGCGTCGGGTAATTGAAATTAATAGTGAACTGCCCTCGAATGTTCGTATTTGCCCTATAAAATATCTAAAATCCAAAAAGGATCTTTCCAAACAAAGATCCTATTGCGAATGGCCTACAATCTAATGTCTCATATTTATATTCATGTGATCGTTGCGAAATGCGATACATTGGCGCTACAAAACGTCATTTAGCCATTCGTGTTAGTGAACATTTAAAAGGTTATCCATGTCCTACTTAATTTTTTTGCATGTTGATACACCGAAGCCAGAAAATTTCACTGTCATTGGTCAGTCAAAGTATCCGTTGATTTTGGAATCTATTTTAATTAAAGAAAACAATAACATTCTGTCTAATGAACGGAACAGATCAGCACCTCTATACCTGAAACTATGAACTTTGCGGCCGAACTGATTTTATTGATTTTATCTTGAGCTGTAGTTATAAACCGCTTGCTTCTTTCTTTTAATTTGTATATAAACCATTTTTCCTTATTGTTAATTTGATGACCTCCGCTGAAGATGAAATAAATTAGGAGCGCACAACATGTTTCAGCAAATCATTTGTCATCCTCAGGTGAAATCAAGCAAACAAAGTTAAAACAATCTTTAAATACAAAATTACAAGTCATTAGGTCACCGAGATAAAATCACTGAAGTCACAAAATGAAGTCAATTCTGAAGGTCACTTGCATTGGAAGTAGCTACGCAATAAAATACACAATAGAGCCATGAATTACAAATCTAACAAAGTATTAATGGAGCTTGCCCTTTCATTCATGAGAGTGCTAAAGTCAGACTTCTTTATTATAATTGATTCCAGAAATCTAGGGTATTCAGTACAGGCAATGATATCGAAATTTTCTTTCTTTGGTGGATGTACATGCATGCTTATTTCGGTTGGTGTTGGATACGCTTTCAAATGTTCGTTGATTCTGGTAGCAAAATGGCGGATAGAGCTGCCCACGTAACACTTTTCACAGTGATCACATGTGTATTTGTACACAATATTAGACTTTAATTCGGGCACAACTTTATCCTTATTAGAGAAAAAATTGCCAGTTTTCAAGGTTTTAAAAACGGGGCGAACTTTCATGTCAGGCGGTAAAGGCTTATTGATGTCTTTGACACGAGAATGAAGATTTTGTTCACTCTCCGAAATGTAGGTGAAGCTCCATGTTATAAATTTAAAGTCGTCATGAGCGTTTGGTCGAGCAACGTTGGCTTTGTGTCTTGCCTCAACTTTTTCTCGCATGCGCAAAATAGTTCTTTCAGAAAATCCGTTTTTTTGAAAAAGAGCTTGAATAGCAGAAACGGATTTTTGATAATTATTAGGATTGGAATTCAATTTCAAGGCACGATAAAAGAATGAATTCATAGCAGCCAAGCGATAACGTTTGGGAGCATAAGCAGAATTAGGGATGTAAATGCCAGTATTTGTTTCTTTGAGGTGCCAAGCGATATCGAAGGCATTCTCACTTTTGGTAACTTTGGTGTCTAAAAACACAAGACTTTCATTGACTTCTCGCTCCATCGTGAATTTGATATCAGGATGAAGGGTATTCAGAAAGTCATGAAAGGCGGAAGCATCGGAGCTTTTGTCAAAAATGCAAAATATGTCATCAACGTAACGTTTATAATAGACAGGAAGAGAACCGTTGAAGTTTTTCATGCGAGTTTCTATCATGTCCATGGCAAAAGAGGCCATAGTTGGGGTAAGACACGATCCCATAGACATTCCATCGGTCTGCACAAATAGCTTTTCATCGAATGAGAAGAGGATGTTCGTACAGGCTAGCCTCAAAAGTTCACGAAGGGCCTGCTTTCTGATAGGGAGCTGATCTTCATTGATGGTGTAAAGGACATGATCAATTGTATCCTCAATAGGAATGCTCGTGAAAAGATTTTTCACATCGCAGCTAATAAGTTGTGTATTCTCTGAACTTAATCCATTCAGAGAATCCACAAACTCGAAAGTATCTTTGACAGTATGCGCTTTTGGAATGAGAGGTTTGAGAAAATTGTCCAACCACTTGGCTAATTTGGAAGGATACGAATTTATCATGTTCAAGATCGGACGATAAGGAGGGTTTTCCTTGTTTTTGTGGATTTTAGGATTTTAGGATTTAGGATTTTAGGATTTTTTGTTTTTCTCATGAATGAAAGGGCAAGCTCCATTAATACGTTGTTAGATTTGTAATTCATGGCTCTATTGTGTATTTTATTGCGTAGCTACTTCCAATGCAAGTGACCTTCAGAATTGACTTCATTTTGTGACTTCAGTGATTTTATCTCGGTGACCTAATGACTTGTAATTTTGTATTTAAAGATTGTTTTAACTTTGTTTGCTTGATTTCACCTGAGGATGGCAAATGATTTGCTGAAAACATGTTGTGCGCTCCTAATAATCTTGTTTTCAATTTCAATATATATATATGTATATTGAAATACTCAGGAGAGTATTCCCAGGCTTTCACGCCGCACCAGCTAATATCCAACCTTGTGAGAAAACAAAAAGTCTTTCCTTGTTTGTGGAAGACCGGTTTCGAGTATTAGTCCGGCAGCCAGGACGAGTTTCTGCAGGGAACGAGGCCGAAAGTGAGACATTCACAGAATGATGTACACCTTATGCCTGTTTCGAATCGCCACGTCTGCCGAGTTCTAGTGAGTTCCTCTTCTTGTCAGGCAAGATCAAAGGAAAAACACATGTAAATCCAATGGGACGCAGATTGCAGTTTTTGACTAAAATGAAATTTTGTATGTTTTCTCTAATTAAACCAGAAGTACTAAGCCCAGAGTCATAATGTTTGGCATGGAATGTCTTCAGGTCATTTCCTTTCATTTTCATGTACCCTTGTCTATAAAGCTAAACACATTTATATTTGGCGATCCTCTCAATGTCGGCAAACACAAACATTTTAAGCACCTTTATCCACTTTCAACCACATTCTCGCATACATCGCCTATCAGAAGCTTGATAATATCACATGTACATCATAGGAAATGACCTGAAGATATTCTATGCCAAAAATTATGACTTTGGGATTACTACTTTTCGTTTAATCAGAGAAAGCAAGCAAAATGTCATAGCCAAAAACTGCAATTTGCGTGCCATTAAATTTAAATGTGTTTTTCTTTGATTTTGTCTGACAAGAAGAGGAACTCACTAGAACTCGGCAGACTCACCGATTCGTAGTAGGCAGAAGATGTACATCAGTCTGTGAAAGTCTCACTTTCGGCCTCGTTCCCTGCAGAAACTCGTTCTGGCTGCCGGACTATATATTTCTTTATCAATTCCACATGCAATGTAGTGATACAGGACACAAACTGAACTGGACATTACAGCAAATCGTAAGCCAAAGAGAGATGTTCACTTCTTGAACGACAGGCTTTGCAGATTTCTCTCAATGGTGTACGAAGGACATGCTCTTACGTCATAAAATGCTTTCTGACAATAGCGAATCACACGCTGGCTACGAGAACTATATGACAATACAAGATGAGCATACAAGATGAACCAATTTTATTGATTTTATCTTGAGCTGTAGTTATAAACCGCTTGCTTCTTTCTTTTAATTTGTATGTAAACCATTTTTCCTTATTGTAAAAATGATGACCTCCGCTGAAGATGGAATAAAGCATTCCGAAACATGTCCGTTTGAAGGAACATTTGTGTTTTTTCTTAAATATATATATATATATATATATATATATATATATATATATATATAGAGAGAGAGAGAGAGAGAGAGAGAGAGAGAGAGAGAAAACAGGTAAGTCCCAAAATGCTCCAATAAATGTAAAATCAAAAATTAATACGAGGAAAAGCCATTCTTCCAACCGGTATGGCAGATCTCCAGATAAAAGATGGACAGAAGATATATTGAAGGAGGAAGAAAGAAGTAAGGAAATTTATAAAGAAAAGAGTACTTTTTTCTCTTCCGACAAACATCTAGTACCAATAGACTCTCAAAACAAATTCATTGGACCGAAGACTGATGGACGTTCATATGCTAATGTTGCCAAACCTCGTCAAAATGATAGGTATAGGAAAAACGATGACGTTAATATGAAATCTAACTTCGAAAATAGACGCTACAATAATGCAAGAACTTATAATTTCGAGAAAAGATATAATAAGCCTCGTTTCAATGGAGGTTTTAATAGAAGGCCTTATAATCGTAATTACAGAAATGATTTTAATCAATACGATGATCAAATTGCGATACATGAGACAGATGGCAATGATTTGAATACTCGTTTAATAGACATGAACAATTCGGATTCTTTTTTGTAATCAAAGGTGTCTCTACATTCAATCTTTCTTCAGTACTCTTTGATACTAACGCTAAGACATTATTATCAAGAGGAGACAAATTTGTACCAAACCCAAACAAAAATTTGCAGCGAATGGGGGGCGAAGTGAATTGATTTTGCCGAAATCTGCGGCTGAAGGACTTTTTTAAGAACAATGAAGATCATGAGATGAAGAAATACAAAAATTCTAATTCTCAGTTTACCTCACAAAAAGGGCTGAATGATAAACTTGATTCTCTTATCGATTTAACCATGGACAACGTTAACATTTTAAAAAGTGATTCTATTCAACCAAAATTCAATTTGTCAAGGTCTGAACGTAATAGTCTAAAACTTTTGAAAGATAATGATCTCATACATGTTACTAAGGCGGACAAAGGTGGTGCGACTGTTATCCTTGATTATGCATTCTATCGTGAAAGAATGTTAACAGAGCGCCTAACCGACACAAGCACGTATATCCCTGTTGAAAAATATAGTCTTAACAACACCTTGGTGAAAATAAAAGGTTTGATGGATAACTTCAAGGATTGCGGCTTCACAAAAAATGAAAAAGAATATCTCACTCGATTTGACTGTGAAATGCCATATATATACGGATTGCCAAAATCCACAAGCATCAGGATTTCTTCAGTAAAATGCATGTAGATAATTATAACTGCATTACGACAAAACCACCTCAAACTCTTAAATTCAGACCAATAATTTCAAGCACTTTTGCCCCGACATCTCATCTCAGCGCATTTGTTGATGATATTTTGAAGCCCTTGATTCCCCTCTTGCCTAGCTACTGCAGAGACACCTTTGATTTTTTAGAGAATATCAAGAAGTTTAAAAGTAATGGTCATGATACTCAAGATTTGATTCTGATCACTTATGACGTAAGGTCATTATATACAAATATTCCTATATCTCTGGGAATAGATTCTATTGGTTTCTGGCTATCTGAGAAAAGCGAGTTTATTGATAAAAGGTTTTCAAAACACTTTATTCTGGCTGCGGTGCGATTAGTATTAGAAAATAATTTCTTTTCGTTTGAAGACCAAGTGTACTTATAGACATCTGGGACCGCCATGGGTACTAAGATGGCACCCACTTACGCCATTCTCGTCATGGGATATTTAGAAACAAAATTATACGTAAAAGTCAAGGAATTATTCAACAGCGATGTCGCCAATATCATACAAGAAAGGTGGACACGTTACATAGATGACTGTTTTTTGATTTGGAATAAGGATTTCGGTAATATAAAGGTATTCAATGACATTTTAAGTAGCCTCCACGAGAACATCAAATTCACATCGAATCAAAGTTCCAGCAGTGTCAGCTTTTTGGATGTATTGATATACAAGGAGAACGGAACTTTGGAAACCGACATATACCGAAAAGAGACAGATACACAAAATTGTATTCATTTTCATTCCAATCACCCGAGACACGTTATCAAGAATATTCCTTACGCCCTGGCAAAGCGGATCATCAAAATTGTCTCATTGGAAATAAATCGTAGTAAACAATTGCGTGAATTAAAGAAACAACTTCTAAAATTGAAATATCCTCAAGGCGTAATTGACTATGGAATTTCTCGAGCATTGAGAGAAGAAACGTCCCCATTTCGAAAAGAAAATAATACTACTAAGATAATTCCTTTTGTGAGCACCTATAATAAAAATAATCCAGACATTTATAACAAAGTTATAAAGCCCATCAGTGCCAGTTTGAGCCTAATGGAACCTTTTCAGAGATATAAATTCATTAGATCATGGAAACAACCTCCATCTCTTTTTAATTTATTGAACAAGAACAATCGTCCAGTAATACACGGCATCACTAAGTGTGGGGAACCGAGATGCGGTTGCTGTCCTATTTTGATAACGGGAAAACATATCAATATCATGATCAACAAAAAATTAACAAATTTTGAAATCAAGAGAAACATGAATTGTCTATCAAAGAACATCATTTATATTCTACGCTGTAACGGATGTAATGCGATCTACGTCGGTCAAAGTGGCGACTATTTCCGCAACCGACTCACTGTTCACCGTCAGCAAATAGCTCATGCCAACTACAGAGTGCTGAAGGTCAGCCAACATATTGCGTCGTGTGCTAAAAACCAAGACCCTATGTTTTCAGCGGCTCCTATTTATAAATTGTGTGCCTCTGCCACTAAGATAGACAGAGAGAGGCAGGAGCAGATTTTCATTTTTATGTTTCGTCCCAGTCTTGATTGTGATTAATTTCTATGATGAATCTATGCTTTAATGCATTCAGATTTCTTTTGGTCTTTAAATTTTATAAACATATCATTCCATGAGTAGCCCTCGTTCAAGAGGGTGAAACCGGTTGGAATGACTTTTCCTCGTATTAATTTTTGATTTTACATATATATATTTATATATATATATATATATATATATATATATATATATATATATATATATATAAACTAAATAAGACAAATCAAAATGCTTGAATTATATCCAAAAATGATCCCCAAAGAAAACACAGTATCAAATAAAATCCCCGACCGGTTTCACTTCATTCTCAGAGGCTTATCAAGGGAATGATTTATTAATTTAATCTATGTACATAAAATTCAAACTGAAATAGCATTCAGCGCAGGTTTCAGCAACTCAATGATACGGCGTTCCATAGCTTCCCTATCAACCTTGGTTTTCGACGGTGACATCTGATAGAGAGGAGCAGCCTCAAATTTCTTTGATAATGAACTCCCACAAGAAGCTATGTGCTTGCTCATGCTTAAGATCCTATACTCTGGACGAAACATTTGCTGCCTATGTACTGTGAGCCTGTTCCTGAAAATATCTCCGGTCTGACCAATATAGAATTCTTGGCAACCTAGGCACCTAATAAAATAAATAACATTCTTCGAAGTACAACTGAGATCACGCTTTACCTCAAAGTTTCTTTCGCAATTACCAACCTTAAATTGGATGGTTTTTCCCGTTACTGAGATATCACAGCGACCGCACCTAGGTTCTTCACACTTAGTAATCCCAGTTATAGTCCTTCTATTGTTATTACTCAAGATATTCAGGAGGGACCTAGGTTGCCTGAAAGACCGAACCATTCTAGTCTGCTTAAAGGGTTCCATTAATCTACGACTGTTATAGGCTGGAGCGACCACCTTCGAATATAGATTTGGATTGTTCTTATTAAAGGTGCATACAAAAGGAATAACGTCATCATTGATAGCAGACGTGTTTCTGTCACCAGGTCTGGCATTAAGTACGTTTTTGGCACGTTCAACTTGGCGATCGATCAGATGTCACCGTCGAAAACCAAGGTTGATAGGGAAGCTATGGAACGCCGTATCATTGAGTTGCTGAAACCTGCGCTGAATGCTATTTCAGTTTGAATTTTATGTACATAGATTAAATTAATAAATCATTCCCTTGATAAGCCTCTGAGAATGAAGTGAAACCGGTCGGGGATTTTATTTGATACTGTGTTTTCTTTGGGGATCATTTTTGGATATATATACTCGTATATATATATATATATACTCGTATGTATATATATATATATATATATATATATATACAAGGTGTTTCAAAAGTAGGCTAACAGTTGATTTTGCCCTAGGAAATCTATGTTGACCGTTCTATTGGCGATTTACACCTGAATCAGTCGATGGATATCCATGATCAGTCCAACATGAGCCATAGACTTCGAAGTAATTGCTACTATCATTTAGAAGTCTATGCAGTAGCATTCCATTGGCAAAGGAATTTTGAAATCTATCATGGACAAGATATAGCACCAATCTGACATTACGTACATGGATATGTTCAATTAATTTGATTTGAATCAAACACTGTTAGTTTGACTTGAAGTGAATTAAACAAGCTTGAAGCTTTTTTGAATTTGCTGCTTCTGTCATGTCAGGTCATCTAAAAGATGATCAGAGAAAATGGATTTTGAAATCCTTTTGGAAAAACAAGGATGCTGAAAAGGTGCGAATGGAATGGAGAGATGCCTTTCACAGCAATCCTCCATCAAGATTTGCTATTTATCGCATTCGAGATAAATTTGAAAAGACCGGTTCTGTAGAGAATGCACCGAAGTCAGGACGCCCTCGATCAGTTTCAATAACATCAAACGAGGAGCTAGTGGCCCAAACATTTGTTCAAAGTCCGAAGAAGTCAACAAGAAGAGCCTCATTGGAGTTGGACATTTCTCTAAGCTCTACTTGGAGACTGATGAGGAAAGTTGAGTTGAAACCATACCGACCCAGACTGTTGCAGCACCTTCTACCGGATGATGCTGAACGACGCTTGCAGTTTGCTGTGCTCATGTTGTCGGAAATTTGGGAGAACCCAGATTTGCTTGACAAGATAGTTTGGTCTGACGAAGCCAGTTTCAAACTATCAGGTCACGTAAATAGACATAACTGTGTCTACTGGTTCCCTGAAAATCCGCACATGGTATCAACAAATGAGCTGAACCAGCCTGGCTTAACCGTCTGGGCCGGTATGTCAAGCAACGGTGTGATTGGGCCAGTATTTTTTGAAAGAACTGTGACGGCTGAGGTGTACCTTCAAATGCTCCAATCCTTTGCGATTCCTGAGATGCAGTCATTGAACAACTTCAATGAGCTGTACTTTCAGCAGGATGGTGCACCAGCGCATTTTGCAGTGAGTGTCAGAAGCTATCTGAATGACACTTTTCCAGGAAAGTGGATCGGGAGATGTGGTAGCATCCTTTGGCCTCCTCGCTCTCCCGATCTAACTCCGATGGACTTTTTCTTTTGGGGCGTTGTAAAGGAGAAAGTGTACGGACGAAAACCTCACACACTTTCTCAACTCCGCTCCTACATCACAGATGCCTGTCAAGAGATCAGTGATGACAGGAACTTATGCAGAACTGTGTGCCACAGTGTGGCCGAAAGACTACAAGAATGTGCCGATGTCCATGGTGGACATTTTGAGCATTTGCGTTCGTGAAATTTTGCAACTTTAAGTTGATTAATTTTTTGATATGTTGAATAGGCCTTGGTTATTCATTTGTTCATTTTTTTGTTAGGAAACCAAGCAAACAAAATGGTAGTTGTTTTAATGTTAATACCTTTATTAATTTCAGCCTCCTCTAGGCCATCGTCAGAAGCTTCTGACGATGGTCTAAGAGGAGGCTGGAAGTAACAAAGGTGAAGGACATTTGGATGTCAGCTGTTCTTCCTTCTTCGCCTCCCTGTCTTGTGTTGACGACAGCGTCTTCGTGCACCAGGCTGAGGGGCGCGGAGGACATTCGAATGTCAGCTGTTCTTCCTTCTCCGCAGTAACACTGAAACAACTACTATCTTGTTTACATGGTTTCCTAATAATTTTTTTTTGATAGATGTTGGATAGTTATTCGACTTCTCATGATCGGTATAGATTCAAATTGGGTTGTAGTGAAATATGTAGGCATGAAAACACTGGAGATCATGAGATATTTTAATATGATTTACGCGATGTCAAAGAGTATTGAATTTTTGCCCCTTACGAATACAAGGCATATTAGCTATCTGTGGCATCGTGAAAAAGATTATTATGACATAGCTTATTAATCTATAGCATTAAGACATAGCTTTTCAAGGCCAATTTCTACTGTTAGCCTACTTTTGAAACACCTTGTATATATATATATAATATATATAAACACGGTTCACCATTTACCTGAATTATTTTAAAGAAAAAGAAGACGAGGTCAATAAAAACATAAATTGGAAAGCTTTCGACAAAAGTCTTTTTCAATCCAAAATTAACAACAATCTTAAACCAAGCAAAAAGGAAAGAAGGAAACTAATCTAAGTCATCATATCTAAAATTTAAACGCTAATTCAAAAAAAAACAAAAAGCAGACACTATGTAAAAATGGACAAGATATCGAAAGAATGTTGTAGCTTCAAATGAAAATGCTGGTTTTTTAAAAAAACCAGCATTTTCATTTGAAGCATCAATTAAATCCATCAGCTTGTGACATCAAAATAGAAATTTGACAGAAGTTTTTTGCCAATGTCTATGAACGTAAAGTCTGCGAGAGAAATTTCATCAAATCTCAAAGACCCAGTATTAATGTTATGTACAATTGATAACTACAACCTTCTTTCGATATCTTGTCCATTTTTACATAGTGTCTGCTTTTTGTATTAGCGTTTAAATTTTAGATATGATTACTCAGATTAGTTTCCTTCTTTCCTTTTTGCTTGGTTTAAGATTGTTGTTACTTTTGGATTGAAAAAGACTTTTGTCGAAAGCTTTCCAATATATGTTTTTATTGACCTCGTCTTCTTTTTCTTTAAAATATATATATAACATTATAACATATATAAAAAATCAAACTGACCAACGCAGCAAAAACAAAGGAGGATACGTGGAGTTCTGATCATGATATTTTATACCAATACACTTGTCAAGAGAGTTCTTGTGGCAGAGCTCAATATATTGGTTTTACAACAAATGAACTGAAAGTAAGAAGCAAACAACACGAAAACAATGGATCCAAAAGAATCATTCAATTGAGAAATACAACATCAAGCCAAAAGGAATAATTGATCGAATGGAAATATTGACACGATTCCCAGAGACAAATAGTCTGCAGATCGTCGAGGCAATTCTCATAAAGGAAAGATGCCTTTCTCTAAATATCAGAGACAAAGGACTGACTCGGCACCTTAATGTGCTACAATCAAGAAAAGCAAGAGATATCTTGATGTCTGGTTTTAATAAGTCATTGTAAGCTTGAAAATGGAACGGTCATTACCGTCCGAAACGTCGCGCAGCAATACGAATTGCTTTGCTATGAAATGGTATTCTTTTATTATCTTGCGAACACTAACACCAGAAGAGAAATGTGAAATACAGAAAAACCGAAATATCTTTTCACTCGATTGCTGATCCCGGAAGATCAACAATTTTCATGATCTGAAAATCAGTAGATTCCATTGCTTCTATATTAATTTTCAGAAAAGCAATTTCTGCCACAAGTCCTTAAAATATTTCGTCAATCGTTGAATTACCGCTCCAACACGTGATGCTTTTAACTTCCCATGTTGTCACTGTCCATTATTGCTGTCCTTAAATAATTTTTTCACCCAAAGAAACACAACAGTATATTGCATTGCTAAAATATGACGACTTCCAAATTCGTCACTCAAAGTCATGCTTGTGCAAGTATAAAGGATTACAGGAGACTTTGAGCATTTTAATGCAGACATTCCTGCATAAGCTTGAACTAGCCCAGGCATGGAAATTAAAAATCCTGGTATCCTAGCTTCATGATCACTGCTTCATTGAAAAAGTGTTGAAAAAGAATCCGAGCTTGCAGCCACGAATCATCGGAACAGCATGTCACACGTCCTGTGCAGCATGATGACGACTAACTCTTGTTTACCAACCAGCATTTTCAACCGTTTTCAGTGAAAATCCAACATAACAACCTCACGTTTAAGTCATATCGAACGAGAAAGAGGCTATAAATCAAAAGAAAACAATTGAAATAATTCCTGGCCAGCCGAAGCGAGCCGATTCAGATTCTCCTAGAATCACAATATCGAATCGAATCTCGAAGCTTCGCAGGTCCCTAATGATTACATATTGTTGCAATACATAATTCACGTAGCCTTACTAATTCATGCCATCCTGCAAGATCGACCATAGAAATTCTACCGACGTTTTACACACTTTTATAAAATCGACCTTACAAAAAGCGGGAAGTTTTTCCTCTTCACTGTATTAGTGTCATTAAAAATGATTTCTTGCAGATTGGCCAACTATAGACTTTGTTTCTGGAAATAACCACTCAAAATAATTCATTGAAATGAGAGTTTTATCTGATGCAATAAATAATGAATAGTCTATTGTATGCATGCTCATTTTCTTCTGAGATGAAATCAACAAAACTTCATAGCTTCATGGACCTACGTATACTGTACTTAAGAATGCATCCCCCTTGTTTGACTTAAAAACTTGAAAATAAAATTGGTGTTCTCCATTTTCCGATTTCGATTTATATATCTTAATAGAACATACCACACAGCACACATGCTTGTATATATGTTTAACGACTATTATGGACAATGAGCAATGTATGATTTCTGTGAAGGCGCGATAAATGCAAACCACACACGGAATTCTATTCACGATATGAAGTCAGCCATGTTCCAATCATAACTGTGATATATCTTGCTTCTAATTGGTTAACTAGTTTTGCCTTGTTGAAATATTTAACGACAGCCTATCTAACGAAAAATTTAAACTCATTAGCTGGTACTTTTGATCAAGGATTCATCTTGTGCTGAATCCTTCAAATGCAACGAAATAGGTGACCATCGATCTGAATAATAGCGAATAGAAATATTCACATTCTCTGATCGGCATGATCTTGTACGTGTGGTCATGGGTTGCTGTACGGTACTTAGATAGAAGAATTACAGTCCGTTTCATAAAAAGTGGATCATCCTAAAATTTGACTAAATAAAACATAAGTATGATACAGAAAGCATTTTTCATGTTATTTCATGTCCCTAATATATTTAAATGTCCTTATATAATCTGATAAGCTATGATACAGTAACGGTTCTTAAGAAGCTAATATTTTGTGACCTTACCCTTTTTGTCAATGACATTACCAATTCGTCTAGGCATTGATTCGATGATATCGTTGATTTTTGACTGATCTAACTTTCTCCACTCTCTTTTTAACAGTGACGTAAGTTGTGATACGCCACCTGTAGGTAGCAGTGAACGACGAACGTTACGTTTTAGAATACTCCATACATTTTCTATGGGATTCAGATCAGGAGAACGAGCTGGCCAAGATAATGTCCTAAGCCCTAATTGAGACTTGCATAAGTTGACTCTACTACTCTTGTGACACGTAGCATTATCATCCACAAATAACCAAGTCGATGGATCACCAAGTTGATCTTCATATAGCGTTCAGAATTCATGGTTCCTTGCTGTATGTGAAGTCTTCTACGAATAGTGGACTTAGAAATAGACGAGTATAGTGCAGCCATCTCAGTTAACGAGAGACTTGGATCAACTTTAACAAATCTCAAAATTATGCGGTCTCTACGTTTGGATGTTTTGCGTGGACGGCCAGAGCCCTCTTTACGACAGAGTCGAAAATCATCATTATGCCATCGATGCACATTTGTGTAAAGGACATTTAGTCGCTTGCTTGTAGCTCGCAAAGAAAACCCTGACACTTTGCCTTTTGTGAATGCGATCTCGTTATTGTTCATTTGTGCCTTGTATTGTTTTCAACCGGTAAGAGATAGATTTCTGGCTGAAAGCAATCAGGAGTGCTGCCAACACCACCGCAACGAAGTCAGGAAGCTATGGAACATGAAGTCCAGTTAATCACATGTAGCAGTTACATTATTGTTGATGAATAATGGTGCTATACTGGCTCTGATTGACCGATTTTCTTTATTTTTGTTTTGCTTGATAGCTTTTGGCTTGTAGAACAACATATTACATAACAAAGGAAACAAATGTAATTTTATAAGAGTGAGGTATGATTTTGTGTAACATTGCTAAATGAAGATCAAATTATCTACTCCTTTTTTTATCTATAACAGGAAAACAACTCAATATTCATGCTTGAAATTTCCAACAATGATATTAGTAAGCACAACTGACATACCTTCCAAATTTCAGAGAAATTCGTTCAAGTTTGGCGGAGTTAGACAAAGTTGAAGTTAAGGCGATGTTTAAGGGTGATCCGTTTTTTATGAAACAATCTGTATAATTTTTGAGTGAGGAAAACAATGAAACAAGATGAAGAGGTCTTATCACGAGTGGATTAATACTTAGGGGATTCTAGGCAATTTATCGCACACTAATTTTGTCTCGGGTACTCGGAAACACTACACGAGTAAATGCTCGTGCCGAACACTATTACCCTGGTCTGTATATGTGAAAGACTTTAATAGCTTGAGCTTCTTGGTATTAAAAATATATTTCACTGCCGCATGTGCCCTGCTCCAACATTCTTATCCCCTTGCCCAAAATTCGTTCCAGCATTCCCGTAGCCCTTGGATAAATTATCCCTTGAAGTGATTCTCCTTGATGCAGGTGAATCTTTGAAGATGGCACAAAATATGTGTGAGGTGCAGTCCATCGCTTTGAAAGGGTTCTCAAACTAAATTCACGTGATTCTATCATTACCACTGTCATGTCTATAAATGGAATCACGTGGTGCTCTACCTGAAGAGTTCTGATCTGCTCGTATTACCACAGCAGATTTCTGATGAGTTGGTGAGTATCTCTTGATCTGCATCTGACCTTCAGAAATGGCCACACGAGGCTGTAAGAACGATCCTAACAAATTTTGCTATGTACGTGGTACCTTCATGACAATTTCCATCCGACGATGTATCACTGAATCTCTTAAAAGTGTATATGAACAATGTTTCGGAGGAAGATTAGGAGACCAAGATAAAAGTTATGGTCCACATTTCATTTGTGCTTCGTGCAATGCAAATTTATCAAGATGGAAAAATTGGTCATGGAAAATGCCATTTGTAATACCAATGATTTGGAGAGAACAAAGAGATCACTCACATGACTGCTATTTTTGCATGATTGATGTCCATGAATATTCTCGATGGGACAGGCAATGAATTTCTTATCCTTAAAAAATATTCCAGCTGCAATTAGCCCTGCCCACATTATGCTTCACTGCCTGTCCCTGTCAGTCAAATAATGATCAAAGTGTTCATAATATTGAACAAGATTCTGTTTCAAAAGAAAGTGACTTTCTTCCACGATCACCTTCATGCACCTAATTGTAATTGCAAGCCACATCTCATTAATTAAGATGAGCTGAGTGACCTCATCTGCGATTTGAATTCAACTAAAGATAAAGCGGAACTTCTCGGTCTTCAAGAATGGAATTTTCTGAAACAAGATACTCGAAATTCAGTGTTTCGCAGTCGCCAAGATGATATTGCTACTTTCTTCTCTGTTGAACAGGAGATATGGTTTTGTAATGATGCCTCTGGATTAATGTGCAAGCTTGGTGAACTCAATTACGATCCTGCTGAGTGGAGACTTTTTATTGATTCCTCAAAATATAGTTTGAAAGCAGTTCTTTTACATAATAGCAACCAAAAACCTTCCGTACCTGTGGCTTGTGGTGCAGTTAAAGAAACGTACGAAAATATTACAATCTTTATGAATTTATTGAACTATAACGACGTCAGGTGGAAAATATGCGCTGACTCGTCATGGCTTGCAGACTTCTTGGCCTTCTTACAGAAGTTCTTGGCCTTGTCATGGGCTTGCAGGCTGGGCATACAAAATAGCTCTGCGTATTTTGCCTGTGGGATAGTCGAGTCAAAGCTGAACATTATCATAGACATCGTTGGCAACGTATGAATTCATCTAAACGAGGTCGGAATAATGCAAAAGACATCTCCTTAACTGATGTCGACAATTTACTCCTACCGCTACTACATGCAAAGATTGGACTAGCAAAAAGTTTCATTAAAGGATTGAATGAAGATGGAGAGGGAATGAAGTATTTGCAATAGAAATTTCATCGCTCACCTGCAAAAATCAAGGAAGGAATCTTGATAGGTCCCCAGATAAGACGGATACTAGAAGATACCAAGGTTAATGACAAATTGTCTGCTGTTGAAAAAACAGCATTGCAGTCTTTGAAAAATGTAGTCAATAATATCCTTGTCAATAGCAGATCTCCAGAATACCGATCCATGGTGGAAGAACTTTTGCATAATTACCGACAAATGTGCGTCAATATGTCACTGAAACTTCAATATTTACATTCACATCTAACTAAGTTTCCGCTACATTGTGGCTCTTTTAGTGATGATCATGGTGAGCGATTACACAAAGATTTCTCAATTTTAGAACAACGCTATCATGGCAAATACTCTGTCGCAATGTTGGCAGATAATTGTTGGTTTTTGCGTCGTAACTCGCAAACTGTTTCCTTTAAAAAAATGTCTCGTAGCTCTTGTTTCTTTATTCCTTCATGAAATCATGCAGGTAAGAATTTTTCCGAGACTCAAAAAATTTGCATTCAAATATGCGTTTTCTTGCAGACTTACTGTGGTCATTGTAATTTATAGTGCCATAATATATAGTTTTCTATGATACTATGACTGCAAATAGGTAACTTCGTAACATATCAACGCAAAAATATCGTTTTCTGTAGCAAAAAATCTTGACGTGATGGGAAAATTCTGAGTTCAGATTCGAAATCTATGACCCCAAATTACATGTACCCAGAGTACATATATTTCATCGTTGTGACAGAAAATTTTTCAAAATTTGTTACATAGTGAGGTGTGTGACTACAAGTTGCAGACTGACTCTCCCAAGGCATATTAAAATGCGCAGCATCTCATACCTTTGTGGCATAATGCAACAGTTGATTATCAACAATGTAATAGGCACTTATAATAACATGAAATCTTCCGTGAGTCAAGTAAAATATCAAAAAATATGTATGGAAATCTCTTTAATCAAATGCGATCACAAACTTAGTACGGCACAAAATAGAGAAATATGTTTAAGTCGTCTAAAGTCAAATCATGCAAAATCTACAAAAATTTTAAATACAATTCAGTAATACATCCAAAATATGCAACGGTATACAAAGTTTTGAAATCAGTGTAAAAAAGATAACAAGTTTCCTTGAAATACAAAATGCTCGCTAAAGCATCTAGCATTCTAGTGGCTAGCAGCATAAAATTATATTGCATGTCACCCTTTGAAAAAGTAGTAAAGAAAAAGTTTTAATACATGGTTCTAAAGGAAGCCATATTTTTATAATCTTATTTATATCGTATATAGTGTGGCAGTGTATTGTTTCAGGTTGCACCATGAATCACCAACTGAACTTCGCCGATCATGTCCTGGGACCACGGGCCCCATATTTTTTCGACGGACCACCTCATGTCTAAGAAACACCCGCGACCTACGCATTGACCACCATTGACATTAATTCACATTAGCACCAAACGTAAGATTTCTACAGGCGCATAGCATCTGTTTTTTATAATTGCATCCCACAAATAACATTTTGTATTCAATAACTTACTTTTTGTGATTTTCCGAAACTGTAAATTTCGATTTACAGAATTTTATTTTATTTTTTATTTTGAATGTAGCATACATTTCAGCATATAATTTAGTGACCTATGAATGCAGTGCAGTGTAAAGCATCTGCAACGAAGAAGTCAATCACGTGGGCTGCGACAAATTGAGGAGAGCGCACACCGGTCAAATGCAATATCAACGGATTAATGTCGAACCCATTTGCAAGCTTTACATGTACCGGGTGTCTCAAAAGTCGCGCAAAACTTTAAAAGGCTGTCATTTGCTTCGATTCAATCATATGCACATGCGATTTTTTTAAAATGTACATCATATCGGGGAATTTGATGTACCACTGCTTGATTTCTTCATTGGTTTCTATTTTGACGTCCAAATCACATAGAGAGAAACACTATCATTTCACGCTTCTAGAGTTTACAATTGACTCGATATCAATGCATTGTTAAGTTAGCGAAATTCACTGATCTTGCACCAAGCTATACTGTTGTGGGTGCATAGTACTTCGATCAGTCAATTGTCGTCTGAATGTGGCTTCCATTCACACGACGAGTCACAATAGAGACCTTGCACATTCAATGAATCTTTACACTGGGCGTGGATCAAGTCTAATGATTCAATGCCTCCGGCTTTCTCGAGGTCGAAATGATATTTCAATGCGCCTTGCTCTTGGCACAACCATGAAAAATGGCTTGCCGGCTGGGAATCGAACCCAGTCTTCGAATTGCGAACGCGGCATGAAGATCACCAAGACCAGCGAAGCACACCCTCCATGATCGTGTCAAGAGCAAGTAAAGCTTTCAGCGCGCATTATGACGTTACCTTCCTGGTTTGTTTATATAACAATAGCAACCGCTTCCAGGCGGGGTTCGATTCCCAGCCGGCAAGCCATTTTTCATGGTTGTGCCAAGAGCAAGGCGCATTGAAATATCATTTCGACCTCGAGAAAGCCGGAGGCATTGAATCATTAGATCGATTGTCCGAGGTCGCCTGGAAGCGGTTGCTATTGTTATATAAACAAACCAGGAAGGTAACGTCATAATGCGCGCTGAAAGCTTTACTTGCTCTTGACACGATCATGGAGGGTGTGCTTCGCTGGTCTTGGTGATCTTCATGCCGCGTTAGCAATTCGAAGACTGGGTTCGATTCCCAGCCGGCAAGCCATTTTTCATGGTTGTGCCAAGAGCAAGGCGCATTGAAATATCATTTCGACCTCGAGAAAGCCGGAGGCATTGAATCATTAGATCGATCTTTATTGCTCTTGACACGATCATGGAGGGTGTGCTCGCTGCTGTCTTGGGATCTTTCATGCCGCGTTAGCAATTCGAAGACACTGGGTTCGATTCCCAGCGGCAAGCCATTTTTCATGGTTGTGCCAAGAGCAAGGCGCATTGAAATATCATTTCGACCTCGAGAAAGCCGGAGGCATTGAATCATTAGATCGATTGTCCGAGGTCGCCTGGAAGCGGTTGCTATTGTTATATAAACAAACCAGGAAGGTAACGTCATAATGCGCGCTGAAAGCTTTACTTGCTCTTGACACGATCATGGAGGGTGTGCTTCGCTGGTCTTGGTGATCTTCATGCCGCGTTAGCAATTCGAAGACTGGGTTCGATTCCCAGCCGGCAAGCCATTTTTCATGGTTGTGCCAAGAGCAAGGCGCATTGAAATATCATTTCGACCTCGAGAAAGCCGGAGGCATTGAATCATTAGATCGATTGTCCGAGGTCGCCTGGAAGCGGTTGCTATTGTGGATCAAGTCCTCTTCAGCGCACTGCGCGCTTACAAGATAGCTCATGGTTGTCATCGTGAACCTTTTAGCGCTTCTGCCATCTCACGCTTGATTCAACGGTTTAGAGAGACTAGATCAGCAGCAGATAAGCCTCGATCGGGTAGGCCCAGTCTCGAGGATGAAAGGGAAGAATGTCTAAAGGATGAATTGAAAATGCAACAGTCAAATCCACAATTTGGAGCTGCCAGCTGTCGTTCGGTTTCTCGGAGAACAGGTGTTCCTACAACCAGTGTTCAACGGATCCTGCGACCCATACAGACTGCAGACTAACTAGAAACTCACAGATGATGATAAGGAAAAGCGTATTGCATTCGCACGGTTCCTCCTGTCAGGTGCCCTTAATCTTGAGTCGATTCTGTGGACTGATGAGTCTTATTTTTCATTAGTGGGCCATGTGAATCACCACAATTGTATCGTTGGGGGATCGGAGAAGCCGTGGAAAGTCATCGAAAAAGACATGCATGCTCCAAAAGTGTGTGCATAGTTTGTTTATTCTGTGCAGTACCGTCTAGCTCCTTCTTTCCTGCAACCGTTGCAGGAGAAAATTATGCCATCATGCTTCGCGATCCTGTCATCACACAACTTAGAAGGAGAGGACGTATTAATTCCACAATCTTCCAACAAGATGGAGCACCTCCATATCTTTTATTGTCCCGAATATTCCCTGATGATCAGATTATCGCCAGAGGATATCCAAACCGGTGGCCAGCTCACTCACCAGATTTAACACCACTGGACTACTATTTCTGGGGTGCTGTGAAAGATCGTGTATACCACTGCTTTACTTCAAGAAACCTCCACGAGCTACAGGAGAGGATAACGAAGGTGATTGAGAACATCGACTCAGCTGAATTGAGACGATCAGCTCTTGAGTCTGCGCTCGAGGTTGGAAGCGGTGATTGCATGCTTCTTTATTGGCTATGTAAAATGTTCATTTGCAATCAATATTTTTTTTACTCATCGATATTCATGGTTCTAGCTATTACAGTATCGAACCAGAAAAATGGCAATCACGTTTTGATTGTATTAAAACAAATATGCTGCATCAAATTCCCCGATCTGTGGTTCATTTTAAAAAAATCGCATGTAAATATGATTTAATTGAAACAAATGACAGCCTTTTAGAGTTTTACGCGACTTTTTGTACATCCGGTATATGTGCTGCATGTAATGCTCTGCGCAATTGTGGTCTACAATTGTGTTGCAATTTAATTTTACTATTATTTCATTTATTACAATTATTGTGCATTAATTTTCCCCGGAGGAGTTGGACATATAAACAACGAGTCATGTCGAAGGAGCGGCTTTAATCAAATACTGCAATTCTACGATAGATTTTACGTCAATGAAATCGAGCTTCTCCCTCGGTTTATGACTACTTCCTCCGTGATTATCCATCATTCGTATGTCTTCCACATTTGCGTATGTATTAAAAATGCACTTGTTGTTATCTGACTGTAAATAAGAACAAATCAGTTGCTGTGATAAATGACTGCTGGTTTTAAACTTTTTTTCTCTCTGCTTGAATGGTTAACGCATTTTCCTATCATCGCTTGCGCACTCTGCGTAGGATCCAAATGATAAAACAGTCTAGATCCAGGATAGAAATGGGAGATGGAATGTGCATGCACTTACATTGGTTGATTTTTAAAAGAAAATTTAAATATGAATTCAAAAGCAAGTTAACAATTATTTTAATGCTGCATCTTTCATGCTGTGATCCAGTCTGTTTTGAAATCTCGACCTCAAACATAGCCCCATCTGGCTATGAGTGAGTTATATTAGTAGACCAGTTGAAAACCCATCATGGGGAACTGAATTAGACTTTGAAAAGCAGCGACAACTTAAGCTGAAGTCAGTCAGTCGTTACCAAGAGGGTTACTAACAGAGAGAAATGTGTGTAATAATCGAGAGATTTTCCAATGATGTAACACTCGCTGGAATTCTTTCAAAACTTAAAATCATATTCCACACTTGCAAAAATCAACCTAGGGCCTGTGTGTTCTGTCGGCATTCTTGAAGGTGCACCGGCAGATGTTGGCTGAGATAGGAGTGAAAGAAAGCTATTAACGAAAAATAAAAAATCCGATTACCGCCTCTCCGATTCCAATGCAATAAAATTAAGATCCGATTTGCGATTAAATACAAACTTCTGAATCGATTCGCCTATCATTTAAAATGGTTGATAGTTCTTGATAAAAAGCATTAATTTTTCATAGAAAGATTTGGAAATCATTTGAATTAAATAATTATCTCCTGAATTATTAAACGATAAAGTTAAAATCAATCGACGCGGGCTTGAGCAACCTTAATTTTCTATTATCAATAGTAGAATAATATTTCGCCGATCAAGCCGCTTCAGTCAAAGCAGAAAAATAAAAATTATATTTAAAGTATTTGCTAAATCGGCCTGATCGGCGAAATATTAATCTACTATTGACAAGGAAAACAAGAAAATTATAATTCCATTATTTAAGGTCACTCAAGCGCGTGTCGATTTCATTTTAACTTTATGATTTAGAAGGTAGTTATTTAATTCAAATGGCTTTCCGCTCAATTTCGCGATCTCTTTTCAAAGCAGGAGGTGCAGAAAATGAGCAAAATAATGACTACAAACTGTAATATGGTGACCCAATTGCTGATACTTCAGAGAGTAACAAGCTTCGTTGCTTCGTCACCTTCGTAGCTGACGGTTGAACAATTTTGGACACTTGGACGGTTGGAAACTTTTCCAAAACAGCAATGTGTATGTGTCAATCGAAAAACCAGAAGTATAATAATGTGATATTCAACTTCATGAGCAACGCAGGACAAACATGAGGAGCAATGTAGCGGTACATAACTTGTCGGGAGATCTCTTGGATCACCAACATCACTCATGGTGATCACACATTTTCGGTTTTTGCTGCGGGTTGTTGGAATGAACTGCCATCTGACATTCGTTCGCTCTCTAATACTTCAAGTCTACTTCAAAATGACTCTAAATAGCTATTTATTTAAGAAATATGTGACCGCTTCGAACTTTCTTGTGAAAGCGGGATATCATCATCTTCATCATCATCACCATTAACAAAGCACCAACAGGAAATAACTCATATCAAAACCTCATGCAACGAAACACTCATTAATAGGTCATACTTTCATGGACAGGATAGGAGAGTTTTTGCTAGATTTTAGATGACTTTTGTTGACGTTCTTATAAAGCAGACACTTAACATTAGATCGTTGTTTGTTTCTTCGCGCTGCACAGTCACTCGATCCTACACTTTCATTTTTAGAATTAGTAGGCGACCCAATTAAGACCCCTTATTCTGTAAATCTCCTATAGTCTCTCGCATTTCTCGTTTTATTGATAGCAGGTGCTTCTTTAAATGCCATCGTGGCATAAGTTTTTATAAAACGAACTTTACTCTATAATAGCTTCGATAATAAAGCACATATTCAATATATTCATCTTTTGTGGCTATATGATCAAGTAAAAACTCAAAAACGTTTCAGATCATTGATCATAAATGTCAATGCTAGTGTGACTAGGGTCTAAATATCCATGCTTTGGAGTCTAAAACATGTTTTTACAATTTTGCCATATGAATGTTCATGTGGTACTACTTACTTGTATTTGCTAACAAATCCTCAGTTTCTTGAGAGTATTCTGAAACTTATTTGTGTAGCAAGCAAATGATAGATAGTAGGACTGCTTGTTCACTTGCATCAACCTCCTGTTGCCTTGAATAAAGCATCATCAAGGAACCTATAAACAGGTCTATATTATACGCGCATTACTCATGGATTACTGGGGGATCTACATTACATATATATATTAAAAACGCAGCGCATTTGCTAGCATGCATAATGGCACTTTCTGAAAAGATGCCTAAATCCATGGTTATGAGAAATTGGCTTGAGCGCATTGTCTAAAAAGATTCTCAATGCAATGCTTTGCAGACATGCGAAATTAGAACAAGGCATAAACTTACTCGTCTTTAAAGTCTTCTTTGAAAACGATGTATTGAAACAATATGCAAAAAGAACAGTTTTAAAATCAGTTCTACAATGCTGCTTTAAGTAAAATATTCCGCATAAATTGTTATTTTTATCTCTTTGGCAAACAGCCACTTAATTGATGCCAGAAATCTGATTTTGGTAAAATACTGTGCCAAAAGCTGTGATCGTACCAGCATCATTGTAGGCCTGTGTGAAAAGGGAGATGATGATGCTGGAGACAACAGAAATGAAAATGCTAAGACGTATTAGAGGTGTTCTGTTAAGAAACAGACTGACGAGCGAACAGATCCGAAGGGATACTGGAGTGGCCAGCATCTGCGACAAAATAAGAGCAACACGCTTGAGATGGTATAGACACCTCATTCGGATGGAAGTCGACAATCCGGTGAAAGTGGTGAAGGAAATGGAGGTGAAAGGGACCCGAAGAAGAGGACGGCCGTGCAAGCGATGGCGCGATGCTATCCAGAAGTATGTGACCAAAATTGGACTCAAGGAGAGAGACACCTACGGCAGGAGACGTTGGAAAAACATGACACAGGCCCCGACCCGGCTAGCTAGCTGGAACAGGATGAAGAAGAAGAATATCATTGTAGGCCTAATTCAATAATTTCAATCCAAACTTTTTGGCTTCCCGTAATGACACCAAAATAAAGTATAATTTAACTCCAGTAGACACACACGGTGGCTCACACTGACTCGCGCTAGAGAAATAAGTGCGCGTCACCGCAAAATTCAATGGCGTCTACGAAAAACAGTCCAGTATCGGTAGCTCACTTTACTGCAGCGGTATTGCAGAACAGGCCAACACTCTCTTCATGCAATGCTTAGCCACAGATATGCGAAAATCGCAGATCGTTATCGGTTGAAGCAATGAAATGGGTGGTGTTGTAGACAATTGAAAATAAATGAAGAGGGCAGAATCTTCCCACCACTACACTATTGTATTATTGCAATCTTGACATCAAGGTCAAATCCAATTAGGTGTCGTTATTCCTCAGATCGGTAATGTCCTCCAAAATCAACTCCTTCAGCAAAGTATCCGATGCTCCCACCTTTTCTCTCGTTAAAATCCACTTTCGTGTCCAACACTTTCTCTTCCTCTTTCTCTTTAATCTCGTCAACTCGGCCCTACACGAGCAGCTGTGAGAACCACTTCATTCGATGAAATTTTTAGAATGAATGGAAGTGTACTGCCAATTGGCCTCTTTATCGCAAGTTGTGATGTAAGCGCAAAAAGCCAGTCACTGGACCAGTCATTCAAGCCAGTGATGCGCGCGCTGTGATATGAGGGCAAAGAATTTCACTGGACTCCAGTCACTGGCCTAGTGTAAATGCGGCTTTATGGTAGTGCTTCTCAACGCCCGGTCCGCGGACTAAGATTAATCCGCGGGACAGGCCAGTTAAGTCCGCGAAGTTGATGTGAAATGAATGTCACCTATAAAACGCTTAATCAATGGCGGAATTGGTCCAAAGACGTCTTCCAATATATTTGATTTGGTTTTTTGATACGATGACATTGTCTCAGAGTCGAAGAAGTATAGTTCATCAATATCATTAGCATAGAAAGCACCTACAGATCATGTGCCTTCACATGAGGCTACGCTGACACAGCTATGTGTTAATGGTAACGCTACTTTATTGCAAATTACGATTCAGTCAGTGTCCGTTGTCCATCACTAGGGTGACGCACTGTGTTTATTGATTTTTCACGTTGCTTTAGGCCTCAGCCACACTGAAGGCAAACCAAACACGAGCGTCCCGAGTAAACGTATGTCCGTAAGCTATTAATCGCTCTAGTTTCCTTTGCTCGCAGTGTGGCAGTTCAACTGCTGTAATGATGACTTTATATTTGCTGCAAAACGTTATATTGCTGCAACTGCGAGCTTTTCCAAGCGTTCCGAGCCAATTTAAGTCATCATTAGAGCAGTTGTAGACTGCCACACTGCGAGCAAAGCAAGTCAGCGCGATTAATAGCTTACGGACATGCGCTTGCTAGAGACGCTCGGGTTTGCTTTGCTTTCAGTGTGACTGAGGCCTAAAAAATGCGTTGTTCCAATTGATTTGCTCAGTTGACGTGCTATTGTATTGTACACTGTTATTGTTACATAAATAATAGTTTTTTACTTTTCTAGATGTTTCGTAATTATTAGTAGCATTTGACGCGTGATCATTTTTTACACAGGACTTACGGGACATCATCTGTAGAAACTGAATATGAGACAAGATGCTAAATTGTATTTCAGCACGATTTAATAGACGCCGTTGCGTATGATAGATCCGTATTTATTTAAATGTCTTAGTCCACGTAGTTTACATGGGGTGAACGTTTAGTCCGCGATAACTAAAGGTTGAGAAACACTAATCGAGAGCAACACATAAAGATGTCGATTTCTGATAATGTAATTAATCATAGCTATATTTGTCACATGTCATTTAATGCATGAAAATTAAAAGCTGAGTTTTACTATGAGCAAAGGATGCGATTGCTCATCAATCTCATTAAATAATTGCTTCAAAGACTGCTTATCACTAACCTCCCATTCCTTTCATTTAAAATGTTGTTACTTAGACGGTAAACTTTTCTTCGCGTATAGTTGGCACGGCTCGAACGCAAACTGCTTGGAACATTTATGACAGTCACTTAAAAATTAAAAGCAAAAAATTAAAAGCATGAAATTAAATGCATGACATACAGAATCAATATAGCCTACTCTCTTCAAACATCGATGAAACAGCTTTGTACTAGCTCGATTGTAGCGCTTTTTAGAAAGTGGGCTTTATTAAGTGCTGGGAAGTCTATACTTTGTGTCGGCAACATTGGATCATCCGTCAAGATGATTGAATCATATAGTTCGATTGCCCACCTCTGACAGTTGCTATAAAAATTAGGGTTTAAATTGTTCAAGCTCATGATACATCCTTTTATCTCATATTCAATTATTTTTCAGGTGTTTGCGGTGGGAGAGTCGACTGCTTGTCAAGACGATTTGGGAGATTCAAACAGGCAACTAACTACAAATCTAAAAAGAGATCAGATGGGCCTGTTCAGTTGCTGTTGTAGAGGTATGTTTTGCATGATTTTTAGAAAAAAGCATTTTATAAGCTTCCGAATGTAGGGTTTGAAATCTGTCTTGATAATATAGTTCATACTAGGTATATACGTGATATAAGTAATTGATGTATTCCTGGTGAAAGGCCGTGTAGGCATACGTAGTTTTCTATTTACTACATGGATGGTTGCATTGTCAAAAGGAATTTGCCAGATTATTACTTTTCATTCAATAAACACTTATTTATTCACTTAATAGATGATAGCCCAATAATACACAGATGTTTAACCCAATTTTTCGCATTCATAGACCAGGTCAGGTGTTGAAAAGGGACAATAATTTTGCAAATAAAACCCATATGGAAATGTGATTGCATGGATGCACAAGAGAAGGAAAACAGTCTGGATAATGAATGGATTTATAGAGTGAAATCCATTTATGTTGTCGAATATCAATAACAGAAGAATGAAAAAAGTATTTGCAAAACATTAGCTTTATGTAAGCAAGATATCATAAAAAAATAATTAGAAAGTTCACCAGTAAAAAAAATTGACGTTATTTTTGTTTTTCCTCTTTAGAATCTATTTTAGGTAGGTGTTTATAGATAATTTGATTTGGCCCTCCATTAAGCGATATTAATATTGCCCCTTTCAGGTGTATAGTTCATTTCACATTTCCGAAGATGATTCAATATACGTGAGCTTTCTCTGTTCTTATGTGAAGTTGTCTGATTGCGCTACAAATAAACAATGTACTTTGCAGCATCTTCTCAAAACACGATTTGCTTTCTTTTAAGAGGCATGATATCATTTGGCACTAATTTAGTGCCATCGCTTTCTTGCTCAAAGCATTTCTCAATATGGCCTTTGCGAATCAAACCGGATCTCTACAAAGACGAAAGTTGTTACATTGTATTTTATGACTGATTTCGTAAAGAATATGTTTATTTTCAGACGAACGTTGCCAGAAATTGTATAATGGTCGTATAATGCACCGAAATTATGTGCTCTATAGAAGAAAAGGAAAAGGATATTCTCGTCAAATTTTGTAATTGGGACCTCCTTTTTCGATGATCGTTTGCATGCATACAATGTATGCATAGGGAACAATTTGACCGCTATCGCATGGCATTTTGCGATGCAATTAGACCAACTTGCGTGTAACTTCAAAAGTATATCATGAAACCCCTGGATAGAGATTTTAGCAATATAAAATGCAGTATCACAAGCAAGACAGATAGCTGCCACCAGTTCACCAAAGGCATTTTTCTCCACTCTGGATGTGTTGATAAGATTTCAACTTGTCTTAGTAATCGATTTGACGATCCTTCTTGCAAGGGGCTGGACGTCACGACAAGGCCTTCTGATGATTCCCCAACTACTTTTGGTGCTGATGACGTTTCAGGCCTCATGGACCATTTCAAGCCGCTGCTCCTCAAGCGGGCGGACCAATATCATTGATCAGTGGGCGAATTTCAATGAGTATTAAGCTGGCACAGCTAATGTCGAAGGTACGGAGCTGAGCCATGCCTGCTGAAAATCAAGCGTGAGAAGTTCTCCTAAACTTCGCAAACTTCTAATCAGAGTTGATGGACTACCTTCCAGCCAGTTCAGCTGTTCTGAATTCTGTGAAGCGACTTTTTCCCAACCCGAACGATCAGATAATCGTCCGTACCGTCCACCCACGGAAGCGTCCGCATGCCGATTCTAACAATGCAGTGGATTTTATTTGACTTTTTTCTATTGATTAACACTTTACTTTTTGAACTGTAATACAAGACATTCAAGTTGTGATGCAAATTTGATTTTGTATCGCAAAAAGTGCGATGCAAAAGGTAGAAAGCAAATGATTGCCTGATGTATGTAAATATTTATCTGTCTCTATAACAAATTGGTTTTGTGCTATATCATGCCTAGAACTGATAAACAATCTGAATTACTGCACAACAACCTACTCTCTGCTTCATTCAGGTGGCTCATCCTTACAGCTCATCTTTGACAGGCTCTGTCCAGACTCCAGGCCTAACCCCCCACATGATCTGTGCAGGGTGGCCCCATGACCTACCCGCATGCACAGATGACAAACATAAAAGGTCGCATAATGCCAGCTTGTTGTATCTGCATCTATTTTTTTAAACAGTAGGCATGCAAGTACCAAACCAAATTCCTAATAGCCGTTGACACTGAGTTATCTCGTACGATTTTAGTTATGCAGTAAGTATTTTCCAATCATCACTTTTATTCATAACCAACTTCATAATTTTATTGTCATACATGCCTACTATATACATATATAATATTTAGCCTACTATTTACATAATCAAAGTATCACCTATTCATTATAATTCAATGATTTTAATGAAAGAATTTAAGTTTGCACTGCACCTATGATAAAGTGCTAGTAATGCACTTGAATGTAAAAAATGAGAAAATCTGTTTTGGTGAGACGGTATTAATGCAGATGAGCATCAAAACACTGAAAGCTCAAAAATGAAATGGCTGACTACTTAATGATTAATTGAATTTCGTGCCACTTGCCGTCTCGAGAATTGCTTTGAAAAGGAAATTGAATGTCCTCACGATTTCGCATATTCTGAATGAAGCCGGATATCAATGTCTCATTGCTCAACGGCGTAGAACTTAAGGTTTGTTTAGAAACGAGAATCAAGGAAGTGCAATGAATGAAACAAAGAGAGAATAGGAGAGAATAATTGGGAGCAACGGTCGCAATGCAGAGGAAAAGAAACAAAAATGAATTATCATGGCGATATCGCAAGTATTACAGAATTGCTTGTAGCATGGGATCAGATGACAGTTGATTGATCTTAACTATGAATCAATCAATAATGCGAAAAATATCAGTTTTCTCTCCGAAATAATTTTAATGCCACTAAATAATTACGAATAAAAAATATATACACAGCCGACGCTTCGGGTCCAGACCCTTTCTCAAGGCAAGACAGCAATAAAATGACTGTGTCTAAACTGGCTCGTTAGATACGCAGTATGGCTCCGGTTGTCTCATGACGTCTGTTCATTTTAGGATAGCGCTTATTGATTAATCGCGATTCCACCACGCTTGTTTCAACAGGATCATTTAAGCAGCGAAGAAATTCAACATCAAAAGCATCAATCGAACCGTTAACAGGACAGGTCTTACTGTGTTCAGACAAAGCACTTAGATCATTTTTATTACGAATAGAGACTGTGTTCGTTGTATCTAATGTAGAATGGTCTAGAATTTATATATTTATCACCACACTTTCTACAAGAGAATTGATAAACAACACACCATGTCTCACAGTTATAATTTTGGGATAGCTTGTCGCATATTCTACAATCATTGCGTTTACTTTTTTGCATTTTTTCTTCAAAACATTACGCAGTTTTTGTTGCCCTTACTGACGAGACGGACATTCAACCTATGTTTTTTTATTTGGTAATTAATTTTCCGATTAAGACTGTCGCTTATATACGGTAACTTCAAAACTTTTTATCATCGTTGATTTTACGAGTTTTATTTTTTTGGGTATTTCTATCAGACACACTCAAATCCTTATTAGTGTATCTATGCATTTTTTCTCCGATTCCATTTTAATGTTATCAGAGAGCGTTGAACTACACCGATTACGTGTGTATCTTATAGATTTTAACTATGCTTACCTCTAAACATTTCGAAGCTTATATGTCAACGCTGCGGAGAATCCCTTATTAGCTTGCCAATGAGGCCTCTCCCAACATTGTACGATGTATAGAAATTGCTTTTGAAAAATTGAAGAAAAATTTCACTTGTGCAGCTTGCTTGTCCCTGAACATTTTCAAGTGACCTTGGAGCTGAGAAATAGAAATGATAATTTCGATTAGGGCTATTCAGTATACATTGCAATGCTACTGTAATATGTGCATTCGCACATTTCTTTTCACGTTGCCAACTGTTGCATATCTTTTGGTTTTAGATGAGTTAAATTAGATTTACATGTAATTTACAAAATTAGTTACGAGCTTAGTCAACATAAACCTAAAAACTAAGAATTATGATACCCAACACCTACCAAGAAAAATGCTTGACTGCGCAATTCCCTTTGGTTTTGATCTGCATGAAAGCATGTTGTCCGAGGGACGTCGAAAAAGCATCGTCTAATTTTTAAACTTTTTTAAGTTTGCCCTTTAGAGCAACCTAGAAAATTAAGCTTATTCTTTCAACCAGAATAGACATACTTCTACAGCAAAGTTTCATTACAGATGGTTTATGAGAAGGATTGAAGCTCTTGAAGACTTCATATGGAGTAGAGTTCAACAAACTTTCAACCAAGGCGAAGAATAAATCAGAGACGTGTGATATGTCTTAAGGAAGAAGTTGAGATAGTACGCAAACGACATTTAATTCTGGTTGACACACTTGACTTACGACTTCCAACGTGTTTAGTGTCAAATATTCGATTAATTTTCAATAAAATGAGCGAATTAGATGGCTTTGTTCAAGCATGTAAACCTGAAATTATTTGCATCACTGAGACTTGGTTAGATAGTGACATTATGAATGAGTCAGTAACCATCAATGGCTATAACATATTCAGAAAGATAGAGTTGATCGTATTGGTGGTGGTGTGATTATTTTTGTTGCTTCTGATATTCCAGTCTCACATATTGAGGAGTTTGACGACAAAAATGTAGAATCACTGTGGATTGTAATGCGTCCGCTACATTTACCTCGAAAAGTTTCACCAATAGCAATTGTGAATGTGAATCATCCTCCTGATGGAAATGATCGCAAGTTAGTGGATCATTTGATAACTGGTATTGATTACTTAAAGCAAAAACATGAATCCCTTGGAATCATAATAACTGGTGACTTTAATCGTGCCGATGTACGTAACTTGAAATATTCCTATTGCTTGGAGCAACTTGTCAAAGCACCAACTCGAAAAAAATGCAATTTTAGATTTATTTCTCACCAGCATGCCGGATATGTATTCAAAAGTTGAAGTGTAACCGCCGATTGCAACTTTGGATCACAATGTTATTTTGGCATTATACCCATTTTGCTCAATTGTCTCTGGAGCCAACTTCTAAGGTGAAAAGATGTCAAAGTCATACTAACAGTAAATTTTGTGAATGCACTGTGTCAGATCAATTGGAGCTTCGTTTATTTGGCCAGCACATGTCAAAGAAAATTTCAGATTTTTTATTATATTTTAGGGAGTCTTAACCCATTTACGTCCACGGTCGTCATTTGACGACAAATCTTTAAATACATGTGTGATTGGATTAAACAAAGATATTGTAGAAGGAAAAAGACGGACAAGCGTGTTGTGTCGATTCTGTTTTTATTTGATTGCTCAGTCAGCATTCAATTAATAGGCGCGCGTGAGACACGAGTCTCAGCTGTATAGTCACATTTTCACTGATAATGACGTCAAAGGCAGAGCTGGGAAGAGAGGAGATGTCGCGATCAATTAAGGCAGCAGAATGACGTCACACACAACAGACCACAGCAAAGCCGGCAACGGCAACACAAAGAGAGAGAGAGAAAGAGAGGGAACACAAGCAGAAGACATCATACATCCTCGGACAAAACATGACTGCATACACGCCCCCCAGGTCTACAAACCTCACAAGCACAATAAACTACTAGATCACCGAACCTGTCAGGCGAGCGTCTCGTCCTCTCACTCCGACGAGGGTTAAGTACATGTACACTCACATTCTCCTTAGCACACGTGTCTTCTTCAGAACGAAAACCATCTGTTTCAACTTTCTCAAACTGCTCACCGGGAACGGGTCTCAAGTGAGACACATGACGGGTCACACCGTCATCATTAATAATCACCCCAACACTAGATCTAACACTGGTAACTCTATGTGGGCCCGACCAAACGCTGTCACACCTACCAGTACATAGAAATAGATTGTTTATCTGAAGTTGACTAGAATGGAAATTGACTCAAGGTCGCGGCACATCCGGGGGAACTAAGTTGGGGCATGAAGAACCAATGAAAAGCTTTGATTTACGCATGTGACCGATTCTAGCCCAATGATACAGCGGTTGACAGGTGTATCTAAGAGAAAATGCGTGCGATTCTTGTGCCACTATTGTGTATTGCATGAAGCTTTACTTCCATTCTAGAGGTTTCATTGTTATCAATTTCTATGTACCAGTAGGATTCCTTAGATACACCCTATCACCTACGGTGAAGGGGTTCCTATCTATATCCGAATAAGCAGACTGAAGAGAATCTGAGTCAGGTATATTCTCATTCGGTTGACGCATTATGATATGTCTGGTTGCTTATGCCTGGTTTCCTCGAGTTAGCGGAGAACATAAGTTCGTACGGACTATGTTTATTGCCATCTCGACTACTGTTTATCCAAAAGATCGACTCATCGATGGATCTATTAGCTCGCCTAGCGCATCGCTTGACAGTACGGTGCATTCTCTCTATAACACCATTACCCTGTGGTCTGTAAGCACAGGCCTGGACATGCTCAATCTCCCAGTTCTTAAGAAACTCTATCATATCTCGGCTACGAAACACAGTACCGTTATCAGATAAAATTGATTTAGGTGGGCGAAACTCACTGACTATCTGTGAAAGATGAGCAACAACTTCAGTACCGGATTCATTATTCAGCAAGCGCCATATCGTATAGCGAGACATAAGGTCAATTACAGTTAGGTAAGGGGCCCCATTGAAGTGCGTGATATCCAAAGCAATCCTCTCCCAGATATCTGAGCTACGAGTAATATCACCTTTATCCCAATTAAAAGTAATGGATGGGTTGGTGAGGAGGGACTTCGCGCACGATACGATTGATGAGAGCTCCATCGTCTCCCCGCACTGAAGTTTGACCTGGCTTGATACTTGAATTGGTAGGGAATCGACCAAGTAGAATGACACGAGCTCGTCTGGAATCGGATTTCCATCACCAACCATAACTCAGAGCGAACACTTGATCTGCTAGGACGTCAACAGAATCTCCAGGGATGAATTTGACTCCTTTCAGATCCTGCCAGGCTCGCCATCGCGATCGACCGAACACGCGCAGCAGTTCTGACTTTACCGAATTGAGATCTGCCTGTTTCGAAGTTGACATTTGCTTCCATGTAGCATAAGCAGGTCCTTCAAGGAAGATAGGCAGGATTTTCGCTAGCCGTGCCTCGGTCTTCTCTTCTGATTTTTCAATGACAATGTCCGCGGTGAGAAGAAACTTGTCGAACCACTGTTCGACATCCTCGCCAGCTCCACCGGAGAACTTCTTTACCGAGTCTATCAGTCTCATAATCTGAAGGCCGTGATAGCTTGTAGAAGGAAAAAGACGGACAAGCGTGTTGTGTCGATTCTGTTTTTATTTGATTACTCAGTCAGCATTCAATTAATAGGCGTGCGTGAGACACGAGTCTCAGCGGTATAGTCACATTTTCACTGATAATGACGTCAAAGGCAGAGCTGGGAAGAGAGGAGATGTCGCGATCAATTAAGGCAGCAGAATGACGTCACACACAACAGACCACAGCAAAGCCGGCAACGGCAACACAAAGAGAGAGAGAGAGAGGGAACACAAGCAGAAGACATCATACATCCTCGGACAAAACATGACTGCATACAGATATGTATTTATATAATGAATTTCTAGCAGGCTTAAGTCTAAGCAAAAATTTCCGGGTGGGCGAATTCCAGTTATTTCACAGAAGAGAGTTCGGAAGTTCGGTTTTGAATTGGCACTAGAAAATCTTAAAATTAAGGATATGATAAACTTCACTGTATTTTTTATAACACCACCTCCCATGTGCTTCGAAAGTTTACAAACAACAAAACAAAACTAGTAACCGACCGAAATAATACCGGTATTTATATACCTTACAGAAAAATTGCTTCTCATCACACAATGACAAATTAGGTCAAACTCTGAAATACACAGTAAAACATATATTACAAAATGCGTGAGTGAAGGAATTAGGAGAGGCATAATATACATTTTAGGCCCTATTTGATAAACGCAAACGAAAAATGCAAGCAGCGGAAGTTTCACGAAATCAGTCATTTCAGAAAAAAGTCATTCACAGTCAAACGTTGATGTTTGTCCCCTAAAAAACTTTTTCATGAAGGCGCGTTGTTCATACTTTTCGGGGTTCGGCTCCTTGTAGCAACGTTGCTTTGACTGCAAGAAAGCAGCAACCGATGGACGAGGGTCTAAATGACTGGTTCCTGGCCCGTTCAGTGAGATCATCAGTCTGTCGTTCACTCCTTGCAGTGACATACTCAGTCTTCGATCACTTCTGAAATTATTGTAGTGAGAGACAGTTCTTTCTACAGTCATTGAATGCGGTACAGCACTTATGAGAAGATCAACCAGCAGACCTAATGGTGATGGACTCTTGGCGAAACAAGATATCATCTGAAACCTTTTCTTCAGAGATAATTGAGGATCAGCAAGATCTGAGTGCATTAGGAATAAATCGATGCACTGATCCATAAAACACTGAACTGAACCCATTTTCAGTTTTTCCAGAAATGTTCGTCCATTTGCAGCCATTTCTTCAGCATTTCGGGATTCAAACACGGCTTTCAATTCAGATATTACCTTATTTTGGTCTTCATCGATCCTCTTTTCGAGATGATGTTTTAATGTCAGTACCACTTCTTGACGCACCGCTAAGATCGATCTAGAAGAGGTCGTCACAAATCGATTGTGTACTTTTCTGGGTTGTTGTGCAAGCGGAATTTCGCAATCACTGTCTTCCACTGATCCGTCCGTCAGCAAGCAGCAATTTTCCTCTGCTCCTCCTGGATAAGGCTTTGCTTCCATAATAGCAATTCTATGTATATATCTGTCTTGAATTTCAGGGACGTCAAACAGTAAAAAGTCGGCTCTCTGAAATTCCTTTTGGAGGCACGACAAATGATGCAGAACATCTGTCATAAGACTTGTCAGACGATATTGAATTCCATCACGTTCCCACATTTTAAGATAACCATCAGCTTGTCGACGTGCAGGAACTTCATCAGCAGAGACGGATAGCTCGTCCGATGTTGCAATACAAGCCTGGTAATTTACCAACATGCAAGAACACATGTCATGAATATGCTCTGCAAAACGTACATCTGGGGGATTCACGAAGGCTTTGAAGGTGATGTTAAGGGAGTTACAGTGCTTCCTCACACACTTTGTTCTCGTAGAAGACATGCGGAAATACTTGACCGATTCCTTCAACTGTGAATACCATCGCTTTATCTCAGCTACACTGGTCACCATATCATGGAATGCCAAGTCTGTCCGGTGGCATATACACCATATGCACAAGACAAACCGATTCAGCTCATCTTGGAGTTTCCTCCAAAGGCCACTTTTTGGTCCGGTATTGGCAGCTTCACCGTCAGTCGATAATGCCAGGAGTTTGGAAAAGATGTTGTTCTCAAAATTTATCGGTGCAGCATCACAAAGATCGCCATCCTCATCAAAGTTGTCCGTAAATTGTAGTGAGAACGCTGCTAGGTCGCCAGGAGATTCAAGACTTCTTCCAACAGCTTCCAGAAGACATGCTGATCCCTTTCCAGCTGTCTCCATCGCAGCAAGAAAGACAGTGGATATCTTATGGTCTTTGATTATCCGCGCATTCACGAACTTCACCCCTAGTTGTTGTCGATCCGATGATCCATCTATCTGTACACCATATGCATCACACGAGTTGACTTTTTGCAAAGTTGCCTCTTTGACCTTGTCGGCAATGCAGCGAAGCATTTCAAAGTAGACATCCGGGTCTCGGTAATGCATCTCAAGAGCACTTGGTTCAAAGTTGGTGAATGGTGAATCCCAGTCTGCAGAAAATTGATCAATAAGTTTATCGGATAACTCGGATGTTAGACTTCTCGACGGCCAGGAGAAAGCAGAAAGAGTCTCACACATTGTATCATTATAAACGTCCATCGCAAGTTTCACCAATTTCTTAACTTCCTGAACCCTGTATTTTTTGAATAACTTCAACCACGGATGCTTGTCAGTTTGGTTCTTAAAAGCTTCAGAAAGTTTTCTAGCATCTGCAGCTGCTTGATGTGGCTTACCTTTGAGATGTTCAATCAATCTCATTGCACCACTTTCACCTTCTGTTCGAGCTCCAGTTGAATATGGAACGATTTGATTGTTTCCTGTTGCAGCTCTTGCTTCATTTTCGTGTGCCGCACAAATCGCACATTTGACCATAATTCTTGTCCTTTTCCCTTCTTTTTCCTTTGACTTTATCAGAAAGGGATGTAAACTTAGCAATCGATCAACTGAAAGGGGCAAACCACGGAACATGGCGACCGAGGACGTACATTTAGTCATCATAGACGTGCTTGTTTGCGTAGATGATCTTGAAGTTTCAATTGTGCTTTGATCTTGAAGTTTCGGCGATGACGGGGAATCTTGAGCAGGTCGGTCATGAGCTGGTTTCTCTTGGGGTTCCTTCGATACATCCAGGACAGGGGGTCGTTGACTTTGAAAAAATTGAGTTATTTTTGTAATCTTCCTCCTCTTAGCAGGTGGTACATCAGACATCTGAAACGTAATGAGAAATTCTTAGTAAGATATAGTCATTCAAACTTTGAGCAGGGGCTCATTTAGGCTGCATTGCCTAAATGATTTTAAGATTGAAAATTTTCATATCAGTAAAAGTTATGCATGCAACGCTAAAAAAATTCTAAGTGTGGCATTCAAAAAGAAATTTGGGCAGGGGTTCGTTTAGGGCTGAGCCCAGACATTCAATTAGCTGCAGATTTAGAATTTTTATATATGCAATCTAATTATTCGAAAGACATTAAAATTCATTCAGAGACGAGCAATTGAATGATAAAATACGTTAAATACGATAAATCTAATTATTAGAAAGACATTAAAAATCAACGAGACACAAATAGAAATCCTAGACTCAATTGAGTGATAAAATACGTTAAATACGATTAATTTAATGCAAGGACGGCTCTATTTGTTAGGCATTTTTTCAAGAAAATCAAGAGAAAATCACAGATCGACGAAGAGCACCTTACGCTATCAACAATTTCACGCACAAGTAAATCAAATATTTTGACGAGAAATTTTATCTAATCGATAACGTACGGTACGATAAACCACAGCCAAGCAGCCTTTTATATATAATTTATAATGACAAACAGAAATATAGAAATGGGATTTACCTTAATGAAGTCGTGAATTAGACACGTAAATGACGAAAGTAAGCAAGATATTTGACGATGAACGTGAAGCGATCGATATAGTCTTAAAAGACAGATGACAATCGTATTGAACTCTTGACGATACGAGTCAGAACGGGCTAAACTAAGTTCAACGCAGTGGCAAAGTAACAGCTGAAGCCAGCACTGAACTAGCGATAGAAAGCGCGTTCAAGTCAATGAATTGAATCACCCCAGAATTTCCTTCGCATTGGCGGGACGGAAAACCAGAAATATTGGATTGACAGCGTCGCTAAGCGACGGACGAATAGTTATGCTGCTTGCACGGTCGTCGGCTGCTCGGCAATCAATAGTTTGGTAGGTTAAGAATAGTGTGACGTAGCACTATTGATAAAAGTTGCAGCTATCTCTCCGAGAGGGTAGGTCTTCTGTAGCCAGGAGAACCGACGCGCGCTATAGAAGCGCGCGAATGGCGGCACCCTTGTGTACGGCAGCATCGTGCATTGCAGCCTCGCAGCAGCCAATCCCGTCGCTCCTATTGAGCCGGGTTGCTTTCGAGAGGAAGTCGCTTACCAACGGATTGAATGCAAGCTCTAACTGATTGAATGACGTGTACAGACATACGCGTGCACGGACGTATCGATGGCTTGCCACGTGGGCATCACACGACTGGTCATCATCATTAATGTTTTGACTCGGGAAAGTTGTTAGATGGGACAATATTTATTGAGTAAATAAGGGACATGTTGTTCCATTAGTTGTCTCGGAGGACATCCCAAGGGTAGATGTAACCCAAAGCAAAAAGAAAACCACCAAGGTTCTTTGCGAGCGCTTTCAACAGACGCCGTCTGCCATCCTCAAGCAACTGACTTTATTTCATCATGTAGGAGCAATGCAGACAACAGATGATCAGATCTCACTAAACATAGAATTAATTATCAGAACAAAATAAGATACAAGAAGATACTACTCACTCTAAAAGTCATAAGTAAGATGCTAAAAGTGCTGAAACCGACATTAAGAGAAAATTAACAAGCTACACGACATTATCGTAAAATCTACCCAAATCAATCTTAGTTTTATTCGACGACTGAAGTTTACTTGTCCACAAAGATTCCTTAACAATTCTCTTCTTCCAGACAGGCTCCCTATCGACTATGGTCAACGAATCAACGTCAATTCGATGGCCAGTGTCCAGTACATGCTTGGCCAACTCTGACCTGTCCGCGTCCAACTCACATTTTCTCTTAATGTCGGTTTCAGCACTTTTAGCATCTTACTTTTGACTTTTAGAGTGAGTAGTATCTTCTTGTATCTTATTCTGTTCTGATAATTAATTCTATGTTTAGTGAGATCTGATCATCTGTTGTCTGCATTGCTCCTACATGATGAAATAAAGTCAGTTGCTTGAGGATGGCAGACGGCGTCTGTTGAAAGCGCTCGCAAAGAACCTTGGTGGTTTTCTTTTTGCTTTGGGTTACATCTACCCTTGGGATGTCCTCCGAGACAACAATATTTATTATCGCTCTAAAATAAGCCCTGGCTAGTAGCTGAAACCCATAGGATATATACTAGCGTGCTTGGGCGATTACGAATTTTCGGGTAGGCGATTTGGCCAGGCGGGTGGGCATTCGCCCACCCAGTTTATATGTTAGACTTAGGCCTGATTTCTAGTGACTTTATAAGCCATTTGATTTATTCTAGGGATCAAGACTGTTTTACTTTTAAACTATTCAATATACAAAGAACTTAAAATCGTCATAAATTCACAATTATATATTACATTATCATATTGATTCATGATCTTTGTAATAAATTTCATATAAATACAAACTGGAAATATGTAACGAAAATACGTCAAATGAATGAATTATGAGCTCATATTTAGCTCAACTCAATTTTTGTTAGTTACAGAAACTGAATATTGTAGTTGTCGTCATTTGATATGGCCGTGGCCTTATTCGATATCACGTACATTTTCATGAAATAAATTTTTCTTCACACAATTTTTGCAGCTTCTAGCCTATATGCATGTGGTTAAGGATGAATCATATCTTGTAAAATTCATTCTGTCGACACTCCACCGTCGTGTATCTATCTCATCTGTGATTCGTTTCACTGTTTTGACTGTGTGTTTTGTCTGGGAATTCCGTCTCTCCATGCAAACGCTGAATCATCGATCGACCAAGGTAGACGGGTCTCAACGCATGACACCATTCGCCCACTCAAGTGCGCTGTCTATTTCTCTCTCGTCTGTGATATTCACTCAATTCGTGTAGCTAGCGAATATTGCCTGTAGACTATATTGCGTAAATATAATATCGATCTTCAAAACTGTGCATCTAAATTTGTGTGACTGAACTATGAAGAAGGCTATATCTTTGGAAATGATTACAGAAATTGACGACGACGAATTTGAAGAAACCGATATACAGATTGTTTCATAAAAAATGGATCACCCTTAAACATCGCCTTAACTTCAACTTTGTCTAACTCCGCCAAACTTGAACGAATTTCTCTGAAATTTGGAAGATATGTCAGTTGTGCTTACTAATATCATTGTTGGAAATTTCAAGCATGAATATTGAGTTGTTTTCCTGTTATAGATAAAAAAGTAGTAGATAATTTGATCTTCATTTAGCAATGTTACACAAAATCATACCTCACTCTTATAAAATTACATTTGTTTCCTTTGTTATGTAATATGTTGTTCAACAAGCCAAAAGCTATCAAGCAAAACAAAAATAAAGAAAATCGGTCAATCAGAGCCAGTATAGCACCATTATTCATCAACAAAAATGTAACTGCTACATGTGATTAACTGGACTTCATGTTTCATAGCTTCCTGACTTCGTTGCGGTGGTGTTGGCAGCACTCCTGATTGCTTTCAGCTAGAAATCTATCTCTTACCGGTTGAAAACAATACAAAGCACAAATGAACAATAACGAGATCGCATTCACAAAAGGCAAAGTGTCAGCCTTCTTAGAACTAGGGTTTTCTTTGCGAGCTACAAGCAAGCGACTAAATGTCCCCTACACAAATGTGCATCGATGGCATAATGATGATTTTCGACTCTGTCGTAAAGAGGGCTCTGGCCGTCCACGCAAAACATCCAAACGTAGAGACCGCCTAATTTTGAGATTTGTTAAAGTTGATCCAAGTCTCTCGTTAACTGAGATGGCTGCACTAGTCTCGTCTACTTCTAAGTCCACTATTCGTAGAAGACTTATTGAGTCGAATTTCAAGAGCTGTAAGAGGCCCTCTTAGATCGAATTATCAGATCAGCATACAAAAAGACGTCTCAGATGGGCAATGAGTCATTGTCACTGGCGAAATCAATGGGATCGGGTTGTCTGGTCTGATGAGGCATCAGTCCGTCTGAAGGATAGTGATGGTCGATTGAGATTATGGATAAAATCTGATCAGGAAATTCCGAGACATTTACATCGTCCCCGGGTACAAGGTGGTACGACTATACTGATTTCGGATGGCATTTGGACCAATGGCCGATCTGAACTTCACATACAGCAAGGAACCATGAATTCTGAACGCTATGTGAATGTCTTACGAATGAACATTGGCCAAATGACAGATCAACTTGGTGATCCATCGACTTGGTTATTTATGGATGATAATGCTTCGTGTCACAAGAGTAGTAGAGTCAACATTTGCAAGTCTCAATTAGGGCTTAGGACATTATCTTGGCCAGCTCGGTCTCCTGATCTGAATCCCATAGAAAATGTATGGAGTATTCTAAAACGTAACGTTCGTCGTTCACTGCTACCTACAGATAGCGTATCACAACTTACGTCACTGTTAAAAAGAGAGTGGAGAAAGTTAGATCAGTCAAAAATCAACGATATCATCGAATCAATGCCTAGACGAATTGGTAATGTCATTGACAATAAGGGTAGGGCCACAAAATATTAGCTTCTTAAGAACCGCTACTGTATCATAGCTTATCAGATTATATAAGGACATTTAAATATATTAGGGACATGAAATAACATGAAAAATGCTTTCTGTATCATACTTGTGTTTTATTTAGTCAAATTTTAGGATGATCCACTTTTTATGAAACGGACTGTAGTTGATATAATCGAGCTTCCTCCAGAGTGTGTAGATAACGTCAGTGATTGTGAGGCAATTGACGATGAAGATCTATCTCCAGAACAAAATCTTCGTGATCCGGCCGGTAAATTGGAAATTCATTTACACGGAAATGCTGTTTCAAATGCTGATTCCTCAAAAAGAAAGAAATCCGTGGCTAATTGGATTCTAAATCAAACATCTGCGGAACATCCGACAGGCTTTCCTGCCTATGATAAAAATGAAGAATTGGAAAATTTGCGTGAGTTATTATATAACAAGAATCCTTTTGAACTATTTTCACTTATGTCACATGAAGTGTTTGAAAAAGTGCGAGTTGAAACTGTATCATATGCAAGACAACAGAACGATCTGACTTTCCAGTGTACGGTGGAGGACATCAAGCTCTTCGTTGGAATATTGATTCTATCCGGTCATAGATCATATCCAAGAGAAACTCTTTATTGGAGCACTGATGAAAACTTTGATTGTGTCGTTGTCAGAAACTCCATGTCAAAAAATCGCTATAAGGAGATAAAGAAATACTTACATTTCAATGACAACAGCAATATTCCAGATGGATGTGATGATCGGTGCTACAAAATCCGTCCTTTGGTAGATTTATTCAACAGAAACTATCAACAATTCGGATATTTTGGATGTCAGTTTTCTGTTGATGAAAAGATAGTGGAATATTTCGGTAGACATCCTATGAAGCAGTTCATCCGAGGTAAACCCATACGGTTTGGGTTTAAGGAGTGGGCCTTATGTGATGTTTCAGGATATACATACAGATTTGAAATCTACCGAGGTAGAGAAGCAATGGCGAAACAAAAGTATATGGACTGGAACGGAGCAAAGGTAGTATTGAGTATGACTGAATCATGTCCTGCAGGTAGCGAAGTGTACTTTGATAATTTCTTCACGGACCTGTCTCTCATGCAGGAATTATCTAAACGATGATTAAATGCCACTGGGACCGTGCGAATGAATCGAATATCAAACTGCCCATTGACACCAAAGCATGAATGGAAAAAGAAAGAAAAAGGTAACATGGAAGCTGCAGTGGATCAGAAAAGTGGTATAATTGCTGTAGGTTGGAAAAATACTGTGTTATCAAATTGTTTTGGAACAGTTCCAACAACGGTGGTGAAACGGCGAATCAAAGTTATGATGACAACCGTTCAAATGCCACAAGTTTTGAGGAAATACATATAACAATGGAATGTCTGGTGTCGATCTATCAGACTGGAAGACTACACGATACAGGATTTCCATAAAGGGGAAGAAATGGTACTTCTGTCTCTTTTCACACATGTTGGATGTTGCTGTAGTTAATTCACATGAATTATATAAACTCATCAATCCAAACGACAGCAAAATGGATTTACTGGCTTTCAGAATCTTCATTACTTCATCTCTTTTGCAAGGTCAGGGTTCAATTCAACCCATCAAATTTCCAGGGATGAAGGGCAATAAATTCCATAAAATAGCCGCATCCCAAACAAACGTTCTCCATACCATCCAAAGAACTACAGATGGCAAGCAAGGAATATGTGCTGTGTGCTCTATAACCGTTCGCAAAGAATGTTTGCAGTGTGATATAGGTCTTCAAATTGAGTGCTTTTCAACATGGCACAAAAAGTAAGCTTACTTGTCTTCTATGGTTTGTGAATTTGAATTAAATACATATATGTGTGAAATATCCATTGTTTTTGTATTTTATAAAGGATTGCAATAAGAATTCTTGACAATTAAGTAATGATAAAAGTAGAGTACAACACAACAAAAAAATTGATTTCAATCGAAAGCTTCTAAATTTTCTGTCTTGATATCGAAAGCGTCCACGGTCCTCATTTGACGACAATCAATTTATAGGGGTTTCACAGAGAGAATATAAATAAATCGGTGTTTATATGATAAGAAGAAGCCATTAGTCATATTCCGACCATTTATTGAATAAAATACTATATACATCGCCTCCGGACTTTAATGGGTTAAGAACGAGCATCTTCCGTAGACATATGCTAAAATACTTACAGGTTCGAAACCATGCACTGTAAACCAGCACCTCCTAAAGCGAGCTGAATCACCTCCTAAAGCAAGACACTATTCGTAACTAATAAAAAAATCCTAAAGCATGCGCCTTTTAGAAGGCTAGCCTCTCACCTCCTAAAACATTTTTTCAATGCCATATTCTACTTTTCCCTTATGACAATGCATACTACTATCTTTATTCAGCAATAAACGGGTTGCGCATTGAGATTTATTGCAGACAAAGCTCTCATTATATTCATTCAATATTTATTTCTTGCTTTACAAACAACCCTCTAAAGAAATATGAAACCTTTTACCTCTGCAGTACTGTAATGCAAGAGAACATGACATTAGTGTTGTGCAATTCGAATACAAAAAACAAACTTTACTGAAATTCACTTGAAATTTATAAAATTGACACCCAGTACCGAAATGAATACAATCACAGGTCTATTTATGTAACACACACAACGAAATCTCATGTATACATGTACAATGAAATTTTGGCCTGACCACGCAATTTTCGGTGAGAAAAATACAAATGCTACATAATATAGTGTCGGAACAGTAAAAGATGTCAGAAACATGCAGGATATTTATTACAGAATTATGTGGATAAAAGCATGTGTGAAATCGTAGATCAACAGTTGCAATAGAGATAAAGTAACAAATAGATTCTCTCAAGATGCGAATATCGAATAACAATCAAGTGTTAGATATGCAAATCAATGTCTATTATTGTTCAAGTAAATTACGGTCTAAACTAACAGATATTGCAGCTCTAAAACATCATGGAAATCATCAAAGAATTATTATAGAAAGATGGAAACTAACGAATTCAAAGTAATATATGGCACCAAAAAAATTCACAGAGTTTTGCACTGATCTTGGTGAAGATGTGACGCACACGAAGAAGTCCTTCCAGCAGTTTCTACGGTGGGCAAATACTGTCGATTGCGTTGGAGATTATATGTTAGAAACAAGACTGCATGTACCGTGATGGCATAGATGCTACATCCGTCAAAGCACATATATAATATTTGGACACCATATATTAGTATTCACTGATATTCCAGTCGAAATGATTGCTGAAAAGAAAAAGGAATTTTAGTTAGGAACTATGGAGTGAAAGGAAAAAAATAGTTAACTTTAGGATACAAGAACGTCAGATCCACATGTTACATGCAGCAGGCTGAACAAATTATGATTTCTTCAAAAATTCGAAGCTTTTGATTTGACAGATAATTGAAAAAATAGAATTTCTTATAATCATGCATACATAGAGCATATCATATTTTTTAATTATTTTTATTGCGCTATCTATTTTGATATACGCCCAGATAATATAATTTATCAATGCTGAATTGAATGCATACAAGTAGTAATGCCATTCCAAAATCAAGGACAGTGCGGTGCAGTGATGAGTCATCGAGGAGTCATCAGGCTGACTCAGCCCCCCCCCCCTCTGGAAGGTGAGGGAGTTCGCCAAGGATGTGTTGGGAGGAATGGGTCCGTGAGGAGAAAACCGCCCCCCCCCCTCTGGACAGCTTGCTTCGATGTTGGCTTCTAGTGGACGGATTTTGTCGTGCGATAGCTCGTTTGAAAGCTAAGAGTGAGACAAATTCAGTGAAACAATCGGCTTGTTCCTATCTGTCTTCGTTCAAAAGTTAGAGCGGTTACAAGATTTTAGGTCGGAGCTCGCTTACCTGAAAAAATCCTAAGTGTCAGAGTGACTTTGTATGGGTAAAAATTTGAAAATTTTCCAAAGTGTGGAATTTCGACCTGGGACCGTCACCAAAACATTTTTCATCAAATTTCGCTGACCCCCCCCCCCTGGACAGCTTGCTTCGATGTTGGCTTCTAGTGGACGGATTTTGTCGTGCGATAGCTCGTTTGAAAGCTAAGAGTGAGACAAATTCAGTGAAACAATCGGCTTGTTCCTATCTGTCTTCGTTCAAAAGTTAGAGCGGTTACAAGATTTTAGGTCGGAGCTCGCTTACCTGAAAAAATCCTAAGTGTCAGAGTGACTTTGTATGGGTAAAAATTTGAAAATTTTCCAAAGTGTGGAATTTCGACCTGGGACCGTCACCAAAACATTTTTCATCAAATTTCGCTGACCCCCCCCCCCCCCCCAACGACTCAACTGACCAAATTGGTTGAAAAGACCAAAGTTGTTCAGAATCATGTGAAACAAACTTCTATCAAGGTTTCAGGTTGAAATTCGTCCAAAAAATTTTTTCGAAAATTTTCACTACAGTGGTCTCGACACTTAGGATTTTTTCGTGAAAAAAAAAAAAAAAATTTTTCAAAATGTTGGAATTGAGTTCCGAGACCCATCCCATCGTGTTTGTCGTCAAAAGTTGGGTCGGTGAAGTTTCGGTGAAAAAACCGCCCCCCCCCCCCCCAACGACTCAACTGACCAAATTGGTCGAAAAGACCAAAGTTGTTCAGAATCATGTGAAACAAACTTCTATCAAGGTTTCAGGTTGAAATTCGTCCAAAAAATTTTTTCGAAAATTTTCACTACGGTGGTCTCGACACTTAGGATTTTTTCAAGTCCAAATGTGAAATGTCGCTTTTTTTTTTTTTGCCAACTTGGACGATGAATTGTGGAGGATTGGAAGTGAATGAAGAGCTCGGGTTTCTTTTAGCGGCAAGACCGCACTTTGTTCTCTAGGATCTCCTCTTTTCAGATGCGTGACAGGCTCCGTTTCCAAATGAGAGCCTGTTAAAAATCGAGTTTTTGTGCATTTTCCAAGATTTTGGAACTTTTTGAAAAAACGACAGAGTTTTTTCATCTCGGCTTCTGGTCATCGTAGAGGGTCGAGGGATGTCTTAAATGAAAGGGGAGAGCGAGAAAACGTGACACTCAAAATTTGGAGTCAATCGGAGCACTAGAACCGGAGATAGACGGGATTTTTAGTGTTTGGATGATGGGTACTACGTCATCAGCTGATCGCCACACACTATATAAGCTGGGAACCGAGAGAGACTTGTCATTTAGAGGAGAACGACTGTCAGAGGTAGGTCGTCTCTCTGAGCTCCGATGATAGCTTCGGACATTCCAAATTCCGGGTTTCTGTAAGAAACCGACTTAGAAAATTTCATTGCTGAACTCAGCTAAGGCGTCAGACTTAGAGGTTCGCCAGGAGATGGCCTTCGTCTCCAGGCCATAAAAGACTCCAAAACTTTAAAGGCTTGTAACTTTGCTTCTACAAGTCCGTTTGACTTGATTCAAAAAAGGTTCGGTTGCTATTGACCTGCTCTAAGTGATAGACTACTTATAAAATGTTGTAAGTAGTGCTAAAAAGTTGAAAAATTTAAATTCACTAGTTTTGGAGGTTTTCTGGGGTTTTCGACCCTGCTGAAGTCAACTAAGACATTTACAAAGTTGTCAGAGGCGAGCTTCGGCTCGAGACTTGTTTCCTGATGTAAATAACTCCACCGATTTTCATGTCAAAATCGGGGCCCGGATACCAACACAGTGACATGACGCACGCTCTGTCCGCTCGAGGTTGGATTTGTGGGTCGAGGTCTTGGAGTTGGGATAAGATCCCCTCTGAGAAATGCCTGTGACGGATTCATCAGCTTAACTTGTCTTTCCTCTAAGCGAAGTTGTCTTTGTGATAGCACTGGGCGACTATCGATTCTGTCTTTGTATAGCATGGGCCTTCACGACTGAAAGCCCAGTAACTGTCAATGTGTTGTCCAAATTTGGTAAAAGCGTTGTTGTCAAGTTAAAAGCATGACTAAATTTAGAAAGACCAAGGCAAGGCTTTGTGTCGGGAGGGTATATAAGTCACTGCTTCTCTCTAGGCTTCACTCCTGTTTCAAGTTGTAAGACGAACGGTGAGTGCTCTGTCGAAGTTTGCTATCAAACTTTGAAATATTTAGAACTTAGGATTATTCTGTCTTAATGCAGATACAGTAATAGCTTCATATAAACGTTTTTATCAAGCTGTGACTTTAGATGAGATCCTTTAGCGATCTCCTCTTATGAGCACTAAAATGTGCCTCAATTTAACACATTATTTCTTCTCTTTTCAGTTTGAAAATGACAAAGGAATGCAATAAAAAATTACAAATTTTTAAGTGCAGTTGCGGCATGCCCTTCCGCGGTGACCGTTTCAGGCGCCACGTCTTGGCGAGAGTGACGAAGGGTGAGATGAAGCATGATGATGTGTTGATGGTGATGTATTGTGTGTGGTGTGATGTTCGTTGTAGTGCATATGATGTCGAGTTTGTGAAGGCTCATGCCAATTGTCCTCTGCGTGTGATTGGGAAAGAAATGATGAGTCAAGTGTTGAGTGGTGAGCGGGGGAGCGCATTTGTTCAAGGCGAACCAGTACGTTCCCCAGTCGTGAATGTGGATTTGGATGATGATGAAGTGGCGAGTAAAGTAAAGAGGAAGTTGATTGTCGAGAGTGATGATGATGATGACGATGAGGCTATGGAGAGCGTTGTAACGAAGAAGGGGTGTGTTGAGAGGTTGAGTGATGATGTTGAGCTTGAGCGAGCTGTCGCGTCGATTGAGCCACTGGCAAAGCCACGGGCTCAATCGTCGCCGAGAGATGAGCGTGTGATGCCTAATTGTGTTGTGAGAGTGAGTCAGTCGAGTGTGCCGAGTAAAGTGGTGTTGACGAAGAATGATGCGCTGGCGTATGGGAATGTGAGGAATGAGTGTGACAGGTTGCAGGGAAAGTTGAATGCTGCAAAGTGTACGTTGAAAGAAGTGACTGTGGAAAGGGATCGCTTGAAGAGAGAGTCGGAGGACTTTGCGAGTGTGAAGAGAGAGTTGTTTGAGGCGAGGCAGAAGTTGGTGAATGAGAGAAAGTTGAGGGAGACGCTTGAGTCGAAGTTGGAGAGTTGTGAGAAGTCGGTCTGTCGAGAGCGTGAGTTGAAGGAAGAGGCGATGGAACGAGTGAGAGTGTTGGAGCGTCAGTTGAGTGTGCAGTCGGAAGTGTCGCCTGAAACGGTCACCGCCCTTCACATTCCTGTGGTGGGCTATGTCCCGGAGCGGCCATTAATTTATGGAGATGTGACTCCTGATACATCGCAAGAATGTTTTAACTGCACGGATGTCCGATGTTATCACATTAAAATACATCACAAGGAGGACATCCGTGTAGATTATCGGAAGCCGCACAAATTTCGTAAGTATTATGACTGGAACATAACATTGTACCATCTTTCTCATTCTTACTTCTTTCATTGCAGGCCAACTGAAAAAGTCATAAGCCCACCACATCCCACGTCCCGAGAACGACCCATGGGCTCTCTTAAGGGCCAACCTTCTAATGCAGCTAAAGCGGTCCCAAGCCCGCCACATATCTACGGATATGGAATGCAGAGGGGAAGAAAATTGATGAATGGAATGAAGGGAGGACATTCATGCGCCACACGCAACACAACAGACTTCTCTCTTCGCTAGTGAACAAGCTCTTGTCAGTGTCGTACAAAGGTTTTACTGCAGCACAGGTTGATGTATAGTTAGAAAGTTTGATCATTGACGTTGTATTCGTAAGTCTAGTCAGAAAGTGCATCATGGTTTGTAAAAGCAAAGTTAGTGTAGTCAACTAGTTCTTTACTACAACTCATGTTTGTGAAAGTAAAGTATTAGATTACACAGAGTCATCAATACTATCAAGGGTGTACAAGTCATATCAAGCATATTCAACTGAGCGTCCATTCCTGACACTCATGATCATTTGAAATTATTTGAAGATGAAAAGTTGCATGCGTTTCCCAACTTCATGGTCTGTAGCAAGAGAGCTTGGCTATTCATTGAAGGCTATAGAAAGTGTTGCAAATGTAAATGAAAATATTAAAGCTGGCGCTTTAGTTGAAAGACTAATGGATCTAGATGAGCACGCTATGAATCATCATTTGGATCGAAGATGGATAGAGGATTTTTCCATGCTGCAATGTAATGATAGTGAAAATGGGATGAAATTGGTGCGATCTGGAGTGACAAAGAAAAAAGTGACATTTGCAACTGATTTGTCAAGTAACTCTACCAATAAAAGTGACTTTAGAAAGAAATTGGAAGAAGAGACGTTTAAATTATTATGTGAACGAAACTGCGTTGAGTGTTTTAAAAGGGAGCGATCCCTTCTCTTTTTACCATGTTGTCATTCTGTTATGTGTTCTACGTGCTATGTACCTTTGGAAATTATGTTGTGTCCCATCTGTGATCAAGAAATAATTTCAACAGTCAATGTATATAAATGATGTTGATGCAATCCTAGTCGAATTTAAAACAGTCATCTATGACCATGACACCACTGTATCATCGTCTCATTGAAATGAGAAAGCATGATTATACAAGGCAGTGGATTCTTGTGTTGGAAAAACTATTATCATCCAGTGATTGTAGAGAGATGATACATCGTTTGAGTAATGCAATCATCATTCACGCAAACTGTGAAGATGTTGACTATATGCTATCTTATAATTTTAAACCAAATCAGTTTACGAATACACTTTCATCACTGTTACATCATGGTATTCTTTCATTACCTTGCTTGGAGTTATGTATTCTACACGTTACTTATGGGAAGCCTTTTCCACTTAAGCACAATTGATGCAAAGGCATTAAACTTTACAAACATCGTCATACAAACAGATTGTTCATGTCTGGCTCATAACATATCAGCAAGCGACACAGCTGAACTGTTTCTATTGAACTATAGTACCTCACTGAATGATACATTACGGCTACCCACACATGTATCTGCTTCTGACTATCCTACTGGTACTGTGGCTGTTCTCAGTGTATTGCTTTTTACTAGTGCTGTACTCAATGTCTTCCTCTATTTCATTGCGTTTACGACGGTGATGTTTCGACGTTGCTGTCGTGTTTAAGCAAAGAACACTCTAACATCCACCTGTAAAAATGGCTAGACGTCGTTCATCTCACCGTTCACGCAGACAAAAGTGTCAATCAAATGCAAACAAAAAATTCTGTCTCACGCTTCGTCGCTTATTAAAATTAAAGCCATCTCATCGATGTGAGGCAATGAAGCTGGCAAACAATGCCTTCATTCGCAAAATGTGTACGGAAATACGAAAAGTGCGTTATATGACATTAAATATCAAAAAGGCCAATGCAATTGCCAGACATGGTAAAGTTCTTCGTACCTTGAGCAATCCAAAAACATCAATTCCTACAAAGCGCAAACTATTATCACAACGTGGTGGCTTCTTACCACTTTTAGCGCCTATCATCATGGCAGCTGCCGGTCCTGCTTTGGGAGGTTTAGCTGGTGCTCTCGCAAATAAAGCCATTAATGGATAGATACTAAGTTAAATGGTATGACTTTTCATCAAAATCAACATGGATTTCCGTTTACGTTGTAATCGCACTATGTGTATCGTAGGACCCTCTCATAGTGGGAAGACACATTTAACACTGCAATTGTTGGAGCGTCGTAATGAGATTTTTGACTGCATACCGAATCGTGTTGTTTGGTGCTATGGAATTTATCAACATAACTTACATCGTGAATTGGTTGGTAAGGGTTACTTGGTTCAACCGGGGATTATCAGCACTGCTGATATTCAACCCTATGATATTATCATTCTTGATGATTTACTTAATGAGAGTAAGAACTCACAAGAAGTAACTGCTATGTTTACCAAGGCTGCTCATCATAAACCATGCTTTATAATTTTTATTATGCAAAATCTTTTTCCAAGTGGAAAGGAAGCACGGACTCGAAGTCTAAACACACATTACTACATCATCTTTAAAAATCCTCGCGATAAAAGTCAAGTTGAATTCCTATCTCGACAAGTTCTTCCTCGCAAGTCAAAAGCATTGATTGAAGTATTTGAGGCTGCTACGGAAAAACCCTATAATTATTTATTTTTGGACTTTACCCAGGAGTGTCCTGAAGATTATCGCTTACGCAGTCATCTCTTTGAGAAACCCATGATCATATATAAATTGTTATGAGTGGTTTTCAACGCATGATTGCTATTCCACAAGAAGAATATATACATCTGACTACAATGCAGAGTGTTCATCAACCTTGGGCAAATCAAATGTCACAACTTAATCAGCAATATGAACAAGAAGCTGTACAAAGTAAAAATCCATATGATCGTTTGATAAAGCAGAGTTCTACCTTAGAAGAAATAAAACAATTGAAAGAAAAAATACGCAATGATCTTTCGCTTGGTTCACCCAAACCCTATCGCAATCGCGCACTGAGCTTATATCGAAGTCTCGAACCCAACTTGAAAATTACACAACGAGGTGAAGTGGTAGGTGATGATGGTGCAGTCATTAGGGACTCAAGAGTGGAAGATTTAATTAATCATGCTGTTCGTGATCGTCGTCGTCACTTTACACCTACAGGATGGGAGTTCTTTTTAAAAAGTATGAAGAAATTCAATGTCCCAAAAGCAATTCTTGGTCGTGATACCTTACAGGAAATGGAAAATGATTCTACACCTAGGAAGAGAAAGTTGCAAAGTGTAGAGAGACCTAAAAAGAGAATCAAGCAAACTTTGAAAACACCCGAGAAGTTGCCGAAGCGTATACCAAAACCTTCAACACGTTATCCATCATTTGATTTTATCACAGACTTTTAATGAAGAAGCTATGTTGCATCCCATGTTCAGAGTTACCAAACATTCATGTGTCATTGAACTGCTTAAGTACATGTTGTAAAAGTGATTCATACAAGACGGCTCAAAAAAGTAGCAAAAGCAAGACTCAAACACAAACGCAAACCCTGGCGGAGAAAAAGACTGATACTTTGAAGCAAATAAACGATCCCTCTTAATAGACGATGGATGAACATCTGAAATCAATTTATTATAACCCAAAGCATTATGCAGGTTATGCTTCAGTGAAAAAGTTGTCACAAGCAAGTGGTTATTCACAGAAACAAGTGAAGAGATGGTTAAAAGCTCAACCTGCATATACATTGCACACACAAGCTCGAAAACGTTATCCTACCCGTTCTTATATCGTTCATGATATTGATGAACAATGGCAAGCAGATTTGGCTGATGTTTCTTTATTAGCTAAAAAGAATAAAGGCTATCGCTTTCTCCTAACTGTCATTGACTTATTTTCTCGTTATGCTTGGGTTCAACCACTCAAGACAAAGCGTGGTGAAGAAGTGGCCGAGGCTTTCCAAAATATTTTCAGTGAAGGACGCATTCCCACACGTATTCAGACTGATCAAGGGAAAGAGTTTGAAAACAGACATGTGCGTGCTTTGTTTCGCAAACACAACATTGAACTGTTTAGTGTGAAAAGTGCATATAAGGCTGCAGTGGTCGAGCGCTTTAACCGTACACTGAAAACTCGTCTATGGCGCTATTTCACTGCAAAAGTAACACAAAAGTGGACAGATGTATTACAAGATACTGTACACGCTTACAATCATTCTGTCCATCGTATGATTGGTCACAAACCTGCTGACATAACTCCAGACATTGTGGATACAATCCGTGAAATCAATGCTAAACGCAGGCAACCATCACAAGGTAAACGTGACATTCAGGTTGGTGACAAAGTTCGCATTTCCAAGGTGAAAAGCGTGTTTGCAAAAGGATATCTTCCCAATTGGACGGAAGAAATATTTACTGTCTCTGAGGTTAACAAGAAATTTAAACCCACTACCTACAAGCTTCGCGATTATCATGGTGAAGAGATTGAAGGGAGTTTTTATCGTCATGAGATAACACCCATCACCAAAGAAGATGATGACTACATGGTTGAAAAGATACTTCGCCACCAAATGCGACAAGGGGAAAAGTGGAGCCTGGTGAAATGGGCTGGCTATCCAAATTCAATGAACAGTTGGATTCGTCATTCTGACCTTTATCGTGTTAGTCAACGTTCCTAAGCAAAGTAATGAATTGTGTAAATATAAATAAATAAATACCTATGGATCAAACTGCTACGTTTTATTCTGCCCCCTCCTATGCTAGTCATGGAGCTGGCTTTCCCGTTTATGCTGGATCGAGACGTCAAAAAGGGGGTAGTCTATTGGGTGCTGTCAAAGGTATGATGCTCCCCACTATCGCAAATGTGGGAAAATCAGCTTTAAAGGAAGCTGTAGGATTAGCAGCAGATGTAGCAAGTGATGCGCTTTCAGGAAGATTGCCGATTCGTGAATCGCTAAAGCGTCATGGAATACAGCGTTTGAAGAATGTCGGTAAGGCTGGTATCAGGTCTGTCATCAGTCATATCAATCCACTCTCTACTTCAGGCAAACGTAAGCGAAGAGCATCTCGTATACCTCCTAGCAAACGCAGACGACGTGGACTGTTTTAAATATGGAATGTAAAACCACATCCCTTTGCTTATTTGACAGAACACCTATACAGACGGATATCATTAGAAATTATGTATCTATTCGTTATCCACAGACGAGTATTGATTCTGGTAGTGTCATTGAATTTTTAATACCAGGAAATGATGCTGAGTACATCGATGTAAATGACATCAATCTACATGTTAAGTTTAAGATAGTAAATAAGGACGGTACCAACCTTGATGATAAGGACAAAGTAGCCGTGAATAACTTGGCAATAGCAACGCTCTTCAAGGATGTATCATTAACCATTGGTGAAACTCGGGTTGAAGGTGGTCAACACAGTTATCCCTATCTCGGTTATTTTTCAACAGTCATGCAGTTCCAGCCACAAGCACAAAAGAGTCACATGGCTGTTATGGGTTGGTGTAAAGATGAAGCTGGTAAATTTGATAGTGACAAAAACAAGGGATTTGTCACTCGTGAAAAGTGGACTGCAGAAAGTAGGGTGTGTGAATTATATGGTCCCCTATACTTGGACTTTTTCCGTCAATCACGTTTCTTAATGTCAAAAGTAGACATGCGAGTTCATCTCTTACCGAACGATCCTAAATTTGTATTGAATTCTTATGGAGCAAAGACTGAGTTTAAGATTGTGTTTGAAAGTGTTAGACTTTATGTGCGACGAATGACAGTGAATCCTTCGGTGATTAATGGTCACGAGATGGGTTTAAAGAAGTATGATGCTCTTTATGATGTAAATCATACTGAGATCCATAGTTTCACCATTCCTCGTGCGCAAAAGAGCTTTGTTAAAGATAGTTTGTTTCCTATACAATCACCAAAAATGATCATTGTGGGATTGATTGCAAATGATGCATACAATGGTAATATATCGAAGAATCCCCTCAACTTTGAACACTTTGGTTTAAATCAAATCGGATTGTATCGCGATACCGATTGCATTCCTGGTACTCCTTTTTGCCCAGACTTTGCTAATGGTCATTATTCTCGCTCATATCAAAATACTATGGAAACCTTTAAATACTGGAATACTGATGACACCAATGGTTTGACTTATGATGAATTTGCTAAAGGTTATACACTTTATGCATTTGATTTGACAGCAAACAATGAAGCAGGTGCTTCTTATCGTCCGGGTACTGCCACGAAGGGTCTTAAACTAGAATTCTTCTTTGAAAAAGATTTGACGAAAACAGTCAATGTACTCATCTATGCTGTGTTCGATTCCACCATTCGAATTAACAGACTACGTGACGTTTCCGCTTCTTATACAAGTTAATGAGTTGGTTATCTGATGCAGAGCTAGAGAGAGTCGTTCAAGAACATGGTGATGAACGCACTGTTGCAGCATTTCGAGGTGTGTTTTCCATTAATAATATGCCCACAGTTTTACCAAAACCACCCTCATTCATTATCATGAATACTGATACAACACACCTACCCGGCAAACACTGGAAAGTTTTGTTTATTGATAAAAACTATTGCGGTGAAATCTTTGATTCATTGGCCTTACCAAATTGTGATTATGTCACACGTTTCATGAACCGTCATTCACGAAAATGGATTCGCAATGCTTTGGCCTATCAACATCCCTTGTCTTCAACATGTGGAGCCTATGCCCTCTACTTTGTAATGCAACGACTACATTATGACTCTTTACATGATATTTGTAAACATTTTTCACATGATACCCTTGTCAATGAAAAGCGCATTCGTAACTTTTATAAAAGCCTTCAATAAATATGTACGATTAAAATTTGTTTTCTTTATTATACTTCAATGGAAAAGTAGATGATGTGATTGAATAGGTTGTATTTAGTCATCAAACATGAATAGGTAGAGATAAGAAGACATTGTTCACTTGTCACATTCATACTTATGAGTGTTGGTTTGTTTAAGGTAAGTCATGATGCGAGGATGTATACGTTCTCTATACTTGTTCCAACTTGAGGATGTAAAATGTATAATACCATATTGATCATGAAGAGCAATGAAATCTCGTCGAATAATGAATAGACGTACACCTAGAGGGATATAGTACATTGGATGATGCATGATATGTAAAGCATCGTGGAGGTTATCCATTTGAAAAGGTGATAAACTTATTTTAACGTGTCGATGAGTATCGTAAAAGGTAATGCGTCGAGCCTTCCATGTAACATGACACTGAGAAGAGAGCTTGGCAATCATGGTTAGTTTTAGACACATCAAAAAAAAAAAAAAAAAAAAAAAAAAAAAAAAAAAAAGTTTGCTTAGTCTTCTCGTTTAAGTAAAGCATTCATTAGAAATGGACGAAGTCATGTTGAGATTGATCATCCTATTATCATTTGCAATAGTGACATTAGCGGGACGAGGATTAGATGATGCAGTTCGCCTTATCAAATCACCTATTCATGCAACAAGACCTATTGAAGATGTAATTCTTTCCGGCATAGCCGATCCTTGGCAAAATCATGCATACAAACTACAGATTTTACGTCAGCGAATGGGTCATGCGTGGGAAATGGTGTTAACAGATTATGGCTTTAAGCGATCACCTGTAGGTGGCATCGATTTGATCAATCCTGTACGTCGCATTGCAATGGAATTAAAAAATAGCTGTCGTGTGAGCTCATCAATAAAACGTGACATATTTCATATCCTTGCAGATTTTAAACGTAGAAGACCAAGATATCAAGTCATATTTGGTTGTATCAACTATCGCAATATGAAAGAAGGCGGTACAAGCATACTTAGGGGAGTGCATTATGTGAAAGGGCAATCACTCTTAACCAAATTCCTAGGACGACAGAAAGTACCTACTGTGAATAGATTGAAAGCAGCAGTTCGTTATGTCATGCGGCATAACGCCTAAGCAAACGTCGCTTTATGTTGATACTTTAACATGGAGTTTACAGCAGTGTTTCCCAGTAATGCTCAACCTGAGCGATATGAAAATACAGCTGCTGAGTTTGAGACTGATTTAACACAGCCGATTGACTTAAATGGTGATTGGGAAGTGGCCCTGCAAGATTTGAGTTATGTGAATAATATAAGAACCATCGCAAATGAAGAGATTACATTAGGCACTGCAACGAATCAAGACTTGTACTTTCCAAAACTAGAGCGAAATGATAAAGTACATACCTACAACTTGAATGAACATGCAGCAGAGTGGAATTCTATTCCTACAGTAAACACCCGTCGGGGAAAGCGAGCTGTTGATGAGATTGTAAATGGCCCTACTTTAATTATCACTGCAGATACAGACATACCCATTGCTAAAAATGCCTCACCCCTGAAATGGAAACAACCTACAAACCCATCATTCCGTCATCGTTTAGAGCAATCATACTATTATATGAAAATTCAACGCCTGTTGAATGTTATGAATGATTTGGCAAAGGATCTATGGTTCTGGCAAATGGATCCAAATCTACATAAAGTTACCCTCTACATGAGACCGACTACTATTTCCCATGGATTTTATGTGAGTGGACCTCTGCAAAAGATATTGAATCTTAAATCACGGTTCTTTCTACCTATCACAAAATTTGCAGAAGTAAAAGGAGGTGGTACCTTCCCTTTGAGAGCTCAAGTGTCCATGAAAGTATCAAAGCAGATTAAGAAATATCCAAATTGGCACAGGAAAAAATTTAATATTACCCTTCTTCCCCTTGATCGCATGCATGAGCGCTTTGTGCTTTTTAAATCTGGTACTGTTGATGACTTGATCAAACAGGTAAATGAAATAAATGGATTATCTATGTCCATCACTCGAGTACACAATAAAGCAAGGATTGATTTCCGAAATGATTATGAGCGTTCACACATTGGATTTGTTCACATCAATTCTAAATTTCGTGATTTGCTCTCTTTAAAAACAGACGTCTTATGGTCATACCATGAATGGGGGAATGTGAAAATAACATCTGAACAGCAATCCGATTGTCGAATGGTCCTTTACTTCAAACGTACAGACCCTGTTTTACGTCCCAGTCTTACATGGAAGCCAACTGAAAAGTTACCGATACCTCCCAAGCATTATAGCAATGGTTATGATGTTTGTACATACTTGAACAAGGGTGTGTCAAATCTACACTCATATCATTTTGACTATGATCCTAAAGAAAATACATTCTGTATCAGTGTACATGGTAAAACGGTCATTCACATTTCAAAAGAGTTGACAAAGATTTTAGGATTCAAACGTGACATATTCTACGACGAGAAGTATTGTGGCTCAACATCCTTGCTCGATATGAATATCAATCACTTTTACATTTACACTAACTTTATCCATTCAACACAAGTTGGTGGTCAAATGGTTCCCCTTTTAAGATATATTCCTATTGACAGTGGCGACTTTGGCGTGACCATGCACAGGGAGTTCCTGAACAAGGTATACATTCCAGTCAATGTATCACGATTATCCCATTGCAAATTTGGTATCTATGATGATAGTGGTAATCCTATTCAATTCATTGGTGGTCGTACTGTCTTAACACTTCATTTTCGTCAGATAACATCAAATCACTAATGTTGCGTGTGGCGCAGTCAATGTCTTTTCTTTCTTGATTAGGCGGCCGTTAAGGCCGTGGTCTCATAAAGACCGTTTGGGGCATTCTCTGTCTCATCAAAGGGCTTTTCACTCCTGAAAGTCAGCCTCGTTTATGAAAGGCTCACTCTCAACCGTTTGTAGAGTGAGCTGCTTGCAGCCTTCAATCATTTGTCTTTCTTCCTCTTCCTCTTTTTGTTGAAACTTTCTCTCAAGTTCCTTCTTCGTAGGAGTTGAGCTAGCAGGAGGTGTGAACGTTTCCTCTGTGTCAGACATGACTATGATAGTGAAATGCAAAACACTCTTCTTTATATATGAGAATGATGCAGTGTGATTGATAAATGGCTGTCACCCAATGAGAGAGCACGAAGCAGGGAGAGAGAATCTATATAAGTGTGATGCAATGACCATTTCCTCATAATATCATTAAAATGGATACACCACCGAACGCCTATGCCTTACTCATGCCCAATGCCCCTCGCAAGAGGCAAGTGAAAAGCATTTGCGATGGTGAGGTCGAGCCGCTGCAGTTCAATGAGGAAATCATCATCATTTCCGACGATGAAGAGGATAGTAGTGATACAATCAGGGCTGCCTTCCTGAGTGTGTCTCCAAAGGACGTGATGATGGAGCGGTGTATTGAGACTCTCCGGAGCTGGCTAGACCTCTTCTCTCCTTCTAGTCAGCCCCGCAATCAAGAAGAGTTTGACTTAGTAGACGTCATGTACCGTCTTATTACAAAACGCATTGCTTTTATTTCTTTTCAATAAATGTATATTATGACAGTGTTGTTTTTCCTTCATATAAACTACATGGCTTCGAAAGGATCATCGAGTAAGCATAGTATCGATTGGGAGCTATTGTTAGAATAAGATATCCTATCATCTAGACTCTTAATACAGTTACTAGAAATCGTTCATGATATAAAACATGATTTAGGTGAATCACTTGAAGCAACGTTATCTGAGAATGAGTCATGAGTTCTGCTTGTCACTCTTATACCACACGTATACAAAATCATTTTCTATCTTCTCTAATGGTATGATCCCTTTTGATAGAAAAGTAGACCGATAGTAAATGTGTTAACTAACCCCATATCTAAATTCCTCCATTTATTTCCATTTCAAGATAAATACATTGCAAAACAAAGACATGTAGTATGTAGGTTTATTTATAATTGAATCACATATACTTTAAAGCGAGGAAAAGTCAAGCGGAATAACCTCTAAGTCACTGTACACTTTATAACACCTTGGCCGTTTTGGTGCGTCGGGCACTTTTCTAACACGCGTCGTTTTTGGCGTGAATTCAGCATCAGTCCACACTACTTTTTCAATGACGACTTTCTTGCGGGACTCCTCCTCTTGTTCACGCTTGTCTTCATTCCACTCGTCAACAACTTCGAAAATTTTGAAGAAAATATTCATGGCTTCAGAAGAGTTTTCCATACTAGAGTGTTCGATCGTATAACGTGAATGAGAAGTGCTGCAATCGTTTCACTGATATAGTTATTTAACAATGAATTCCTCAACAACCAATCAGAATGATTCTAATTTAGATGAAGATTCCTTTTTTCACTTTATCAACCTGTGTTGCAGTAAAACTTTTACAAACCATGATACACTTTCTGACTAGACTAACGAATACAACGTCAATGATCAAACTTTATTTTCACAAACATCTTTATTTTCACAAACATGAGTTGTAGTAAAAACTAGTTGACTACACTAACGCTTTTATGACATGTGTGTTTCATAAAACATCATGATCAAACTTTTCTAACTATACATCAACCTGTGTTGCAGTAAAACCTTTGTACGACACTGACAAGAGCTTGTTCACTAGCAAGGAGAGAAGTCTGTGATGTGTTGCGTGTGGCGCATGAATGTCCTCCCTTCATTCCATTCATCAGTTCTGCTTGTCTCTATCACGGAGACGAAACATTGCAAACATGACGCAGAGAGGTTTCACAAGGATTACCATTGCCCACGTCCCGTGCAGCTACGGACTTCACCGCTGTCTCGAAATCACCCACAGGAAGTATCACACCGAAAATCGTGCACCGTCCATGACTTGATCGCCAGACATGAAAACCGGTGGAGTTGGTAAGAGGTTGACAGACTTTGATCAGCGTGATAGCAAGCCGTAGAGAGCTTGATTCACCAGCGTTTTGCAATGGAGATGTTTAGAGGCCACCCATGACAAGATAGCTAAGACTCAACCGATTGGCGTTCAAAGTGCTACGTTGAGAACTGTGTCAAATGCCCAACATGAGACATGAGTTGTCCCAGCGGTTACGGTCTAAACTATGACACACTCCCTTGCCACACTTATCACTACGGCATCGTCCGCCGTCCCGAAGGAACACCCTGTCAGTGGAATATTACAGCAAAACTCTCCGTGTCTTGCTCGCTTTCAGTGAAAAGCTGCTTATACCATGAGAAGACTGGCTCAGACATCATTAAAAATCATCTAGTTGACTTCAGCAGGGTCGAAAACCCCAGAAAACCTCCAAAACTAGTGAATTTAAATTTTTCAACTTTTTAGCACTACTTACAACATTTTATAAGTAGTCTATCACTTAGAGCAGGTCAATAGCAACCGAACCTTTTTTGAATCAAGTCAAACGGACTTGTAGAAGCAAAGTTACAAGCCTTTAAAGTTTTGGAGTCTTTTATGGCCTGGAGACGAAGGCCATCTCCTGGCGAACCTCTAAGTCTGACGCCTTAGCTGAGTTCAGCAATGAAATTTTCTAAGTCGGTTTCTTACAGAAACCCGGAATTTGGAATGTCCGAAGCTATCATCGGAGCTCAGAGAGACGACCTACCTCTGACAGTCGTTCTCCTCTAAATGACAAGTCTCTCTCGGTTCCCAGCTTATATAGTGTGTGGCGATCAGCTGATGACGTAACACCCATCCTCCAAAAACTTTAAACCCGTCTATCTCCGGTTCTAGTGCTCCGATTGACTCCAAATTTTGAGTGTCACGTTTTCTCGCTCTCCCCTTTCATTTAAGACATCCCTCGACCCTCTACGATGACCAGAAGCCGAGATGAAAAAACTCTGTCGTTTTTTCAAAAAGTTCCAAAATCTTGGAAAATGCACAAAAACTCGATTTTTAACAGGCTCTCATTTGGAAACGGAGCCTGTCACGCATCTGAAAAGAGGAGATCCTAGAGAACAAAGTGCGGTCTTGCCGCTAAAAGAAACCCGAGCTCTTCATTCACTTCCAATCCTCCACAATTCATCGTCCAAGTTGGCAAAAAAAAAAAAAAGCGACATTTCACATTTGGACTTGAAAAAATCCTAAGTGTCGAGACCACCGTAGTGAAAATTTTCGAAAAAATTTTTTGGACGAATTTCAACCTGAAACCTTGATAGAAGTTTGTTTCACATGATTCTGAACAACTTTGGTCTTTTCAACCAATTTGGTCAGTTGAGTCGTTGGGGGGGGGGGGGGGGGGGGGTCAGCGAAATTTGATGAAAAATGTTTTGGTGACGGTCCCAGGTCGAAATTCCACACTTTGGAAAATTTTCAAATTTTTACCCATACAAAGTCACTCTGACACTTAGGATTTTTTCAGGTAAGCGAGCTCCGACCTAAAATCTTGTAACCGCTCTAACTTTTGAACGAAGACAGATAGGAACAAGCCGATTGTTTCACTGAATTTGTCTCACTCTTAGCTTTCAAACGAGCTATCGCACGACAAAATCCGTCCACTAGAAGCCAACATCGAAGCAAGCTGTCCAGAGGGGGGGGGGGCGGTTTTCTCCTCACGGACCCATTCCTCCCAACACATCCTTGGCGAACTCCCTCACCTTCCAGAGGGGGGGGGGGGCTGAGTCAGCCTGATGACTCCTCGATGACTCATCACTGCACCGCACTGTCCTTGATTTTGGAATGGCATTACTACTCATACACATGTACCTTGATAAAATGATTGAAACCTCTTGTTGGAGAAAATTATCTCCTTTCTTAGTTATTCGATGTTCTACAGATTATGGAAATTCACGAGCTTCATATCTCCAAAAAATAGCACATATTATGCTAATAATCCATATTCACAAGTACTAACTTTCGTTTGAAAGTTCTAATGCAATACTGCATATGTTTCTTATTGACTCTCCACTTCAGACAGCATGCACTGTCCTGCAAACTTCTATGTGTCGACAACAAGTAGCCGTACTTATTAATCAGATGAAAATAATGTGAGTGTCACAGGTCTCTACCAAACATGCATAAACTAAGTTGACTTCAAAAATAATAACTGGCATGGCTTTTATGGCCCAAGATCGTCGTTAGAAATTTTATAAAAATTAAAAAATAGAAAGATCATGAGATGATTTTATGAAAAAGAATAAAAAAGTTCTATTCAATAGGTGGACATTTTCTTGCTATCAGAATTACCTTATCATGCATTTTTACAGAATAGAAACATTCTATATTAATTAATTAATCTTCTCTTTTTGTGTTGATGACTGTTTAGTCTTTCCTATTTGTGCTGGAGTCTATTTTTGCCTTGATATCATGCTACGTTGAGAGCTTAATAATAATGACTAATATGAATAGAGTATGAAAGATACTTTCATTGCTAAAATGGATTTACTTTTAGAAGTAGCCAACACGATGGACTGAATATTTACAGAAGTCGAACACTTAACGCCTCACATTAAAAATACGTTTGCATCCATTAGTGTCTAGACATTGTAGAAAAACCGCGGATATTTGAATAGTGACAAGAAGGATATTTATTGGCAGAAGATTTTATACAGAAGTATAGAAGTTATAATTTGTCAGTAGTCTGTTGGCCCATAGTTCAACATCCGGAATTTCATATATTTTGATGAATATTTATTAAGCGAGTTCACAACTATATGGCAGCAGAATTTTAATAGATTAGATAAAAATGTTTAAAAGACTGAATGCGAAATTTTAAGCATATGTTTACAAGATCTTTCTTCTTAAATGTATGAATCAGGAAAGACTGAAGACAATTCTTCTACTACATAATGGAAACGAATGTCCTTCAGTGTCGTCTATTGCATTTTTTCGATGTCTATACTATTATCTGACTATAGATTATCATGACAGTTGGTAATAAATGGTTACATTAGCAGGTTACATTCAACTAATGTGTGCCTCCAATAAACTAAATACAGAATTGATTGTTGTATTTCTATCAAAATTCATTGAATTTTCGAATATTCTGAATATAATTGACAACACATAAATGATACATGTGTACATCAAAGCATTTAGAACTTTGCATTGAATCCTAAACTTGATATGCCAATTCAATTAACCCTTCACATGCGTGCATCTACTATTTTTCTACCTTCGTTCGGAAACCTTATTGGACGCGCCACTTGTAACAGATGAGTACTTTGAGCAGTTTCTATGAGTGCGCATTTGCTTCTCAGATGCTTCACCGAGCACAGATAACGCGAATGAATGCATGAAATTGAAAAATGCAATGTAAGCCTACCTCGAAAATTTACAGCTTTTTGAAATTTATAATTTCCATTATCCGCAAAAAGTAATTAAGTCCCGTTATGAAAAGTGGCATTTTAACTACAGAAGTCGCAGACTCGATTTACATTAGTGCCATACAGCATGCATGCATTACAACTCTTTCGAATAGGCTATCAGAGCAACAGGAAACTCACCTCATTTTTCAGAGCTGCCGTTAGTTGATGAACCAGATTGATCAGTATATCTGTCACGATTGACTATCACGAGAAAATGTGGAATGCAGATTTTTGGCCATTTGGCTTCAAGTCTTATTGTATTTCTTTTCCATTTATCCAGTATTTCGATTGACGTTGATGGGAAAGATGTATTCTCCTGACATGACATCATGATACCCATATATTTGCAGTTCACAACTGCACAACTTCAACAGATAATTTCAATAAACAATTTAATTGCAATATCACTGACAGAAAGTCAACTTGCCACTCGACGTCAAAGCCAGCTACATAGCCTCGGAGAGATGAAGCGGAGAATGATTCACGTACATACAGCAACGTGAACTTATGATGTCTTCAATAGCAGCTATTGTTATGCGACAGCGTTCCTCCTGTCTGGCAAGCAGTGACTCACGCTCTCCTCTATGCAGAAGCTTACGTCTAAGGGTTATTGTTCTCTTCAGTATGCTAGCCTACTAATTCAACTCAGCCTTCTGAAATTTTAGTGTGTGGCGCTTTAGGATGCAGATTTCTTCCGCTTTAGGAGGTGCCAGATTACAGTGTGGGTAACAGAATATTTCATCGATACATTGAAATTGCGCAATAAACATTGGCGTGATGGCAGCACGGTTCTTTATGCCAACTACAAGAAAAAGATAGAAAACATTAGGAAAGCTTTAAAAGCGAATTGCCTTCTGAAAGATCTGGGCAGAGTTGAGGAAAATGGTGGACAAATTTGAAATCAATTATATGCAAAATTCCAAGAATGATAGCACTGGTGTGAATTTCTTCATTCAAAATCAATTCAACGGCAATGTTCACTCCTTAATCGAATAAATCAACAGCTTCTTTGCATCGGTTGCTGAGGATATTGAACCTTTAAATGAGAATGTTTTGATAATGAGATCGATGATCATTTTATTCCTGATCATATTTTCCCAACAGTGAAGTCCGTTGAAGACATGTTGAGCAATATTAAAGTGCATAAATCGCTTGGACCAGACGGTATTCCTAATTGGATGTGGAAAGACTGTTGCTAGACATTGGCCGGATCTATAACGTCAATCGTTTACTCTTCAATTAGAGAATGTGTCTGGCCAGCAATTTGGAGAAGTTCCGACATCACTGTGCCCAGCAAAAGAGGAAAGTCATTAGGATCCGATTTCAGACCAATAAGTCTTGCATGTGTTGTCAGCAAGGTTGTTGCAGAAACAATAGTGGTGAAAAATATATTGCATTACGTCCATGACAAATTAAATCCTAATCAATTTGGCGGTGTAGAGAGCGGCTCAACTACACATGCCATGCTCACTATGATGGATGATCTATTGAGGAATGCAGACCATCAGGGTACTCAAAAATTAGCCCAGTTTTTCATTTTGCCGTGAGAACGAGACTTTACGTTCCAGAATGATATTTATGCGGAAAAACGGAAAGAATTATCATGAGGTTTTAGTATTTAAAGAAACAATTCAAAATTCGTTCACTTTCGGACAGTAACATCACCATTTACATCAATAGGCCTCTAAAAAGTATGATCTTGAAATAAAAGTATCAAAAGCATATCTAATGAACCCAGCGCTACGTCATGCGTGACAAGAATCCGGCTTAATTATACGGCTTCTGTGATTGGTCACCAGAATAGCACACCAGACAGTTTTGACAATGTTTCTGAGCATTTATCACAGTGATAAATTTTAGAAGTTATCAAAAACTTCATGGACTGTTAATTGCAAGTTACCATTTAGTCAAGAGTCAGGAAAAACTTAGCAACTTGTTTAGGAATCATCCAACTACTTTATGTAAATGAAAGAAATGAGCCAAAGAGAAATGATTGACGAGCCAAAGAGAAAATCGGTGCAAAATTTGATGGAATCAATAATGATGAAATCACATAGCTGTTGACAACACCTATGAAGAGTGAATACTTTATTATCCGAAGATGGATGATATTTTGAGAATTTGCTGCAAATATTAAAACCTCATGATATCCCATGTTATTTTTCATTCAGAAAATGATAATCGAGCGCAAAAAGTCATTCTAACATGGAAATTAAAAACTGCGCTAAATTTGGGACACCCTGCATAAGTAGATCAGGTTTATCAGGTTTCGGAGATGCACAGGCACGCGGGAACGATTTTTCTGTAGGGGGGTCTAAAATTTTTGGGTGTTGCAAAACGAATTTTTAGGCGATTAACGGAGGCGTACTACTCACTCTGGTAGAAAATGCATCCGTCGGGGATGAAACTCTGATATTTCCTTTACTATTTTTTTACATTCAAGCTGAATATTGTTACTAAGTTTTGGCTTCAGCTTTTTTATCATCATAACCTCCCGTTATCTTCAGTTAGGCACACATAAACTAAATGACAAATAAGGGGCTCATTCACTCTCCAAAGTAAAACATGCGTTTCATAGCAACATGCATGTCAATCCACATTTTGTTATGCCTGTGTAGATATAAATATATTTTGATTTTATTGTGGCCATTCGAATTGGCTTGTGCTTTGACAGAATCATTCTAATTGTTTCAATTGTTAGGAAACAGGGATACATTCTTCCCATATCCTTCCACTTTGAGACTTTTTTTAAAGCGCTTGTTTGCTTAATAAATATCATATTTTGAGTGTTTGACACATAGGCCCTATATCAATTGACTTTTCTATGCCAAAATCAACATGCCTTAGTTTTATAAATAATCATTTTAGTCCAGTTCATCGGAATCTGTTAATCCTTTTCTCATTAATATACAAATACGTGATGGACAACTACATCACAAAGTGTATGCTGTTGGATATGACACTCAAAGGTTGGAATAAGAAGACAATTCATTCTAGATACATTTTGTGATGTAGTTGCCTATCACATATTTGACCTATATTACCGAGAAAGATTGAAAGATTTCGATGAACTCGACCAAAAGAATTATTGTTGAAACTAAGGCATGTTGATGTCGGAAAACGTCAAATTGATATAGGGCCAATTTCTCAAACACAAAAAATGTTTTTTATCAAACAGGCTCACTCAAGTGTGCAATCTTTTACCGCATGCGCAAGTATAACAAAGATCACGGCACAAAACATCAGGACAGCCATTAATCATACCATGTGTGGCTAGAATTGATTTTGCAATATATGAGTTCATTATGAAATGTCATTTTGCTTGCCAGAAATAGAAAGCGTTTTGCAATAAACTAGTAATTGTGTCTTTCATCATTTTTGTGGTTGTAGCAGATTTGTACTGCTTTTCACTAGCAGCGCAGTTCGTCTCGCACAAGCTATTACAGATCATCTCAAATCTAATCAAAATCCTCTAAATGTCCCATTGAAAATATATAGGTCTATACCTACAAGCATTTTATTTACATAAACCAAAATTGGACCGACATGCGTGATGACTATATTTGTAAACATACACAGTCCTCTGCAATCAAAATCAACATTCCTTTACGAACAGAAAATTTTCTGAATGATTTCCTTCAATTTCTGGCAGGCTGAATGACCAATGATGTGGCTTTGTGAATGTCAAAGTTGCCCTTAAAGCATCACACTTTTAAAGGCATTTGCTGAGCAATTTGTAAACATTTTAATTAGACTCAGTCAATCTTTTATGTACATGCACCGCATCTGAATGAAATTAGATTGCTCGAGTAAGACTGAAATTATTGAAGTATAGTGATAGGTTATAAGTAAAATTCAAATTTCCAAAATTTGAGGTAGTTAGTGCTTTCGAATTGCCTTCCCTTTCATTTTTCGCAACTATACTGTTAACGCGGTCCCGGGTATATACCATAGAGTAGGTATATTAGGTAGAATGGTAACTCCGCATTTATTAAATCCCCAATGTGTACACTGTATACACCTTCGATTTTATGAAATGAACTCGAGGGGGGATATAATTGAAAATTACTACCAAATGTGAGATATTGGTTTGCAAATTGTTGCAGTTTTGAAGAATTTGCCACGGAATGCAGTGGTCATGATAAGTAATGCGGAAAGAATTATGGTATTTTACATATCCTCCGTGTCATGACAGCCTTGGAAATTTAATGTTTTTTAAATCAGTAATTCGATGGGCTCCTATCACTTTCATGCTCAACCTCAAGAGCATTTTCTTGAGCGCGATCATATCACAGGCAACCTGCCACCGGCAGAGCAAAATCACATAATCAAAGACAATGATTTCAATTACCTTTGAAAGATGCAAATGGGTCCACATCACTATTCAGATTCAAGAAATGAAACATGAATTTAGTGAATCATAAAATCATACCGCTGAAAATTGAATTGAAAACGAAATTTCAGCCAAGAAAGCACACGAATAAGATCGCGACTTTTTCATAAAGACTTTCATTATAATACGGTTCTGGAAATTCCCTTGATAATCAGCTTTTTCGCTTAGTTAGGATGCTGATTAGCAAATATTCATTCCTCTTGATATCCAACTTGTTTCATACTACTTATATAGGGGCGTCATCTCGATAGTATATAAAATTGCAAAATTTTGACTTTTTGTAAAACTGCATTATGGTATAAACTGTATTTTAAATGCTGATAGTTGACCCCGATCAAATGTACACGAAATTCCTGTGAAAAAGAGCTGGATTTGTAATAATTTTCCTTTGAATTAGGTCTACCAAAAGTTGGAAAATCATGACCCCGGTAACTCTCAAAAATTGTCAATTTTTCTCACTCAATGTCAATTGGCAAGTTTACATCACTGCTTCATGGCTCCTCTTTCATAGCTGTGCTTATACGCACTTAATCCTTGTTTGTCTTTCACTATTGAATAATAATTAATTGCATTTCCAATCACTTAGTGATTTACAAGTTCACAGAATTACAGTATGTAGTCACTCTGACTTCATAATTTAACTAAAAGCTTGCTCTATGGCTACACAAAAGCAGCTTAGTCAAAAGACGGGTCATTGACTTGGTCAACGAATGATGGTTTTGACCCGGTTTCATCGCTGGTATGCAAACTTGTAAACTATCACGTTCTAGCTTTTTTACCGTGGCAATGATTTCAGCAAGCGATTTCCTTAGACTTTCCGAATGCAAGAATGATTTTATGAGTGTTTAATATACTCACAGCTTCATCACTGAAATCCATCACCGGAAACATAATTTCAAAAGAGAACACGAACCCGCAGCCTCTCTTTGCTATGTATTGACGAACAAGGCGTCCAGGACTGCTGCAATCATCATCGATTGGTCCAATCTTTGTCTTATTTTACCATTCACCTTTATTTACATTTACTATTGTATGCAAGAGCCCTGCGTATCGTTTCGAGGCGCAAGTCATATGTCAAAGACAATTTCAGAAATTACCGACGATCCTGAGAGGAATCCACAGCACACAAATGAAATGATATCAAAACTCAGAAAGTCATCCAGTATTATATTTTGTAAAGCTGATAGATATAAGAGCTCCTACCTTTTTTTCCTTTTTTCTCCTTCCTTGCTTTTTTGAAGCTGTGACTTAATGACTTTTATGTTTTTTTATCCCTTTATATGTATTAGGATCAGCCGTGGCTGTTTATCTACAAATAAATGCCTATCATTATAACCAGATGTTAACAATAAGAAAATAATGGTTCGATAAAACGACATTTCCTTAAAGTACTTAATCGTATCCAGAAACAGTTAACCAAACAGCGCAAAAATGCTTTACTATTCTCCTGACATGAATTCACTGCAAATAGTTGAGGCTATAGAGGTTAAAGAAAATTCTCCGTCACTTTTAGAACCACTACGACAAAGGGGCTGACCCGTCATCTGAACATTGTATAGATCTATGTTTGATACATCCTTTTTTTAGAATTTCAGGATTCTATTATATAAGTTGACGTAGACGTTTTAGTAGCAGTTGTTATATTCATTCATATCTCGTTAATATATTTGTTCAATAATTTTGTACTGTGCATTTTCCATGACATTTTCATTTTGTTTCAAATGTTATACCCTTTAGCATATGCATCATTTATTGCTAGCTTGATAATGGGCGCAGTTGAGTCCGAAACGACGCAAAAAAGAATGAAATACTCCACAATCAAATCGCATTCATACATAATTTTGAAATTATTATCTAAAAGTGAGAAAAAGCAGCATGGAGAAAGGGAAAGAGTTTATTCCATGGATGCATCAAACAGAACAACGACATATTAATCAATTAACCGTGTGAAGAAAAACAACTGATTCCAAAATGTACAAACATCAAATAAACAAAAAAATAAAGACTATCAAGAAGTCTGATCAGTTCCAATCAGGTGTTTCAGATTTAAAAATTAAACAAATTATCATAGATGCCAGATATCTGCTAATATTCCGCACATGGCATTGCAGATTTGCAGTGTGGCTTTTACTCTGTCAGACAAGGAGAGCATCGTCACATAATTTTCTGAATGTTTTTCAAATGCGCTCGAGCCATATGAGACGTTCTTCAAAGGCAAAGCGACGCAGTTCGAAATACGCTTAAGCCATGAGATATTGTTCAAAAGCAGAACAGCGTAATTCAATATACGTTTGAATTGTGACACATTCTTTAAAGGCAGATCCACGTGTTTAGAGAACAAAAAAAAATAATACAGACCTCGACTATTCAACCGCACTGATATTTCGAAATACTATCTTCATTATTAGGACTATTAAAAATCAAGTAATACAACTCAGCCCTAGCATTTTCAATAGTGTTGACGCATTGAATTGCGCGGACTGTATCGTTATAGTACTGGTATCGATATTAAACTAAAGTATGATAGGTATTGACTAACATTCATCATAAGCATGTCGTACGGAAAAGTATGATTTAGGTGTTTGCTTAGGTACTTGACTTTAATATTATATTATCAATTTCAATATTAATTTTATGCAGGGCCTGCAGTTGTAGATAGAGCCAGAGGCTTATGTAGGGTCTAATTACTGGCTGTGGTCACAATAGAAACGGATTCGGAAGTAGTATAGGGTATGACATCCGGCGCTACGTTTCGCTTCGCTTCTCTCCGCACCGGATGTCATCCCCACCCGAATTTCTTCGAATATTTTTCAATGTTTTACAAATTTTACACACTTGCAATTTTAGCCAAAAATATTACAAATATCAATTTCACGTAGTTTAAGAATTTAAGTAGTTTAAGAATTTAAGTAGTTTAAAATATCAGAAGATTGTATTCAAAATATTTATTAAAAAATGGAAGAAACCTCAAAAATGGAAGAAACCTAAAAAATGGAAGAAACTTCGAAAATATATCCTTCGTTATCACAATTAAAAACAAGTGAAATGGATAAAGAAAAACATAAAGATAGAGTTAGGTATATGAAAGATAAAGAATCACAATTATTATTAAGATTAGAACATTATAAAAAAATTAAGAAAGAGATGGTCTAAAGTTAAGAATGTAACACAAAGAATTGGAATCTTTATAACAGTAAGCTTAGGGGTATTCACAATTATAATAACTTCAGGTGTTTTAGTAATTCCAGTAGTTGCTACTGCTTTAACAGGTACTGGTGTTTTTGCCACTTCACTTATTACAATGTTAGATAAATCTTTAATGTCAAGGAAACGAAAATCATTAAAAATTAAACATTCACATATTAAAGAAGTTTATGACAAATTACATCACTATTTTCAAAGAGTATGTGATGATAATGTTATTACGTTAGATGAAATTGAAAAATTTGATCAAATAGCTAATGAAGCTCATTTCGATTACAGACACAAGACAATGATAAGAATAAGCAGGATGAAAAAATTTCTAGTGATGGTAAAATTTCTAGTGATGAAAAAAATTCTAATGAAGAAAATGATAAAATTTTTTAGAAGAACTAAAAACTTTATTAAACAAAACTTGAGAAGAAAAAATTTTAGACGAAAAGATGTCAGACGACAAAGCAATAAAAAAATAATTTGTTCAGTAAAATGTTTTTGTTGTATTCCAATGTTACCACAAAATTCAAATATTATATTTTAAAAATAAATAAAATATAAAAATAATACCAAAAAATATAATATATAAAATGGATAAAATTAAAGTTGATAACCAAAAAAGAATCCAACAATTAGATGAGTTAATAAAGCAAAAAAATATTATGAAAGAAAATCATACTCAGCATACAATGGCAAAAGCTGGTACGCAATTGGATATGTTTGAAAAAATGTACCTAACTGACCAAGCAAAAACTGATTTTGAAAAAATATTGAACCATTTAAAACTCTTGAAAAAGAACTTGCTACTCCAGATAAACGAGTAAATATAACAGACCCAATACTTAAAACATTATTATATGATTATGGATTGTTAGAAGCAAATATTGAAAAAAATTACCAAAAGCTATGTTATTTGAATATTTGAATAATATCTTTTTAGATAAAAAATTATTTGCAAGATTTTATCTTGGCGGAAAAGAAATATTTCCACAACCTTTACGTGGTTTAATTTTTGCACCAGATAAAATGCCTATTAGTTTAGATAGAAATTTTGTTGATCTTTTAAGAGGAGTAGATTTAATAAATATGCTGTAGAAGATCTTATAAAATATAGAGCTATGTTAGATAGAGTTGGTACAGTAAAATCTCTTAGATGTTATAAGCAATTAGAAAATTTATTATCAACAGGAGTTAAAGTAGGAAAAGGTTTTAAAACTGAAACAACTGTATTTTTACCAGATGATCCACAAGAATTACTAAATAGATTAAATATTTTAATATCGGCAATAAAAGAAGGACATAATTCTAGTTTCAATGAAGTTCATGCTATATTAAAAAGACTATTAGAAAAGAAGATCCTAAATGAAGAGGATTATAAAAGTATAGCTGAAATATGTTGTTTTTAATTTTTATAAAAAATATTTTATAAAAAAATATTTATTTAAAATTTTTATCTAAAAAATGTGTTCAGCAGATTTAGAAACAATTAATAATCATTTAGAAAATTTAACAGAGATTTTGGGGTCATCGAAATTTAGTGCGACGTAAAAAATTATAACAACTGCTTCATCACACACTTGTAATTTAGAACCCATTCTACATTTGGAACAAAATAGAAATTATCAAATTGCATTAACTAGTTTTTCCACATTTAACACTATTCAAAACGTTATCAAAGATGTGAATGATCAATTTAGATAAAGGCAAAACATGGAAAATACTAATTTTTCTTGCTGGTTCTTACGAAGTTGAATCAATATCAAATGAAATTAAGAGACATTTAGGTATGCCATTTAAAGATAAGAAACAATTACATTTTGCAGTTGAACCAGCAGTTAATAAATTTTCTCTTACTTTAGACGAAAATCATCAAGTTGATTTTAATCATGATAGATCATTATCAAAACTATTAGGATTTAATAAAGAAATCTATACTCAAGGTTATCATTTAGGTGAGAAGATTCCTAAAATAGCTGAAATAAATTCAATTGTTGTGCATTGTGACATTATTGAAGGAGGATATATAAATGGTAAATTGTCAAATTTGATATTCAGTTTTCCAGCTTTTACTGTACCCATTGGTTATAGATTAAATGTAATTCCACAAACATTAATATATTTCCCTATTACAAGAAAAACTATTAACAGCATTAACATTAGAATCACGGATGAGAAAGGAAATAAATTTTGGAGGTGAAGAGATTATGATAGATCTTTTGATTAGAGAAGTTTAATTTTCTTCTTCTTAAGAAAAAATAGAAAAAAATAAGATAAAAATTATTTTTATTAAAAATGAGTGAAGTGACTCCATTAAATAAGAAACTTAAATTCAATCATCACCGTAATCTATCCAATAAAGTTTTATCAGTTATTTGTGGAAAATCAGGATGTGGTAAAACATATCTATTATTTAACATTCTAACTACTCCAAATTTCTTAGATTATGACAATCTTATAATTTATACAACAACAGCCAAACAACCTGTTTATCAATTTTTAAAATATGGATTTGAAAATAATCTTAAAAAATCAGCAATTGCTTCCTTACTTGAAGAATATGAAAAATCTGAATATGAAGAGGAAATAAGTTCGTGGTGTGAAGAAGCAGCAAAAAATAAGCAATTAGTAGAACCCAATATAAATAAACACATAAAGATACAATTAATAGATGATAGTGGTAATACGAAAGATCCTAGTAAACTAGATAAAAGAATGAACCATTGTGTAATTTTTGATGATTGTGTTAATGATAGAAATCAGTCAGTTTAGAGAAATTATTTCACAAGAGGTAGACATAATAACTGTAGTGTTTTTATTTAACACGAAGTATGTATTCATTAGGTGGAAGTGTTATTAGAAAGAATGCAAATATATTTATGATATTTGAAATTAATTCAAGAAATTTATGTGATTTGTTAAGAGATTTATGTATAACAGATAAAGATGAATTTAAACATTCGTGTAATAATGCTTGGTCAAAAGATTATGGGTTTATTCCAATCAATATTGATAAAAAAGTACATGATAGAGTTATAGAAAATATTTTCGCGGAGTCATTGAATAATTTTTTCTGTATTGAAATTTTTTTATTAAAAAATACAAAGTGTTGAATGAGTACAAGATAGAACATGTACCAGTTTTAGAAGATTATAGGCATCCTACAAATCCTCTAAATTCGAAGAAAGAAGTTAAATTTCATTACCATCGAAAATATATGCAATTCGTTAAAGATTATAAAATAAAAAATGGTATAAAAGTTGTGAAAGAACAAATGACTTTCCACTTTGTTGAAGAAGTTTTAGAGTATTTTTAGCTTTTAATACCTGTTGATGGTCATGTACAGGAGGTTGTTCATTATGACAGGGAAAATCGAATATTCTCTCCTTCGATTTATTGACCGGTTTTTTTTAATATAAAATGATGTTTTAAAAACAGCCGGCGCTTCGTGCCGCAGACACTTCTGAAGGGCTTAGATCACTCTAATCCCTTCAGAACTTAGCTTTTAATAATTTATGGTGGTTAATTCAAAAAGAACATTTCACAGTTTATGATGCAAAAACATTACGACAAATGAATATACCTTTATTTATTTCAGACTTTAAAATAAAATCATAATTTTCTTTAAAAAATATGAATTGTAAAATGAATAAAGGTTCGGAACCTATGATGGATGAATTAATAAAAAAACAAATGACAGAATTTGATTTGCTTAAAAAACAAATGAGTGAATTTGATTTAGAGTTTAAATCGGGTATAAATGTATTAAAGAAGTTTACTAAAAATGCGAGTAATATTAGAAAAGGGAGTAATACTAGAAGAAGTAATAAAAAAAGATATTTTAGAAAACTTAAAGAACGTGATAGAAAACGTGAACGTTTAGCTGAAAATAAAAAAGAAACTCCTATTACTGATATTTTTTCAGATGAGAGAATTAAAGATGAAGTGGGAGAGGATTTAGTAAATCTTTTTAATCCGAATGAAATTAAATATGAAAATAAACTTTTTACGAATGCAGTAAATGATATACGTAAACTTTTAACAAAAGGAAAAATTATTAATTTACTTGGAACAGTTATTGAAGATAATGAAAATATAATTCTAAACTTTTACGTAACCTTCTATAATAAAAAATCATTTGAAATATGGATTTCTAATCTGGATGAGAAATCAGATAGTGATCAATGGCTTTTTACAGGTAGTTTCAAATACGAAGATTTTGGAATGAAGTTAGTTCAAAGATCACATGGAGGTGCTGGTATTAATATGAAATATAGAATCAAAGAATATATCGTAGAATATTGTTATATTCCTTCTGAAGATTTCTGCTTTATAAAATGTTATAACTTTTTCCGTGGTTTTAGTAAAGAACAAGACGAAATTATGAGAGAAATGTTTGATAATTTTTTATATAAAGAGAAAGCCACATCTAGAACAGGAGTAATGTCAAACTGTAAATTTTCTCAATTCAATAAATATTTTCGAGAATGTGTACAATATTATAGTCCTGCTAATCGTCATTTAAATCCTAGAGGTATTACAACTTCACATAAATATGTTTGTTGCAATTATTCTCACGAATGTTCAACGATTGGACATTATTGCTTGATAGACAAGAATCATAAACCCGCAACTATTAGAGAAATTGAAAATAATTTCAAACCAATATATAAAACAGTTAATGATGAAAATTTAACAACACTTACGTGTAAAACTATAACAAAGAAATCAATTGACTATGTTTCAACATATATTTGGGATCTCAAAAATTATCCAGATCCTAACTGTTCAACAGCGCATCCTATTCCTTATGCTTTAGGTGCTATCAATTTCAATAAATTTATATGTTGTTTAACAAAGCAAAGATTGAAAGAATTAGACACACGTTTGTTAAGTGATATGATTAAAATTAAACAATCAAAAGATGAAAATGAAATTAAAGAACTTAAGAAACAGATAAGTGAATACAATAACTTAACTGAACAAGAACTCAACAGACTTCAACGTTGTGTTAAAATCTTTATTAGGAAACAAGATGAATGTCCAATACACCAATTATTACCAATATATTACCAATATATTACACAGATTACGATAGTATATACATTTCTAATGAACTCTTCAATAAATTAGATGCTGCTGGATATGTTGGGGGAGAATTGTGTCAAGGAAAAAATGATTATGGAAATGGTGGAATTATTTTTGCAATGTTTATTACACTAAAATAAAATACTGCTTTACTGTAGATGAACAAGGAAGACTCAGTGAAAAGAAAACATTTAAAGGTTATACAAGAGATAAAGTAAAAGTAGAAGATTTTCTAAAATTATATTCTGGTGAAACATTATCGACTATAGTTAATAAACCATGGAAAAATCTTACTAAACTGGCATTAGTATTCCTGATAAAAATAATAATACTGAAGTAAAAAGATTTTCTGGTCAAATAAGTATTCTTAAACGTCAAGCACCTGATGAACATGGTATTATGTTACCTTATGATGGAGAAGATCTACAAGGCAAAATATTTGAAACAATCGTCAGTGAGAGTAATTTAAGTGATGATGATGACACGTGGGAATAATAATTTTTTATTACATATAAAAATTTATTACATCTAAAATTTATTACATATAAAAAATTTATGATAGTGGATTATTCTATTCCAAAGTATTTTTTTCAGGAACTGTACAGTATATAAATGAAAATTCTTATTTACAAGAAAAAGGTAGAACTGGGAGAACATGTCCAGGAGATTACATTGAATTATATGCTGGTTTAAATAAAGAACCATTTATTCAAAAGATATTTCTTTTTCCTTTAATTATATATAAAAGATTTTATAATCTAGACCTTGATCATTTAATCGATGCATATATTTCTATTGAATTAAAAATACAACAAGAAGAAGATTTTCTACTTAGATATTTAAATGAATCAGATAATGACAAATTGTTTCATACTTTAAACAGATATCCAAATAATTTTGTTGGTTATTTAAAAATATATTTAGAAGCTCCTGATAATATTGAAATTAGTTATTTTACATTATTTTGCGACACCTCACGTGCACTGTCTAGTAGTGGTTTCAAAGTATGCATTGTATTTTGTGCTTCAGTTAATGTAGATGTTGCTTCTGATATTATTGGTTGTGCCTTTTTAAATGTATTTCTAACATTTTCCATTGAAGTTTGTAAACTTTTTAAAGTATCATTATTTTTGTATCTCTGTGACATTGGTGTTTTAAATTTTGCATTTAAATAATGATCAAAATAAAAATAAAATGTTTCTGGTACGATCGTAAGTGGTTCAATTGCTTCATTTTCTAAAAAGATAATTATGTCTTCTACGGCTTTAGGTGTTAAATCTTTTACTTTGGCATACATGCTTATATCAAAATCTGGTGAATTATCATATATTTCGTGTTCAGTGTCTCTTAATATATTTAAATTATTATCATATACTTGCATTTCATCCATAATAGTATCAACACGTATTATACCATATTGAAGATATCTGTATTCACCTTACGGCATATTCATTTTATAATTTTTCTTGATGTCCTCAAAGAATGCTGCATTATTTCCTGCAGTTGTATAAAAGAGTTATATATTTTCTCGTATCTTATTATCTACGTCAAAAGCTTTATGTGCTAATACAACTATACGTATATGATGATGGCGACCTTTTGTAAATATTTCTGACACGTCACTTTTTTTGCTTATTAGACTTACAACATCATCTAAAATTAATAAAGAGTTCTGTTCATATGTACCCGCAAAAGTCTCCATTTTACTTAACATATCTAATTCTTCTGAACCATGAATATGAGAATAATTATTCCACTCAGAAGTATGCATACAAAAAATATGTACTTTTGTTTCATCCTTCAAATGTTCTTTTATGTATTTTTTAATAAAGGTAGTCTTACCACTTCCTATTTTACCGTAAACAACAAAATGTAAATTTTCTCTCATCAATGTATTTTTTGGTTGTACGAGTATATTATTTGTAACTGCTGCATTATTTGTAACTGTCGCATCATTTGCTGAATCAGTTAATCCTTTCCATCCTTTAAAATTTTTCATTTGTTGTTTATAAAAAGTTTGTCTCTGTTGTGCTTCTGTTTGTAAGAAACCTATTTTGTTTATAATCCAATAAAAAAATATATAAGAAGAACTATACCTAAAATTTTTATACAATGAAATTTTATAAAATTCCTAAGACGTGTAAGATCTGATGGAGGTGGTTGTGGTGCATATTTTGGTACAAATGTTTTCGGAGGTATAAAATATTTTTTTGGGCATAGACAAATATTTTTTCTTATCCGTTATTGGATAATTATTTCTTCCATGCTTATCAAGTATTTCTAAATATGTTAGATCCTCTCTAGCTTGAGGTATATTTATACCTTGAATCTCATTAGTTTCCATATAATCTAGAATATTATTTATTGCATGCAGAGAATTACTACGACTTCTATTATTGCTACGAATATTTCTACTATGACTACGTATACTTTCATCACTACGTATACTTTCATTACTACGTATACTATAATTACTATTATTATCTGACAAATTATCGGGTTCATTAGGTGCTATGGTCGTATATAAATTTTCTAAATTTGCTTTTTTCATTTTTTTCTTTTTTTATGAAAAATTATGACAATATAGATTTGTGGTCCGGACTCATACTCTTACACTCTTTTGAGTGTATTTTACCTCTATAGAACCTCCGGAACATTACGGAATTTGTGTTCATATACTCAAAAGAAGTATTTCCGAGTCTCTCCTCTCTTCCGGAAAGCTTAATATAAATTCATTATTTGTATATAAATAAAAAATTATGTTAGTATAAATAAATAAAATTATCTTAGTAGAACTAATTAAATATTATCTTAGTATAACTAAATAAAACTTATGTTAGTATAACTAACTAAATAAATATTAACCTAGTATAAATAATAAAAAATATTTTATATCTAAAAATTATTATTCATATCTAAAAATTAGTAGTCATAACTAAAAATTATTATTCATGTCTAAAAATTATTATTCATATTTAAATTAGGGCAAAGTGTTGCATGTCTTGGAAAATTTTTCTTCAATATAATTTTCTGGCAACCTCTGCACTTAACTTTTTCTTTTAAACAATCCTTACACTGATATTTGCTTTCATAGAACTCTGACTTAGGTTTCATAATTTGACAATTTGTACATTGTCTTGTAGAATTTATACAAGATTATAATGATTAGTAATCCCTTGACTTGTGAAATATTTATTACAGTTACGACATAGCTGATCTTTCATTTTATCTTTTTTAGTCTCCTCTGGTTGTTCACATAATTTTAAATGACGTGCAGAATTTTTATAGTATTTTTACTACAACAAGAACATATTTTTTTCGTATTACATTGCATAGATTGACGTGCATCCATAGATTGCCTAGCTTGAAGAATTTCATTTTTTTGAGGCATATGAACTTCTTCCTGATTTTGGGTTACATAAGTACTTTGTGCTACATGATTATTTTGGGCTACATAAGTATTTTGTGCTAAATTATTTTTCCTAGCTCTATAAAGATTTCGTCCTTGTTGAGGTATAAACAAATGTTGTAATTGTTGCATATTTTGGTTGGGTTGAATATTTTGTTGTGATTGTTGCATATATTGTTGACCGCATGGTGTTGTTTGCAGATGAACATATAACAACGCTTGATCCATAAAACGCATTTTACAATTTTTACAAATTTGACTCATTTCCATTTTTTAAATTTTTTATAGAAAAAAATTGCTTTATTATTTGTATTCTTATTAGAAAAACAAATTACTTTTTATTTGTATTCTTACTAGAAATAAAATTACTTTTTATTTGTATTCTTACTAGAAATAAAATTACTTTTTTTGCTGTTAAAAAATGTTGTTGCCAAATGTTGGTGAAGGTGCATATATCCCGAATAATCGTGAATCAGAAATAGAAAATTATATCATGAAAACTGGAGACGTTTTATCTGGTCCATTGCATCTTTCTATTCTTCCGCAACAAAATACAGAGCTAACAAATAAACAATATGTTGATACACAAATCAATGACTTAAAAGAAAAATGTGTAAATGATGTTTTGGTTCCACTGATGAATGAATTAAAGTTGCTAAAACTTATAGACAAATCATTAAACGAAAAATTACTAAAACTTGATAAAAAGAATAAAGAGCTAGAAGTAAGTATAGAAAAACTTTTTAAAAAGATTTCAGGACAATCAAAAATTTTAATATTACTTTCTATAAATTTAAATTCTGCAGTTATTAAAAATAAACTTCAGATAAAATTATTGAAAGAACAATTAGAAGATGAAATAGAAAAACTTCCTGAAAGAATTAAAAAAAAATTTAAATCAGTTACAAACTACATTCCAAAACACCGTGAATGAATTAAGCTCTAAAATTACTCAACAAATTAAAAGAATAAATTTTTTGATAAATGAAGTAAAAGCAATTAGACAGAAAGTCGAACAAATAAGAAAATATGAAAATTAATTTAGAAAATGAATTAAAGAAAAATTTGCAAGAAAAATCTAAAGAAAATAAAGAACAATTAGATGCTGTTAAAAAGCAGTTAGATGTTCTTAAAATTAAGTTGAATGCTTTAAAAACAGAATTAAAGAAAAGTGCGAAAAAATTAGAAGTGAAAAAAAAGAAATTATGACTCATCATACTCTACTCGATGCATTGAGTAAAGTACAGACTCGAGTTAAGAGAGTAATTCACTGGTTATTAAAAACAAAAACTTTGATTCCTACTAAAAAACAATAGACATAAAAATATAAAAATTTAATATAGATTAAATAATATAAAAAATTTAATAAATATAAAAAATTTAACATGCCTATGATTTATAAACACAATATTAAAGATTTTTCATCAAATCCAAGAATTGCACATGAACCATCTATAAAACCTATCTATCATTATGACAATATAAATACAGTTAAAACAGAAGGATATAATTTAAATAATAAGATTATGTTAAATAATGATAATAATAAAGATTTAATTTTAGTATCAACTAAAAGAAGACAAAGATGTAAAAAAATATAAAAAAGTTGATATAAAATTTAAAATACAAAAAGTATAGAATTTAAAATATAAAATTTAATAAAAGTATAAAATTTAACAATGTCTGAAAAACCTAAACCCAATATTCCGGATGTTACACCAACTGAAATAAAAGATAAACCCTCTACAAATTCTTTTCAATATTCATTCGAACAACCTGAAATTCAAGTTTTGCGTAAAAGTTAGATAGAGGATTTCTATACTTCTGTATTTGTGTTACAGCAAAATGATTTTTCCAATTGTGAAATTTAACGAAAACATTACATGATTCTTTTGGTGTAAAACAGGATCCATAAATAATTTTTAGATATAAAAAATTTCCCCCAAAAGTCAAATTAAATCCTAGAAAATGCCTATAATTTGTAAACACAATCTTAAACATTTTGCTTCAAATCAAAAAATTGCGCATGAACCATCCATGAAATCTGTTTACCATTATAACAATGTAGAAACTATTCAAAAAGAAGGAGATGGTATATTTTCCAGCATCAGTGATAATATAGGAAGGATCGTTGATGTCATTAAAAATAATAAAGATTTTATTACTTTTGCTGCAAAAGGAGCAGCTGCTATAGGTAGTACAGCTAGTGCAATATCAAATGCTGTTAAGTCTCAAAACGAATCAAAACAACTAGAAACTATTCGTAAACTTAAGAATGATTCTGAAGAACTAAAAAAAATTAAAAAACCCTCAGAGGAAACAAAAAACAAAATTGCTAACATAGCAGCAGCAGGCGAAGCCTCGAGGAGCGGAGCTCCGTCTGATGGTAAACATGAGGAAAATAAACAAGTTGAGAAATGAATTGAAGAAATAAGAGGTAATGGTTTAGCAAAATTCTAAAATATATTCTAAGAAATTATTTTCTTAAGAATAAACAAAAAAGTGAAATAATTTTTTATATTAATGTCTTCCCTGATTGAAAATAAATTTAAATTTGACGATCCTCCGTTCGTCAGTTATAATCAAAAAAAAGAATGACCAAATAAGAGTTGCTATGAATCCCGGATCTTCTAGTAGAGTAAATACTGGAGGAGATTTAATCTTTGAAGTTGACAATCAACAAAATTATTTATATTTACCTGATTCCTTTTTACACTGTGAATATTCTTTATATAGTGATGCAAATTTTACAGCACCATTACCAGATACTGGTAATATTGTATTAGAGAATAATTTGTTTCCAAGATTATTTACACAAATGCGTTTAGATGTTGCAACTCAAAATATAGAAACAATAAGTGATTCTCCAGGTGTAATTGATACAACGCTTAGATTTGTAACAATTAGTGAAAATAATAAAAAGCATGAAATCGAAGGTTGGTTTCCAGATAATAATGATGGAATTATTGTATATGATTTAACTCACGCTGGAACAGATGCAGCAGGAATTGCGAAAGATGTAGAAAATATTGCAAATCATTGAAATAAAGCAAATAATAGTGCATATAACGAAAGACGTGAATTTAACAAAAAAAGTAAACAGACAGTAAATTGGTCATTGTCTCCATTATTCGGATATTTAGATTATGATAAAATATCATATCAGTTAAAATTTAAATTAATAATTCATCGTACAGCAAATAATGAATTAATCTTTTTTGGTGAGACTGGAAAAAAAGCATATTTAAAAATTGATAGACTTGAACGGTGGATTAAGCATATGATCCTAGTTTAGAGGTAGAATCAACTATTGGAAAAAGATTAAACACTAACAAACCAATTCCAGAAAATTTTCTAAAGCGTACGGCAAGTTCTGTAACTTTTTCTGAACAAAGATTAAATTGGCATTTTACTAGAACTTCGAATACTCAAAGATATTTATTACTAACTTTTCAAAAAAATAATTCTCCAAGTTTTGATAAGAACAACAATCTTTTTCATATTAGCACAATTCGAAGTTTAAAAGTTGCTTTAAATCAAACCCGATATCCTATTGATCCATTAAGATTCTATGATACCAATAATCAATTTATGGAAGGATATGATTCTTATCGAAATCTCTGTATAGAATTTGGAGTTGAACCACAATTAACTCCTGGATATTGGAGACATTCATATCTAGTTTTCTGTTTCGATTTAAGTGCACAATCTGAACTTATTGTTAAAAATGGTTGTGATGTGACAATTAATATTGAAAAGAAAGATTCCGCAACTTCATTGATGGCTTATGGTTTACTGCTAGAAGATGTAAAGTGTTCTATTGAAATTCTTAATGGAAAGATGGTTAGGATCGGCTAAAGCCCAAGACTTCGTCGATAAGTTAATTAAAATTTTTCTTTACTTAAAATTTGTTCTTAACTTAAAATTTTTTTATCAAAAATGTCGCAAGCGAAAAGTAATAATAAGACTGTTGAATTAAAACTACGTAACATTGTTGACAAAAATACACCTAAAACTATTACTATTGATAAAAAGAAATATTACATAAGTAAACCAATGATAGAGAATATTGAATTACAAAAAGAAAAGAATGTTGGAATTCTCCCATTCATTCCTCTAATAATAGGTGGCATAGCAGCAGCAGGAAGTGTAGCAGGTGGGACAGCTGGTATTGTCCAAGCAGTAAATAAAAGTATATCAGAGAAGGCAGCATTAGAAGAACAAAAACGTCATAATAAAGAGTTGAAGAAAGTTGCTAGGGGTGAGGGAGTAGTGGATAATCTTATTAGTAAATTAAATTAAGTTGATGAAGGAAAACGAGTTCTCAAAAACATTCTACATAATGTTGATGATTTAATAGAAATAGAAGAAACTAAAGATGGTTCTGGTATATATCTAAGTCCTAGTGTGATTAGGTAAATATATTGTCATAAACATATTGTTATAATGTTATAAATATATTGTTATAATGTTATAAATATTTTTTTGTCTTTAAAATGTATTCTACAAATTCTACAAATTTCATAAATTCCGAAAATTTAATTAAATTGAAAATTGCTAATTTGAATTTATTGAATTATCAGTTAAACGTACATTCTGACCATCTGCTGCACACCGGAGGTGACATACAAAAATCATTAGAAAACTTTCCTGGATTTATTTGGAGTAAATATTCAAAAGAAAAACATCTTCCTGGTCATTCATATACCGGTCCACGAACTCGATTAGATATAAGACTAGATGAGAATAATAATCCAAAACCAGGTGAAGAACCAATAAACAGAGTTGATGCAGCAGCTTATAGACACGATTCAGCTTATCGAAATCATGACCTAAAATTTCGTCATGAAGCTGATAGGAAAATGATAGACGAATTGGATAATATTCAAAATCCTTCCTTTAGAGAAAGAATTGAAAGAATGTTTGTTAAGAAAGCTTTACAAGCTAAAATATTGTTCGGTCAAGGTTTAGACAAAACTCATAACTCTGAAACCCACGCGTCCGAAATTCACAAGGAATATAGAAAGCCTAAATATCTATTGAAAGTAAAAGTATTTAATAAAGATGATATTTGGAGTGCTGATCTTTTTCATATGCCGAATGAAAGAGAATTTAAATACGCATTGACCGTTATAGATTTATACACTCGATGCGCTTGGGTGAAGCCATTAAAAAATAAAAATGGTTTATCAGTTAAATATGCGTTTGAAGAAGTATTCAAAGAAAATAATAGAAAGCCAAAGAAATTGTTTGTTGACAAAGCTCTGAGTTTTACAATAGAAATGTTAAGCTATTATTTGAAACTGTTTATTCCACTGAATATGCTGGAAAAGCTGTAGTAATAGAAAGGTTTAATAGAACGTTCAAAAGTAAATTATTCAAGAAATTTACTGAACAAGGAAATCAGAAATGGTTGAAGATATTACCAGGAATTGTTGAAGATTATAACAATAAGATTCATTCAGGCATTGAAGAAACTCCAAAGAATGCTTCTACTAAACCAGATTTAATAAGGAAGAAGATATTTGAAAATAATTATGAGAATGAAAGTAATGTTAATTTACAAAAGTGTAAATCGAAATTTAAGATTGGAGATAGAGTTAGAATATTTAAATATAAAAATAAATTTGAAAAAGGCTTTGTTGGTTATTGGACTAAAAAAATATTTAAAGTATATAAAATAAATCAAACTGATCCGATTACTTATGTAATTAAAGATTTAGATAATGAGGAAATCAAAGGTAGATTTTATGAAAATGAATTACAAAAGACTGAACTTTAATTACAAGTATCCTTTAGCTCTAACATAATATCAAGAAATTGTACTCCTTTTTGCAATTTGTATAAAACGTAAATACATAATTGTCCACAGCAAGTTGTTCCTAGTTTTTGAATTTGAAATGTTTTGTATGTTTCATTACCAAGTAATTCTTTGACTTCATTTGTAGGGGGAAGTCTGCATGAGTCAAAATAAAAATTGGAACCGTTTTTAGTTCTTTGCTCTGCTGACCAATGTGCTCCTTTTTGATCTGGTGTATGGAGATTTGTTATGAAGTTCAAAGGAATCGGTTTTTTTTTAATCAACTGCAATTCATCTCTCATAAACACGTGGAAATTTCTTATTCCTAATAGATTTACGATCTTATTTAAATCTAAATTTTTCGTGGTTTGTTTGCCATATAATTTAAAGAACTCGGTTATGCTAGACATTTTAAAATAAAAAAAAATTTCACAAAAGAATTGGCGTGTAGCAGTTGCCAAAATTGTGACAGCTGATAGGGGTGAGGCAAATCACAGACAATAGCGCATAATGGGGGTTGTGAAATCTCATTCACACTATGGGAACAAAAGAACAGATACAATCTAAACACAATAGACATATGAGAGAAAGAGAGAGAGAGAGAGAGAATAAATGAATGAATGAATGAACATTTCTCTTCATTTCGGTTTCCATGACAATAATTCATGCGATATTATTTTGAATGGAAAGATACACGGACTGTCGAACCATGTCGGCAATTTTTTTGACAACCATGTCTGCGCTTTTATTGACAACCATGTCGACACTTTTATCGACAGCCATGTCGACAAACTTCCTGACACATTTCCTGACACTTTTTCTGGCTCCCAGAACAGTTTTGGTGTAAATTTCCATTAGCGTTCAAAGTCAATCTATTAAAAGCATGCGGGAATTATTCTCATTGAAGACAAACAATTGTTTTAAAGAATGCATGTCATTGTGAATACCATATTCCTGTAACAGACAGGGTCGAGAGAGAGAGAAAGAAGTCACGCTGCTCCGAAAAAGTGTTAATTGAGTTGTCCAACCGAGCAATGTCATGGCATGATATACATATCATATAATACGGATCAACAAAGGCAATGAATAGACATCAGATCACTCAGTCAATTACCGACATCACGAGAACAACTGTCAAGTGCGATTGTCAGTTATGTCGATGAGTAAGAAGAAAAAGAGATCTCATCACGAGCAATTCCAATTCCTTGTGTTGCGTTTCCTTATCTTTCATATACCTAGCTCTATCTTTATGTTTTTCTTTATCCATTTCACTTGTTTTTAATTGTAATAACGAAGGATATATTTTCGAAATTTCTTCCATTTTTTAATAAATATTTTGAATACAATCTTCTGATATTTTTAATACAATCTTCTGATATTTTTGTGCTATGTGAAATTCTTATTTGTAATATTTTCGCTAAAGTTGCAAGTGTGTAAAATTTGTAAAACATTGAAGAATATTCGAAAAAAATCGGGTGGGGATGACATCCGGTGCGGAGAGAAGCGAAGCGGAACGTAGCGCCGGATGTCATACCCTATACTACTTTCAGAGGCGATGTTTAAGCCTATATCTTTAATTCTCTTAATATTTTCATTAGACATACTAAGTTAATTCATGACAATTTTACATCATCAACACGATAAGAAATGAAATTCGCAGCATTTCTAATAAATGAAACTTAAGCTTTTTAATTTCAAACAGCGTTTGCGTTTCTAATCTTCATCTGCGGCAAATGCACACACGGTAAATAATCCCGTTGTCTTTCGTAAAATAAGAACCGCACATTTGATGACATCATCATCACATCTTTTTCTTGATAAATGAATTGTACGTGTACGTCATTACAACTAACAAACGTTTTCAAAAAGTAGAAAGCTTATTACAGTATATGAGGCAAAGTTATGGAACGTTAACTTAGAATTATAAAAATGTCATGACAAGTTGACCCAACATTATGAGTTTAAGAAACTGTAAACCGTCAGCTTCCAAATGAATTAAATTTCGCTGCTAAACCAACTCATAAAAAACTAACATTTCTTCACAAATGAAGACGATTTGGCATTCTTGGTTACCAGACCGTCTTCATTTGGTTAGCGGCCGCCTGGGTGAAATCCGACACCCTAGTAGGCAATTTACTTCCAAACCTTAATGAGGCTGCCAAATCACCTTGAATTTTATTGGTTAATATCCAAATTCTATTGTCTTCATTTTGCAGCAATTACCAGATCATCTGGTAGTCATGGTCCTGAATTTTACTGGAACTTCTCATATTTGCTATATAAGCTTATATTGACTTTATACTTCTTATAAATTAACGGTAGTAGATGAACTTCATATCTTTAGGCGGCAGTGTTGTATTACATTATATTCTATTAAACAGGATGTGTGGTAACCCTCTCTAAAGTCATGTGAAGTAGAATTCAGGTCTTATCACTTCCTTCTACACGCAGTCACGATCCGCCAGTGCTCAACTCAATGCAATTCAATGATTAAATGTATTTGGACAGAACCATTTCACTGCAACCATATTTATTCATATATCTCAAACATAAATGTAATTGTTATGTTATGAATTAACATGTATTGTCAGTTCGGATTGATTGTCATCTTAAATTGAAACTTACGTAGTACACATAATTCATAGGTGTAAACTTATTGTTTATTTATAAAATCTTTTAGACTTCCGAGTAATATAATTGATTTCATTATTGCAAGTTTGACTCTTAAATGTCAATAGCTTACTTCTTACAACGCAGTAATGAGTAGCATGCAACGAAAGAGCGATGTGTATTGTCAAAATTCCACAAATCACCATATTTTTAATTGCAAAATTCGCGTTGAAGTTTTGATTCAATTTTTATGGAGATTATACCATGAGAAATCTTATGTTTCATAGATTAAATTGACATATATGTCACTTTCCCTAAATGGTGTTAGCTTTGAGCAGTGGTCTTCACGTAAACAATTGAGAGCTTCAAGAGAGATGAGATTTTTGATGAAAATTGGCTGACAGTATGAACTTCCGACATCTTTTTCATAATGCCAAGATTTTATGATTCTTTGAATGGACGAAAATAAACAGTCTGCTGATTTCATTATTGCTACCACCTCTGAAAATTTAGTTATCAATATTTCAGTATCAGTTGATTTCAATAAAATTAGAGTTCTAATTTCAGTTACTGTCAGTTACATGAAATTTCAAAAAGTAGCTATGCTTTTTCGATGAAATTACAAAAGAAATTACAAATTTCCTCTAAGAAGCTTGTCATTCATATCTGTCAAATAGGATGACAGATTTGATTTACCACAGAAAAATAAACTTACAATTATGTAGGGCCATAAATGTAATTTGAGTGATTTTTTACAGCAATTTCCCTTTTTCCCTTTTCCTCATTCACGGTACAGCTTAAAAGGATGTTATTGAGTAACCACTCATATATTGATAAATTTGTTGCACAATTTCCCTTCGTAACATTTTCATTTTGAAATGCTTGTCAGTCTGTGATATAGGGCCTATGCGGAAGGAAACATAATTTTTGAGACTGTCCCATTCATGGAATGATGCATAATTCATAGAATGAAGGTGTCTATAACCTACAAAAGGTACGTCAAATAATTCGCAATGCATGCTTCGCATTGTCATGTGCATCATTCAAGAAGCAACAGAGACGTGGTTTCAAAAATATGAACGAATTTGCAGCAGAAGAACTTAAAACTTTAAAAGTCGTTGGCTGCACGGCTGTTGAATTGCCATGAAAAAAACTTAAAAATGTTGCTAGAAAATGAAGTCTTAGTATGAAATGATACAACTCATTTCAATGCAAATTTTGAAAATCACCATGTAAATCATTGTTGTTTAGTATGAATGAATTTATATAGGACACTGATAATGTGGAAGTTATCATGTTAAACGTTTACTGATCAGCTTAAGCTCTCGCTGCCTCTTTGCAAGCTGGTACGGCAGAAACTGACAATTTCGATACGTCCATGCGATCAAATCATAACGCAAAAGGCAAATCATCGCGAGCGGCCGCAGTAGTGTGACGTCATTGTACAATACATGTAGCCAAACTCTTTGACACAGATATGATCAATGAAGAAAGATAAAACTCATGAATGAATAGCGAATACCTAGAACACTAAAATTAGAATTATAAGTATACAGAAAAAGAAAATAATACCACAAATAAAGTACCAGAAGTGCTATACCTCAAACTAACAGGCAATCAATTAAATACTCTTTGTGAACGCATAATACTGGAGAAGTGAGTCGAATCTGCACGACCTCTGCTATGCGGAGCTCAAACGAGGAGCGACAAGACCTAACAATCCTGAAGAAAGCCTTGTCCTGTAATTGCTGGCAAGCAACGGCATGTCGCGTCACAGCTGAAGAAGGTGGAGCTGGAGATCTTGGGTTTTTTTCTGGACAGACACCACTTATATGCTCGTCGATGCGCTTCCACAAAGGTCGCTCCGTCCGTCCGACGTAACCTGCTCCGCAGGTGCAGTTGTATGAGTAGACAACGTTGTGGCGGTGGGACGGAGGAACGGTATTCTTGGGAGCATTTCGGGCTAGTGTCTGGGTGCGGCACCAAACCTTGAGTTGGATGTGCATGTAGGCGGTCTCCACCCTCTTGGTTGCTGAACGAGCTTCTTCAATGGAAGCGTTACCACGGTAGGGGATCTGGCACAATCTGCTGACATAATACCGTAGCAATCGAACAATGAGCAGCCAATTCAACATTAAGCACGTCAAATTGTGTACAGTTTCAGTGACTGTCATCAACCGGATCACACAGCAAAGAGACACAGTCGATATTAAGTTCTACGGAGAACTTTGTGAACGTTTTTTAGTTTATTTATTTATTTCAGTGAATTTCTCGTACATGCGAGTGGCGTTTTGTCGATTATCGACTTCAAGGCCATAACATAATGCTTCAAAAACAATTGCATACAGACAACTCAGCTATCGGTAAAGTAAGCGTCATGCAAAAATGAATATAACATAGACTTGAAAGCGGATAGAGTGGAAGCTTTCGTGATGGTGGATGGAAGCTTGTTCCATTCGCGAGCAGCATTACACTGGAATGAGCGACCACCAAGAGTACGGCAACGGGATTTAGGTGTAATGAGCTTCAGCGAGGAAGAAAGAACGGAGGCGAGCACGTGTGAAAGAATTGAATGAGAAGTCGAGGCGATCAGTGAGGTAGGAGGGAGCACAGTTATGAAGGCACAAGTACACTATAGTCGCAAGTCTATACTGAATGCGACCTTCAATAGGGAGCCAACGAAGTACTTTTAGTGAGGGTGAGATGTGGTGGTAGCGTGACAGGGAATCTACCAGACGAGCAGCGGCATTGATTACATTCCGTAAACGTCTTAGCGTAGACTGAGGTAAGCCAGCTAAGTAAGTGATGCAATAATCAAGTCGACTAAAAACTAGCGACACAATAAGCTTTATAGTGAGCGAACGAGTGATAGATCTCCGGATTGACTTTATTTGACGCAAAACTCCGAAGCAGGTCGATATAGTTCGAGACACGTGAGTGTTGAAGGTTAAGTGGTTATCAAAGATAACTCCGAGGAGTCGCAGAGAGGCGACAGCAGTTGATGGATGGCCACAGAGTGATACAGGGGCTGATGAGAGAACTTTCTTTTTTCTCGACGAGAACCATGTCACATTTGACTTGGAAGCGTTCAGCTGTAGGTGATTGCTTTTCAGCCAGATATTCACTTCTTCGATACAGGTGGACATGTGTCTGCTTAACTCGTCAGTTTGATGTGGGCGAGAGGAACCGTAGACTTGAATGTCATCAGCAAATAGATGAACATTGAGATCACTTTGCTCGATGGAGCGGGAGAGGTCGGATATGTACAGGGAGAAAAGGAGGGGACCGAGTACTGAGCCCTGAGGAACTCCGGAGATCACTTGAACGGGATGAGACCTGTGTCCACCTGAGACGACTGATTGAGTACGGCCAGTCAGAAAGGAGCGAAACCACTCCAGTCTCTGAAACCAAAAGCGCCTGCTATATTTTTTAGTAATGATTGGAGGACCCAACACTATCGAGAAAACTTTTGCGCAATGATCTGAATTCTTCGAATCTGAAGGAGTCGTGTCGATCGTAGCACTTTGAAGGAATTCACAGCAATCCGCAAGCGGCGCACGACTATTTTTCCTATCTCTGCGAGGTATTGAAAATTTCTTTTTGCCCACATAGCAAGTTCCTGCATGTGCCATCGTTTTGAATCAGCTAGCACGTCTAGCAAAGTGATGCGCTTAAACAATATAATTCTGTGCGTACACCACCGCTACAATATTGGATCACCAGGCTTGTTGGATTCATATTGGATTCATTCGATCACCAGGCTTCGTGCCGATTGGTCGGATTGCAAGCGGTCTGGCTGCGTCGCAAATGCTAGTATTGATTGCTCAGCATGTTAGTGGAACTATTGCGACAACTACGCTTGAAGAATTATGTCGCCTTAACCGCATTACTAAAAGACGCCAAAAATACTTCGGTCTATATGTTGATCACGTATCTGTCCAGATTTCAAATTCACGTTCTAATCGAAGATACTGAAAAAGGAACCAACTTGAGATTCAATGACTGGAAGTTATTTGATAATTTCTTCTAACTCAACCACTACGCCTGTTCCAAGACCGAAACGTATTATTATTCCTAATGTTCTACGTATTATGCTCTTCAATCTACGGTCATTGTCGAACAAAATGGATGAGATCGAGCATCGCACCGGCAATTTGAAGCCTTTAATTGCGGTTTTTGCGGACTCCTGGCTGGATGATTATATCCCTGACACTAGCATTGCTTTACATGGTAATTACATTCCGAGGAAAGATCGTAACAAGCATGGAGGTGGTATAATCATCTGTACATCACATTCATTTGATTTTAACGCTATTGATGATAATGATGTTCCTTCAATGCTTACGTGTGGAACTGAAATTCTTCTGGTGATTTATCCAGAGTTGAATCTTTTGTTGGTGACTGTTTATCATCCGTTCTGAATGAGCGTGATAAGCATTTGGAGGCTGTGTCTTGTGTGACAGACATTATTGAGTATGCTTACTCATTATCTAATTTTGATTCGTCATCCACCAAGATTGTGATATGTGGAGATTTTTATCATTTAATTGATAATGTTGATGATTTGCTGGAAGCATTTTCCCTCAAAGCGATTGTCAAGGAAAGTACTGTGAAAAATGGCATTCTTGATCGAATTTTTACGAACGTTGATTCAAATTCTTCGCCTAGTACATCATCTCCTTTTGGAAAATCAGACCATGCTGTTATATTCTGGAACCCGGACCCTATAACTCGGTCAACATTTCATAGGCAGAGAGTTCGCAATTTCTTGAAACAGAATTTTTATTCTTTCCACAGGATTATCAGCCTTATTGATTGGAATATCATTTCTAACTGTTGATATTGATGTTCCTACAATGGCATTATAGAATATAATGTGGTATGTCTTTCAGAATACTTTCCTTTAATTATGGTCAGATCCGCCTTGGATGAATGGACAACTCAAGAGCTTAATGGACCGACGTGATGGAGCTTTTGCTAACAAACACTCTCAAAAATATCTTCGTTTGCGCTCTGAAAAGATAAATCTTAATTGTGACTTGAAACAGAGATATCTGAATAACGTTCATATCGTTTCTCAAAGCAAAGTTGCTTGGCGTCGGCGTCGTATGGTCTCAAGGAATTCTTTGAAACACAACCAGTCATCCAACTTCTCAGCTTCATATCTTGATGAATGTATCTCGGATGTCCTTGTGCCAAATCACGTGTACATTGATGCGGACGGACAATTTACCGTCGTTGTTGCCTGATGAGTCATTACAGGTGATGGATTATAAAGCATTTTCTTATCTTAGTAATCTTAAAAGGGGTAGTGGTGGACTAAGTCGCATCCCTTGCTGGATTTACAGAGAGAATGCATGCTTTTTGTCTGGTGCTGTTTCTCAGATCCTAAATCACAGCTTTGCATCTGGTTATGTGCCACAATTACTCAAATTTGCTGAAATTAGACCTATTCCAAAGTGTTCAAAGCCAACTTTGCGATCCGACTTCAGCCCTATTTCAATACTGCCGGTTCTCAGCAAAGTTATGGAAAAGATCGTACTTTCAAAATGGATGTTGCCATATTTGGTGCCTCAGTTGGATCCTTGGTAGTTTGCATATATCCCCGGATTTGGTAAGGGTGCTTCTACAGCTTTGTTGCACATCAGCCATCGCATCCTTCATTATCTGAATGGAAAATCAGGGACTGTTCGTTTGATGGCAGCTGATTACTCCAAGGCGTTTGATAAACTCTCTTTTTCTTCTATTGTGTCAGCTCTCATTGACTTTCAACTTCCTCAACAATGTATTTCATGGGTACTTAATTTTTTACTAAGTCGTAAACAAAGAATTTGTTTTGAGAATGACGCTTCTGAGTGGGTGGATATTCTCAGTGGTGTCCCTCAAGGGAGCACGATTGGGCCTATCCTCTTCACTACTGTCGTAGAAAGCCCTAAAAGTTCCTTAAAGCCGGTATGTGATAATTCTTTGATTATAAAATACACCGATGATATTACTTTACTACATTTTGTGCATCAGCAAGGGTAAGATCGGTTACAGAAAGAATGGGATCATTTGGAAGATTGGTTCAGGCAGGATGGACTTTATTTGAAATTCTCCAAGAGTTGTGTTGTAAACTTTGTAACTAGGAAATCGCTAAGTTTTAATAATGTCATTTCGGCTACTGGTATGCGTATTTCTACTTTGTCTGAAACTAAACCTCTTGGTATTACTTTTTCTCATGATTTTAGTTGGAATCAGCTAGCTGAGATCAGAAACATTTCCTAGTGGGCTGACGCCAACGATCTGACCCTTAATTCTGCAAAAACAACTGGTTTTGTTCACTATCGTGGCAACTTTCGAAAAATTTGTGATGTGAAATCATGTATCTCTTATGTAGACTTTCATGAAAATGTACGTGTACTAGGCGTTATCATGAACAACTCTCAGCTGGAAATCTCATGTTGATTTTATTGAGAAAAGTGTTCACAAAGAATGTATATTTTACGACGTTTGAATTCTTTCACGTCACCCGAACAATTTCGTCTTATTTATAACGTTTTATTTCGATCTTTGATGGAATACGCATCTCCGGCTTTCGTTGGCCTGTCTAAGGGAGATTCCATGAGGCTTCAAGCATTACAAAACCGCGGTCTGAAAATCAAGAACTGCCCAGAAGTGATTGATGTAGAAACAAGGAGAAAAACAGCAGCCTTGAAACTTTTTCAGCAGATTCGAAATGCCGAAACAACAATCAGACTTTTGCTCCCAATGTACTTGCCAAGTGGACGTATGTCGGTTCCTTTCTGTAGAACATCATTGCGACGCAATTCTTTCTTTCCTGCTGTAAGCATTCTTAAAACTTCTACATTTTTTGACTGATTTTATATGATTCCGCATTGATTCGTGATTTTACAGATAAAGACAAATGTGGTGCATTTCTCTGTAAATTTTTCATGTAAATTTGAATTTTATTGATCCGTCATTCCGATTTCTATTCTGATATAGAATAAACACCATTCTCTCTCTCTCTCTCTCTCTCTCTCTCTCTCTCTCTCGAATTCTCATATCAAGAACATTGTCACTAAACGTCGTCGCAGAATTTTAATCTTGCGTAATTTGCGTAGAGCTCGGTGTCCTCAGCATGCTATTCATAAATTCTATGTTGTATATATCCGTTCTCTTATCAGATATGCATATCCGTGCTTTTGTAATCTCAGTGACTATCTGATTTCTGACTTGCTTCGTGTTGAGCGTCATGTTGCCAGATTCTTCAGGGAATTTGATTTTGATACATTACCTGCTGTTTTGAATAACGTCTGTGTAAAACTTTTCCAACAGATAGAGTCTAACCCGGATCATTTCCTTCGACCCATTTTTCGTGAGAGATCTCGGCGTGGTAGAAACCAATGTAGTTGGACGGCACCTCGAGCGTCAAGTCACCATTTTTGCCGCTCATTTATCTGTTCTAGCATATGATTTCTTTTTTATATTATGATTCTTACTGTGTAATTTATCGTTGTGATTTCATATATTGTTACAGGTTCACCGCTCATTGTGATCTGAAAAAAGTACTTTCTATTTATACATTCATTTCATGAAATATTCCATAGAAATAAGTATGTGAACAAGGAACCTTTTCAACACCGTTTTCCATTTTCTTTTCAATAAACACTGCATACAATTTTTGTATTAATAACTCACTGGACAGATAGCGCTCGGAGAATATGATAATCTGTAGTGAGATACACATGGTTTGTAAGATTCAATGAACTGACGAATTTGATGACGCAATAACGGATCAAGTTCATTCCCGGGTTCATGCCGACCTCTTTTATCTAAAGGTGCCCCAAGGTTGAGGGAGAACTCATCTTCGGGAATATTGTTGAACACTGATCGAATAATTGAATCAAAATTATAATGTCTCAGCGTCTTCAAAATGACGGATTTAAAAACTTTTAGATTATTAAGTGAATAAGTGAGGAATTTTTTCCTTCAGTTTTTCTTGCAGTAACAATCGATGCAATAAAATTTCTCCTACCTTGCAAATCTTTCATTAAATACGATTTCTGAATGCTTCGTCTTACTGCGTGAGATATCGCATTGCAACAAAATCCTTTAGATCGCGGTAATATTTTGTCATGCTTGCATTCGAATGTTATCAGTCGATCTTGATTAACGACAGAACATAGCTCGCAAGAGTCATCAAGAGCATCTATCACTGATGAATGCGAAGTGGTCCCAGTAATTTGACTTTCACACATTGCACTCTCTGAGTCGACGTCGGGATTTGTCACTGAGGAATACGAAGTGGTCCCAGTAATTTGACTTTCACACATTGCACTCTCTGAGTCGCCGTCGGGATTTGTCACTGAGAAATGCGAAGTGGTCCCAGTAATTTGACTTTCACACATTACACTCTTTGAGTCGCCGTCGGGATTTATCACTGAGGAATGCGAAGTGGTACCAGCAATTTGACTTTCACACATTACACTCTCTGAGTCACCGTCGGGATTAATTTCATGCGGCGAAAATCGCAGTTCCATGATCAAGGAAATCTGGATGGAAAATATATTCTGCTTTGGCATCAAGTGGTTTGAAAAACAAGGCTCTGACACGTGAGTTAGGTCTAAATGGTTCTCTTTTGGAATTGCCACCATTTTGCATCAGTGCAGCAGCTTTCTCCATTTTCCCTGATCCATTTCCAATTTATACCCTGCATCTCATAGCGCGTGTGAAACTATGAAGCTTCACTGCATACAGTGAAACTGCTGAAACTCAGCAGTTCTTTACTGCTGAAACTCATGTGTCAGATCTCAAAGTTTGTGTCGATATCTAAGTCATTTATTCTAGTAGCAGGCAGTCGCCATAGGATAGTAGACGAACGCTGAGTAACATAGGCATGTGATGAATGACGATATCTGATTGATCGTTCGTGGGAATCTTTGAAAAGTCGAGTTTCATACTCACTCATCGTTTACTGAACATTCGACCAGTAACTGCCAAGGCCATCTTTGTCAGTGCAGTGCAATCTACAGTTGGTCGAACAATATCGTTTTTAAGGATAGAAGATTTAAGTAAAAATCAGTGATCGATGATTTAGCATGTTTCACTTCTTGCATGAATACTTCACAATGTTAGGAAATCAACTGATTGATATCCAGCTGCCCCCATGATATTGCAGATGAATAATATAAGACTATTGTATCGCTGCTGGTGTACTGGTGTGCTCCCGTCATTACTGGTGTCCTATTGCATTATAAATCAAATATCCAACGTTGGAAGCATTTTCATTTTAAAAGTAATATATCCCATAATACGTTGTTTTGCATCTAAAACATAAAATCTCTTTCATTTAAGTCATGTAATTTATAATACGTGATCGCTATTTTGCTTTTTAAAACATGAAAATTCTTTCATTAAAAAGTCCCTTATTTCGTTATACGTTACTTTGCCTTTTAAAGCATGAAAATTCTTTCACTAGAAAGTCACGTATTTCATGCTACGTTGCTTTGCTTTTTAAAGTTTCAGAAATCTAACCACGTTTTCCGAAGTACGTTGATCTGTTATTTAGAAACATAAACTTCGGTCAAACGCAAAATGCGCTTCCCGCAAATTGTTGAAGTGTTATTACATTTATGAAGATAATCGCTACTCATGATTTTTGGTAAAACAGTTGACCAAATATATCCTGTGGGATATGATACTTCACATCCTGACCATTCAACTGAACCCATAAAAGGCAAAACAGCGTAGTTCGGAATACGTTGTTCTGCATTTTAACGGTCGATATAAAGAACTGTTTACAAACACGCTATCAATATCAATTTTACTATTTTTCAGGTCATACACTGCTTTCTTGCAATGCCCACAAGGGATATCATCACACAGCCGTGATCAAGCAAATTCGCACAGATCTCATGTGCTGCTACTCGTCTGGTGAGGACAGCAATCCCTTGCTTTTTGGAGTATGTGCAAAGGAACCTTGAAGTGTAACACATGAAATAGAGTAGGAAATTAAGACGAGATAGCGGGCTCATATTCATCATTTTTATAATAAAAATCAGGTGTCATTACTAAACAATTTGTTTTTAATAAATCGTATTGGACTCATAATATCATATATGTACATTGGTGGGGTTTTACTTCAGAAACAGACAAGCCTCGCATTTTCAAATTTGTTAAACGCAACAACCGCTTCGACTTCAATAAACTCATAGATATCTCAAAGGCCATTAAAGAACTGGATGACGAGGTATTCAGAAAATATCTAATAATTAATTGCATTTCCCTTCAAAAACAAAGATCATTTCCTTCGTCACCACTCCTACTACCGACCTACATATGCATTGTAAAACCAACAGGCATGTATGTCACAAATACTCTATGGTCACAAACAGTGGCGTCGTCTCCGTGCCTGCGAGGCCTTCGCCGCATACCTAGAAATAAATATTTGTGCTCATAAAACAAAGGTTCAAATAGCTTTCATTTTTTTGAGAGCATCTTACGTGTACAACTTTACATACACTTTACAGTTTCAAGTCGCTACTCTCAAATACGCTCAGAGTACCAGCTCTCAGCTGTTATGAACTTCAAGCTTCATAACTGTATATGTCATAACTGAACTTCATAACTGTATGAACTTCAAGCAATCACTCAATGCGCTGGGGGTGTTCACAGCAAATCACAGAGATTTGTGTGTCATAGAGGTGTGGCGTGTGCGCTTAGCTCGATAGTTAGACTCGTCTTCTGCAGATAGAAACGCAGATGCAAATATGTTGCAGCAATGCAAGAAAAGATCTATTTATAGATTGTGAGATTCAGATAGAGAGAGGCGCAAATTTTCCCTATTCGTCGCTTCGCCAAATTTTGGAGAAGATGATGACGCGTTGAATCGTCGTGCCTGCCTTCACTAATGGCTGAATGTCGGATCGGAAGGTTAGAAGTCGCTGAAAGCAGATAGCGATGAAGGTTCCTTAATTTGATGTGTGATTCAGTCTGAGATATTCAATGATTGAAGTATGGTGGCGATTTCATCAGTGGCAATTTTCTACACCGGCCAGTCGTCCGAGGGATTATGCAGAAAAACTCTAACAATCGTACATGAAGTTAATGATGTTGAAATAAAAACTAAACCACTCTCAATGGATAGAATATGAGGAGCACAAAAAACGTTTTAGCAACCCTAATTTTGAAACATGTAAGTGATTGACAGGCTATAATAAACACAAGAGTCTTGCGTTGGCGAGTGCTTCCTCGAGAGTGAATGTTCTCTGTAGTGATCTCAGCTCCTTGACCAAGGCGATCAAGCGTCATGTGAGAAATCAACATCGCATTTTCATTTCCATTTGACGTTTAAAATCTTAGGAAACAAGAGTCGCGTTGACGAACAATCAGCTTAGGATTGCATCCTTATGAGACTGTTCAGAAAAAGAGGCTGTCATACAAGGACTCACAGTGATTCATAATTCACACGCAGTATAGTCAATATCGGGCAGTCTGTGGACTTCAGAGTAACTTTCATTTAACTATCAGTTTCTATTTCTCACATAATTTCATTTAATTCTGTAGTCATGCATGCATGTCAGCATGACTTGAATGTTCACGTGGGCCCACTTGTACGAGTATGAAAATTCACTGAAATTAAGACAGCGTCAAATTAATTATTTTATGCAGTTCATGCTGTCTGCTGCAGAAATATAGGAATCCACTATGGAGCGAAGGCCTATGGTCTCGGAGTACGCGACGCCACTGGTCACAAAATTATTCCTCTATCTCTTTCACAATGCCTGATCGAGCTCGGCGTTCGTGCGACAATAACATACAGTGAATACCATCAGGGCACAATCAATGCAACCATTCTCAATAGTCATTGCAAACTCATTTGCATTATTAACGCGATTATTTGATGTTGTGCTCCATGTAAACAAGCAATGGTGATGAGTGATATTTATGCAATGGAAGTAGGGCTATCATATTTGATATGTTTGATTGGAAGTTGCTGCTACCGGTAATAATGATGCGCAATATAATCTGAAAATTATTAATCATCGGTAGAGAGCCTATAAAACAGGCCTTCTTCTTATTATTTTATTACACCTATAAGTACATAAAGCACCAAGGCAAAGTAAGTTTACAATATATAGGTGCACAAAGCAAAGTCGACAAAGTCATTGATGATCATATATACACTGTAAATCGCTGGATACGAAAATTACATACAAACATGTACCAAAATCACATACAATTTGAAACTAACATCTGATACGAGATTCTCGTATGCTTACAGAGATCTTGTATGCTTTTCATACCACATCTCACTTACATGTGCTTGGTATGTAGCGATACGAACTATTCTATCTGTGATTAGCTGTTTTACGCTGAAATACAAGTTGTTGGTATATTTTATATACGAGTCCCGATGCAAATTCATCCTCATCCGTATGTCTCTGGTATGTAGAGCTTTAAGTCACATAGCAAAAATATATATACATTTTCATACGATGATGAAAATCATCCCAGCAGCCATTTATAACAGAATATAATGCTTACTAATTCAAATTATTAATTGAAGTAGTCCTAATGAGGACTGATGACGTTCTCCAATCCGCAAGTGTACAGATGCAATGCTACTGTAACCATTGGATTAATCAGTTCTTAAAAGAAATCAATGGAGCTTTCTCGTGGCAACGAATTAAAATTGATCAGCTTTGGCCCAATATCTGATAAAAGTGGAAATCTTAACATTTGTAACACTACTCATTCTTAAAATGCTAATAGTTAAAATGCTAATACCATAGATTCCAAACACTGCCGCATATATGTTCAAAACAGACGTCTAATATACCTTACCGACTACAGCAGATGCTGGAAGTGGAAGTACAATAGGACAATGGTCATCATAGGTTAAGGAAATTAAACATGGATATTATAAGACAACAGGAGATCGATGGATGAAAATTGGAAAAGTGGAGGTAAAACATGGAAATACAATAATGCCACTACACCGATTCTGACACTACACATGGTAGATAGTAATGGTGGATGGTAATGGTGGAATAGTAGATGGTAATAGTGGATAAGTGGAAAGTGGATAATGGAGGCAAACAATAGAACTACAATGACACTCTACTACACCGACAACAATGAGATTATACACACTATACTTAAGACTACACATGGAAAATACTATTTCATCACTTGAATTTGTTATCGCTAGTTTCTTAATCCGTCTGTAATACTTCATGTTATCCCACATTTATTCATTTGTTCTTCATCTGAAATACAATACATCGATCACTACTTCAGCTACCGATTAAGGGATATAAAACATAATGCTGCAGTCCGTCAGTCATCAGCAGGTACTCGTCTAGTTGTGTTTCGACCCCTAACCTGAATACTCAAACCCAAACCAGCGGGGTCCCACACATAGTGGCTGACAAAATACTGAATAGGTAATGATATGTCTTGAAAGATATGCCACAAAGATAAGTCAGGCATCATTCAATGTCAAGGCATCATTCAAATGTTACGTTCCCCACATGAAAACTCATCCTGTCATTAAATTCATACCATCAATAAATACATTTTGCTTTTTGCAATCCTCACATGTAAACAAATCCTGTAAATCAATCTTTGCCTTTTCGATTCCCACAAGTAAACAGATCCTGTTCATCCACGAATCCCATAAACATGTAATCGATGTGTGATAAATATGTAATCCGCCTTTACACACTACTTTGTATACTACTGTCAAAAAACCTTATTCAGTAACACCTGTCGTGTTTATTTCTTTTTGATAGTGTGATATTTAACTAGATAAGATTTATTTTGATTTTTTTGCTCCACGACGTACGTTGATACTTGTCTGGCAACTTTAACAGGACGCTTAGTTTGCTCTTCTTTGGAACCAAGTTGATTAATTTCAATCCATTCAGACGATAGTTATCGTGCAATCGTGTTGACTTATATATCTCAAACATAACTATTTTTGCGTTCATGAATTATAATATGTTTTTATTTCCGATTGATAATATGCCTAATTTCAAAATTACATAATGTATAATTGTTGATGGTTGAATACTTATTGATTATTTATTAAATGCCTTAGAGTAGTAAGCTCATCCCAGGTGCAAGTCCAAAATGCGCAACCCCCCCTCTGTCGGGAAGGTGAGGGAGTTGGTCAAGGATGTGCTGGGAGGAATGGGTCCGTGAGGAGAAAACTGTTCCCTACCCCCCCCTCTGGAAGGAAGGAGGAGTGATGAGGCAAGGGGTGGAATCTCGGAAGGATAGAGTGAGAAAAGGCGGGTTTTGGTGGTTTTGGGATGAGAAAGGCTGGAAATCGTCATGAAGGAGGTTTCGGATTGGAAAATGGAGTGCAGATTCGGACTCTACGTGAAATTTTGGGTTAGGAAGGATGTTTCCAGCAAAATCGGAGAGAAAAAATGTTGAGGACGTCCCCCCCCCTCCTGCCAAACTTCCAACTTTGGTGTGAGAGATGGTAGAAAGTCGTGCAATAGCTCATTTGAAAGCTAAAAGTGAGAAAAATGCAGTGGAAAGCTCAGTTTGGTCTAATTTTCTTGGGTTTAGGGAGGAAAATGGCAGGAAAACGTCAGAGTTGAAAAAGTCAGGTTTTGGAGGTTTTGGGATGAGAAAGTCCATGTTTCAGTATGAAGGAGTGCTCGGATGGGAAAATGGAGTGCAAATTCGGACGTTTTGGCTACTTTTGGGTCTAGTAACGTCTTCCCAACTCAATCGGAGAGAAAAAGTTCTGACCCCACCCCCTCCTGCCAAACTTTCAACTTTGGTTGTAGACATCGTAGAAAGTCGGGCAATAGCTCGTTTGAAAGCTGGGAGTGAGACAAATTCAGTGGAAAACATGGCTTGTTCATATCCGCCTTCGTTTAGAGGTGAGACTTTATTGAAATTTTGGACATTGACGAAAAAACGACAGAGTTAGAATTTTTATGAAAATCGCTCTAGCGGGTGAAGCAAGCCTCGGGCGGGAAATCAGAGACCAGATTTGGAATCAGCGTCAAATTTGTGACAAATAATGTTCTGACCCCCCTGTATGGATTGCCGATTGCATATTCACAGAGTATATAAGAGCGGGATCGGGAGAGGAATTTCACTAAGTTGAGAAACTGACTACAGGTAAGTCGTTTCTCTTGAGTTCCGATATCGGACTTCTGACTTTCCATTGCTGATATCAGCTAAGGTGTCAGACTTATAGGTTAGTCAGTATAGCATGACTGACCATTTGATGACAGTAGGCCGAAATCTTCAAACGGCTATAACTTTACTTCTACAAGTCCTTTAGACTTGATTCAAAAAACATTCGACAGCTCTTGCTGTGCTGTAGGTGACAGACTACTTATAAACGTTTTATGAGTAGTACTAAAATACTGAAAAATTAAAATTTATATTTAATGATAATAATTAAAGTTTTTGAATAAAAAGCAGTCGTTTATGAGTCTCTGTGACTTGGGTCGTTTCCTCTTGTAAATAACTCCACCGGTTTTCATGTCAAAACTGGGGCCCGGATACCAACACAGTGATATGACGCACGCTCTGTCCGCTCGAGGTTGGATTTGTGGGTCGAGGCCTTGGAGCTGGGATAAGATCCCCTCTGAGCAATGCCTGTAACGGATTCAAGAGCTTAACACCCAAACGGTTGCTGGCTTGCTATCAGGCCTTCTTCGTCTAGCCTCAGTAACTCAGGGTTGGCAACGTCTATCGTTTGTCATTGTAACTTGGTAAAAATGGGACGGTTACTGCAAGCATTGACGTCAAACCTTTTCGCGTCATAGGGGAATCCGTCTTTGTGTTGGGAGTTGGTAACGGAAAGCACGGTGACTGCCGATGCCCATACATAGTAAAACTGCTGTTGCCAAATGAAAAGCATGACCAAATAAGGAAAGTCTGAATCATGGCTTTGTGCTCCCTGGCTATATAAACCGCGACTTTTCTCTAGTCTTCACTCCTGTTTCAAGTTGCAAGACGAACGGTGAGTGCTCTAACAAGGTTTTCTATCAAACTTTGGGATTTAGGATAAAGCTAGGAATCATACTCTTTAAATTTGGTTGACGATTTTATTCCAACGTTTGCTATCAAATGTCTTTCAATGCATATCAGCAAGTAGTATCCTATAAACACCTGCTATCAAATTTTACTCTATCTTTACAGAATTATCATGACGAAATCAGGCAATGCTGGAATGCTTGTTGGCAAATGCAGTTGCGGCAAGATTGGCAGTGAGCTGAAGAAGCACATGAAAGAGGGGACGGTGGGCGCGCATATGAGAGAGGTGTTGTTGAGAGTGTGCGTGCATCATCGGGTGGTACGTGGGGAAGGGAATGAGGTGACGTTTATTAAGGATCACAAAGAGTGTCCAAGTGGCAATATAGCTATGGCAGGGTTCAAGGAGTGGTTTGAGGGAGAGTTGTTGGAAAGGGAAGAGGTGAAGAAGGCGGTGGCAACGATTGAGGACGTGGTTGGGGAGAAAGTGGTGACGAAGGCGAGTGATGAGAGTTCGAGTGAGGAAGTTGAGTTGAGAGCGAAAATGAACAAGAAGGTTGATGTTGATTTGGACAAGGTGATTGAGGATTTGTTTGGGGATATCGGTGATCTGGAGGGGGAGGGGAAGGAAGTGAGTAAGCCAATGGCAGCGTCATCGCCACGGCGGGAAAAGGGGTATGATACGGAGGCATTTGTAAGGATGAAGGATCGCATGATGGGGTTGGAAAGTGTTAATAGAAAGGTTTTGAAGGAGAATGAAGAGCTGACGGCGAAGGTTGAGGGGCATAGGGCAACGAGGGAAGAGTTGGAAAGCATGAGAAAGAAGGAGAAGAAATGGATGGCGGAAAGGAGCGAGTTGATGAGGAAGGCAGGTTTGGTGGAGAGTTTGCAGGCGAGTTTGTCGAGGAAGGATGAAGAAATAGAGCGGATGCGAATCGTGAAGGAGACGGAGGAGGTGAAGGGCATGAATAAGAGGTTGGCGGGTGAAGTTGAGCGACTGCATGAGTGTTTGAAGAGTGGAAAAAGAAGAGTGTATGAAGTCCATCTTCCCCTCTTCCAAAATAATATATGTGACGTCCCCACAATCACTGACGACCCCAATGTGACTCAGCAATGCTATGAGGGCGATGGAGTCCGGTGTCTACATATGAATTTGAACATTACTGGAGAGCTGGAGGACTTCGTCGTCCGAAAAGTTTGGAAGAAGTTGCCCAGTAAGTTTCCTTAACATTATCATTTCCTTGCCGTCTCTAATCTCCTATTCTTTTTCTCTCAGAGTTTTTGCATAAGTGAGAGCGTCGGTGGACGGAGAACGACCCATGGGCTCTTATAAGGGCCAACCTTCTAATGCAGCTAAAGCGGTTCCAAGCCCGCCACATATCTTCGGATATGGAATGCAGAGGGGAAGAAAAATGATGAATGAAATGAAATGGGAGGCCACCCTTGCGCCACACGCAACACACCACAGATTTCTCTCTTCGCTAGTGAACAAGCTCTTGTCAGTGTCGTACAAAAGTTTTACTGCAGCACAGGTTGATGTATAGTTAGAAAATTTGATCATGGCGTTTTAATGAAACACACATGTCATAAAATGTAAGCGGTAGTGTAGTCAAATAAGTTTACTACGACGCACGTTTGTAAAAGTAAAGTTTGATCATGACGTTTATTCGTGAGTGTCGTCAGAAAGTGTATCATGGTTTGCAAAGTTAGTGTAGTCAAATAATATTACCGCGACACCCGTTTGAGAAAGTTAAGTTTGATCATTGAAGTTGTATTCATAAGTCTAGTCAGAAAGTGTATCATGTTGTACAAAAGTTTATACTGCAACACAGGTTGATAAAGTGAAAAAAAAGAAATCTTCATCTGAATTAGAATCATTCTGATTGGTTGTTGAGGAATTCATTGTTAAATAACTATATAAGTGAAACGATTGAAGCACTTCTCATTCTCATCTATCTCATGATGGAAGGTACATCTCCCGCCTTAGAGATCTTTAACAAACTATTTGAAGTCATTGACGAGTGGGATGAAGACAAGTGAGCCAGAGGAGGAGTCCCGCAAGAAATTCGTCATTGAAAAGGTTGTGTGGACTGATGGTGAATTTACGCCAAAAACGACGCGTGTGAGGAAAGTGCCCGATTCTCCCAAGCGCCCAAAACTTTTTACAATCTATCCAAATTTAAAAGTTATCCCTCTCAACTTTGAGTGAAAACTAAACCTACATACTACATGTCTTTGTTTTGCAATGTATTTATCTTGAAATGGAAATAAATGGAGGAATTTAGATATGGGGTTAATTAGCGCATTTATTATCGGTCTACTTTTCTATCAAAAGGGATCATACCATTAGAGAAGGTAGAAAATGATTTTGTCTACGTGTGGTATAAGAGTGACAAGCAGAACTCATGGCTCATTCTCAGATAACGTTGCTTCAATTGATTCACCTAAAATCAGTTTTTCATATGTTGAATGATTTCCAGTAAATATGTCTAGTGTCTAGATGATTGGATATCTTATTCTAACAATAGCTCCCAATCGATACTATGCTTACTCGATGATCCTTTCAAAGCCATGCAGTTTATATGAAGGAAAAACAACACTGTCATGATATCAGTGGCGTGCGGTCCATGTATGCGATGCATGCGGCGAATGCGTATGCAAATTTGAGTAATCTGATTATTCATTATGTTCAACACGTTTATTTCATCACGTATCAGTTAGATGGCCTTCCAATTGTCAGTAGGGCGTATGACGACATCACAAAATTCCATCTTCATAAATGAATTGCATAACTGGGTGAATATTTAGTGGAGGCATCGCCGCATCCAACCTCCCATTCATTATGCATTGACTCCTCATACAGCGGCGATGAAGCCAGGCGTCAGCGTACAGAGGCGGGAGCATTCGGTCGCTCTATCGCATGCTTGCAAATTAGGGAAGGAAAACTCTCGCTGTAGTTGTGTGCATGCCACTCAGTGTACACAATGTATGAAAGCCACACGCTTTGTAATCTAGCGGTAATCATGTTACTGTGAGCAATTTCCGCAAACTCTGTTTGACGAGTTTAAAGACAAGTAGGCTACGGCCATTTATTTGATTTTCCTCGTTTGCGCAATGAGTTGATCGTTCTTTACAAAAGTAATGAATTTCGCACGTACAATATCCATGAACTGAATGTTTATTTCGAAAGACAAAATTAAGGTGCAACGCTGCCTGAGACAAACAAATTCACGAAACTGGCACTGACCTTTCCCAGTACCACGGCGTCCTGTGAACGATCATTTTCTGCACTAAAGCGGATCAATTCTTTCACTAGGACCAGTCAAGGTGAAGAGAGATTGCCATCGAGAAGGAGTTGTTGAATAAATTTCAGGACAACTCCTCCGTCTTCTACGACACTGTCATCAATGACTTTATCAAGAAGTCTCGAAGAATGGATCTAATCTTTAAATGATTTTTATTTTCGATTTTATACAGAATATATCTGCAATGTATAATACTAGTTGTTTTGTGAATTCTACATGTAGATGAATGTGTTGGAAAGTATAATAAGTATTAGCTGGTGATAAGCTGATCATGTACATGTACATATAACTTGTAACATGCAGCATGTACATAGATTAGGCATAAAGGCTAGGCATACATGTTATCATGTACTATGGTAGACTAAATATATCGCATGCCCACCACTTGAGACCACCGCACGCCACTGCATGATATACATTTATTCCAAATCGGCAATACGTTTCACCACAAGGCGAAACATAACATTAACATAATCAAACTCCTCTTCATTGCGAGGTTGACTATTTGGGGAGAAGAGCTCTTGCCAACCTCGTAAAATGTTGATATCATTCTCATTTACTATGTCTTTCGCTGACACACTGAGGAATGCACCTCGCAGAATTTCACAGTCACCATACTGCACCTCTGACTTCTCCGTCTCATCATCAGAGATGGTGATGGTTTCATCGTCGGAGATGGTGATGGTTTCATCGTTGGAGATGATGATGGTTTCCTCCTCCTCCAACTGTAGCGGTTCGACCTCACCATTATAAATATTTTTTACTTGCCTCTTGCGTGGGACATTGGGCATGAGTAAGGCATAGGCGCTCGGTGGTGTATCCATTTTAATGATATTATGAGGAAATGGTCATTGCACCGCACTTATATAGATTCTCTCTCCCTGCTTCACGCTCTCTCATTGGACGACAGCCATTTATCAATCACACTGCATCATTCTCATATATAAAGAAGAGTGTCTTGCATTTTACCATCATAGTCATGTCCGACACAGAGGAAGCATTCACACCTCTTGCTACCTCAACTCCTACGAAGAAGGAAGTTGAGAGAAAGTTTCAACAAAAAGAGGAAGAGAGACAAATGATTGAAGGCTGCAAGCAGCTCACTCTACAAACGGTTGAGAGTGAGCCTTTCATAAACGAGGCTGACTTTCAGGAGTGAAAAGTCCTTTGATGAGACAGAGAATACCCCAAACGGTCTTTATGAGACCACGGCCTTAACGGTCACCTAATCAAGAAAGAAAAGACATTGACTGCGCCACACGCAACATTAGTGATTTGATGTTATCTGACAAAAATGAAGTGTTAAGACAGTGCGACCACCAATGAATTGAATAGGATTACCACTATCATCATAGATACCAAATTTGCAATGGGATAATCGTGATACATTGACTGGAATGTATACCTTGTTCAGGAACTCCCTGTGCATGGTCACGCCAAAGTCGCCACTGTCAATAGGAATATATCTTAAAAGGGGAACCATTTGACCACCAACTTGTGTTGAATGGATAAAGTTAATGTAAATGTAAAAGTGATTGATATTCATATCGAGCAAGGATGTTGAGCCACAATACTTCTCGTCGTAGAATATGTCACGTTTGAATCCTAAAATCTTCGTCAACTCTTTTGAAATGTGAATGACCGTTTTACCATGTACACTGATACAGAATGTATTTTCTTTAGGATCATAGTCAAAATGATATGAGTATAGATTTGATACGCCCTTGTTCAAGTATGTACAAACATCATAGCCATTGCTATAATACTTTGAAGGTATCGGTAACTTTTCATTTGGCTTCCATGTAAGACTGGGACGTAAAAGAGGGTCTGTACGTTTGAAATAAAGGACCATTTGACAATCGGATTGCTGTTCAGATGTTATTTTCACATTCCCCCATTCATGGTATGACCATAAGACGTCTGTTTTTAAAGAGAGCAAATCGCGAAATTTAGAATTGATGTGAACAAATCCAGTATGTGAACGCTCATAATCATTTCGGAAATCAATCCTTGCTTTATTGTGTACTCGAGTGATGGACATAGATAATCCATTTATTTCATTTATCTGTTTGATCAAGTCATCAACAGTACCAGATTTAAAAAGCACAAAGCGCTCATGCATGCGATCAAGGGGAAGAAGGGTAATATTAAATTTTTTCCTGTCCCAATTTGGATATTTCTTAATCTGCTTTGATACTTTCATGGACACTTGAGCTCTCAAAGGGAAAGCACCGCCTCCTCTTACTTCTGCAAATTTTGTGATAGGTAGAAAGAAACGTGATTTAAGATTCAATATCTTTTGCAGAGGTCCAGTCACATAAAATCCATGGGAAATAGCAGTCGGTCTCATGTAGAGGGTAACTTTATGTAGATTTGGATCCATTTGCCAGAACCATAGGTCCTTTGCCAAATCATTCATAACATTCAATAGGCGTTGAATTTTCATATAATAGTATGATTGCTCTAAACGATGACGGAATGATGGGTTTGTAGGTTGTTTTCATTTCAGTGGTGAAGCATTTTTAGCAATGGGTATGTCTGTATCTGCAGTGATAATTAAAGTAGGACCATTTACAATCTCATCAACAGCTCGCTTTCCCCGACGGGTGTTTACTGTAGGAATAGAATTCCACTCTGCTGCATGTTCATTCAAGTTGTAGGTATGTACTTTATCATTTCGCTCTAGTTTTGGAAAGTACAAGTCTTGATTCGTTGCAGTGCCTAATGTAATCTCTTCATTTGCAATGGTTCTTATATTATTCACATAGCTCAAATCTTGCAGGGCCACTTCCCAATCACCATTTAAGTCAATCGGCTGTGTTAAATCAGTATCAAACTCAGCAGCTGTATTTTCATATCGCTCAGGTTGAGCATTACTGGGAAACACTGCTGTAAACTCCATGTTAAAGTATCAACATAAAGCGTCGTTTGCTTAGGCGTTATGTCGCATGACTTAACGAACTGCTGCTTTCAATCTATTTACAGTAGGTAGGTACTTTCTGTCGTCCTAGGAATTTGGTTAAGAGTGATTGCCCTTTCACATAATGCACTCCCCTAAGTATGGTTGTACCGCCTTCTTTCCTATTGCGATAGTTGATAGAACCAAATATGACTTGATATCTTGGTCTTCTACGTTTAAAATCTGCAAGGGTATGAAATATTTCACGTTTTATTGATGAGCTCACACGGCAGCTATTTTTTAATTCCATTGCAATGCGACGTACAGGATTGATCAAATCGATGCCACCTACAGGTGATCGCTTAAAGCCATAATCTGTTAACACCATTTCCCACGCATGACCCGTTCGCTGACGTAAAATCTGTAGTTTGTAAGCATGATTTTGCCAAGAATCGGCTATGCCGGAAAGAATTACATCTTCAATAGGTCTTGTTGCATGAATAGGTTATTTGATGAGACGAACTGCATCATCTAATCCTCGTCCCGCTAATGTCACTATTGCAAATGATAATAGGATGATCAATCTTAACATGACTTCGTCCATTTCTTATGAATGTTTTGCTTAAACGAGAAGACTAAGCAAACGTTTTCGATGTGTCTAAAATTAACCATGATTGCCAAGCTCTCTTCTCAGTGTCATGTTACATGGAAGGCTCGACGCATTACCTTTTACGATACTCATCGACACGTTAAAATAAGTTGATCACCTTTTAAATGGATAACCTGCACGATGCTTTACATATCATGCATCATCCAATGTACTATATCCCTCTAGGTGGACGTCTATTCATTATTCGACGAGATTTCATTGCTCTTCATGATCAATATGGTGTTATACATTTTACATCCTCAAGTTGGAACAAGTATAGAGAACGTATACATCCTCGCATCATGACTTACCTTAAACAAACCAACACTCATAAGCATGAATGTGACAAGTGAACAATGTCTTCTTATATCTACCTATTCATGTTTGATGACTAAATACAACCTATTCAATCACATCATCTACTTTTCCATTGAAGTATAATAAAGAAAACAAATTTTAATCGTACATATTTATTGAAGGCTTTTATAAAAGTTACGAATGCGCTTTTCATTGACAAGGGTATCATGTGAAAAATGTTTACAAATGTCATGTAAAGAGTCATAATGTAGTCGTTGCATTACAAAGTAGAGGGCATAGGCTCCACATGTTGAAGACAAGGGATGTTGATAGGCCAAAGCATTGCGAATCCATTTTCGTGAATGACGGTTCATGAAACGTGTGACATAATCACAATTTGGTAAGGCCAATGAATCAATATTTCACCGCAATAGTTTTTATCAATAAACAAAACTTTCCAGTGTTTGCCGGGTAAGTGTGCTGTATCAGTATTCATGATAATGAATGAGGGTGGTTTTGGTAAAACTGTGGGCATATTATTAATGGAAAACACACCTCGAAATGCTGCAACAGTGCGTTCTTCACCATGTCCTTGAACGACTCTCTCTAGCTCTGCATCAGATAACCAACTCATTAACTTGTATAAGAAGCGGAAACGTCACGTAGTCTGTTAATTCGAATGGTGGAATCGAACACAGCGTAGATGAGTACATTGACTGTTTTCGTCAAATCTTTTTCAAAGAAGAATTCTAGTTTAAGACCCTTCGTGGCAGTACCCGGACGATAAGAAGCACCTGCTTCATTGTTTGCTGTCAAATCAAATTCATAAAGTGTATAACCTTTACGGGGTGGCGCACAAAGATGCGCCCGCAATGAATAACGTGATTCTCCAAGTCAAATGCAAAACACGCGTGCTGTCTGACATTGTGTGCCATGAGCGTATAGTCTGACTGAAATCTGTTCATGAAACTCGGCAATCGATTATGCTGCTACGAGTGATTTTGATTAATTTACATGTGGTGTGAAGAATGGCAGAAACGGAACAAAGACGGTTTATCGACAGAATAAGAGCAATAACATTCAAGCAAAGCAAAGATGAATGGGCCCATTTTATATCAATGCAATGGGTAGCTGAGAAAATTGGTCGCAGTGAAACATTTGTTAAAGAGAATTGAAATCGGGATCCATATGATTGTGAGATGAGAAAGGAGAACATTGGACGGTCTGGAGAGGTGCTGAACGAACATGAGAATCCGTCTCAGCGCTGGAAGACAAAGAAAAAGCACCAGACAGCTAACGAAACAAATAGCAACAGCTAGAGGTAACAGGCCTAGCCCATCTCGTCGAACAGTTCAAAGATGTATGCAGTCACAAGAGATGAAGCCATTCCATGTCATAAAGAAACCTTTCAAAAGTCCACAACAGCGGGAGAATCGAGTTTGGTTCTGCAATTTCTTGAGGCTTTGGACGATTGATGATTTTATCCATGTCGTGTGCAGCGATGAATTTTTCATTTACGTTAGCAGGAAAACAAACCATCAAAATGATCGCGTCTGGGCCACATCCATCGATTTGATCGAAGAACATGAACGATTTCGACAGGTTTCTGCACATCCAGAATGCATTGGACTTTTTGTATGTTTTCCTGCGAAGAAAATGATGGCCGTTATCAAAGAACAAGGACAGTCGTGGACTGGAGAATACTTCCGAGAAACTATTCTTACCCAAAATGTATTCCCCTTTTTGAAAAACAGGGAAAATATCATCGATCCTGATGAAGTAACATTCCTTCACGATAAAGCGCCTTGTTTCAAAGCTCTTGCAACGCAACAGCTCTTGAGAGAGAACAATGTCGATTTCAATGTCATAAAATAAATCATTTTAATAAATAATACTTTTACGACATATCGTTACGGGTGTATCTTTGTGCTCCACCCTGTAGCAAATTCATCATAGGTCAAACCATTGGTGTCATCAGTATTCCAGTATTTAAAGGTCTCCATAGTATTTTGATATGAGCAAGAATAATGTCCATTAGCAAAGTCTGGGCAAAAAGGAGTACCAGGAATGCAATCCGTATCGCGATACAATCCGATTTGATTTAAACCAAAGTGTTCAAAGTTGAGGGGATTCTTCGATATATTACCATTGTATGCATCATTTGCAATCAGTCCCACAATGATCATTTTTGTTGATTGTATAGGAAACAAACTATCTTTAACAAAGCTCTTTTGCGCACGAGGAATGGTGAAACTATGGATCTCAGTATGATTTACATCATAAAGAGCATCATACTTCTTCAAGCTCATCCCGTGACCATTAATCACCGAAGGATTCACTGTCATTAGTCGCATTTAAAGTCTAACACTTTCAGACACAATCTTAAACTCAGTCTTTGCTCCGTGAGAATTCAATACAAATTTAGGATCGTTCGGTAAGAGATGAACTCGCATGTCTACTTTTGACATTAAGAAACGTGATTGACGGAAAAAGTCCAAGTATAGGGGACCATATAATTCACACACCCTACTTTCTGCAGTCCACTTTTCACGAGTGACAAATCCCTTGTTTTTGTCACTATCAAATTTACCAGCTTCATCTTTACACCAACCCATAACAGCCATGTGACTCTTTTGTGCTTGCGGCTGGAACGGCATGACTGTTGAAAAATAACCGAGATAGGGATAACTGTGTTGACCACCTTCAACCCGAGTTTCACCAATGGTCAATGATACATCCTTGAAGAGCGTTGCTATTGCCGAGTTATTCACGGCTACTTTGTCCTTATCATCAAGGTTGGTACCGTCCTTATTTACTATCTTAAACTTAACATGTAGATTGATGTCATTTACATCGATGTACTCAGCATCATTTCCTGGTATTAAAAATTCAATGACACTACCAGAATCAATACTTGTCTGTGGATAACAAATGGATACATAATTTCTAATGATATCCGTCTGTATAGGTGTTCTATCAAATAAGCAAATGGATGTGGTTTTACATTCCATATTTAAAACAGTCCACGTCGTCTGCGTTTGCTAGGAGGTATGCGAGATGCTCTTTGCTTACGTTTGCCTGAAGTAGAGAGTGGATTGATATGACTGATGACAGACCTGATACCAGCCTTATCGACATTCTTCAAACGCTGTATTCCATGACGCTTTAGCGATTCACGAATCGGCAATCTTCCTGTAGCGCATCACTTGCTACATCTGCTGCTAATCCTACAGCTTCCTTTAAAGCTGATTTTCCCACATTTGCGATAGTGGGGAGCATCATACCTTTGACAGCACCCAATAGACTACCCCCTTTTTGACGTCTCGATCCAGCATAAACGGGAAAGCCAGCTCCATGACTAGCATAGGAGGGGGCAGAATAAAACGTAGCAGTTTGATCCATAGATATTTATTTATTTATATTTACACAATTCATTATTTTGCTTAGGAACGTTGACTAACACGATAAAGGTCAGAATGACGAATCCAACTGTTCATTGAATTTGGATAGCCAGCCCATTTCACCAGGCTCCACTTTTCCCCTTGTCGCATTTGGTGGCGAAGTATCTTTTCAACCATGTAGTCATCATCTTCTTTGGTGATGGGTGTTCTCTCATGACGATAAAAACTCCCTTCAATCTCTTCACCATGATAATCGCGAAGCTTGTAGGTAGTGGGCTTGAATTTCTTGTTAACCTCAGAGACAGTAAATATTTCTTCCGTCCAATTGGGAAGATATCCTTTCGCAAACACGCTTTTCACCTTGGAAATGCGAACTTTGTCACCAACCTGAATGTCACGTTTACCTTGTGATGGTTGCCTGCGTTTAGCATTGATTTCACGGATTGTATCCACAATGTCTGGAGTTATGTCAGCAGGTTTGTGACCAATCATACGATGGACAGAATGATTGTAAGCGTGTACAGTATCTTGTAATACATCTGCCCACTTTTGTGTTACTTTTGCAGTGAAATAGCGCCATAGGCGAGTTTTCAATGTACGGTTAAAGTGCTCGACCACTGCAGCCTTGTATGCACTTTTCACACTGAACAGCTCAATGTTGTGTTCGCGAAATAAAGCACGCACATGTCAGTTTTCAAACTCTTTCCCTTGATCAGTCTGAATACGTGTGGGAATGCGTCCTTCACTGAAAATATTTTTTGGAAAGCCTCGGCCACTTCTTCACCACGCTTTGTCTTGAGTGGTTGAACCCAAGCATAACGAGAAAATAAGTCAATGACAGTTAGGAGAAAGCGATAGCCTTTATTCTTTTTAGCTAATAAAGAAACATCAGCCAAATCTGCTTGCCATTGTTCATCAATATCATGAACGATATAAGAACGGGTAGGATAACGTTTTCGAGCTTGTGTGTGCAATGTATATGCAGGTTGAGCTTTTAACCATCTCTTCACTTGTTTCTGTGAATAACCACTTGCTTGTGACAACTTTTTCACTGAAGCATAATCTGCATAATGCTTTGGGTTATAGCAAATTGATTTCAGATGTTCATCCATCGTCTATTAAGAGGGATCATTTATTTGCCTCAAAGTATCAGTCCTTTTCTCTGCCAGGGTTTGCGTTTGTGTTTGAGTCCTGCTTTTGCTACTTTTTTGAGCCGTCTTGTATGAATCACTTTTACAACATGTACTTAAGCAGTTCAATGACACATGAATGTTTGGTAACTCTGAACATGGGATGCAACATAGCTTCTTCATTAAAAGTCTGTGATAAAATCAAATGATGGATAACGTGTTGAAGGTTTTGGTATACGCTTCGGCAACTTCTCGGGTGTTTTCAAAGTTTGCTTGGTTCTCTTTTTAGGTCTCTCTACACTTTGCAACTTTCTCTTCCTAGGTGTAGAATCATTTTCCATTTCCTCTAAGGTATCACGACCAAGAATTGCTTTTGGGACATTGAATTTCTTCATACTTTTTAAAAAGAACTCCCATCCTGTAGGTGTAAAGTGACGATGACGATCACGAACAGCATGATTAATTAAATCTTCCACTCTTGAGTCCCTAATGACTGCACCATCATCACCTACCACTTCACCTCGTTGTGATTTTCAAGTTGGGTTCGAGACTTTGATATAAGCTCAGTGCGCGATTGCGATAGGGTTTGGGTGAACCAAGCGAAAGATCATTGCGTATTTTTTCTTTCAATTATTTCATTTCTTCTAAGGTAGAACTCTGCTTTATCAAACGATCATATGGATTTTTACTTTGTACAGCTTCTTGTTCATGTTGCTGATTAAGTTGTGACATTTGATTTGCCCAAGGTTGATGAACACTGTGCATTGTAGTCAGGTGTATATATTCTTCTTGTGGAATAGCAATCATGCGTTGAAAACCACTCATAACAATTTATATATGATCATGGGTTTCTCAAAGAGATGACTGCGTAAGCGATAATCTTCAGGACACTCCTGGGTAAAGTCCAAAAATAAATAATTATAGGATTTTTCCGTAGCAGCCTCAAATACTTCAATCAATGCTTTTGACTTGCGAGGAAGAACTTGTCGAGATAGGAATTCAACTTGACTTTTATCGCGAGGATTTTTAAAGATGATGTAGTAATGTGTGTTTAGACTTCGAGTCCGTGCTTCCTTTCCACTTGGAAAAAGATTTTGCATAATAAAAATGATAAAGCATGGTTTATGATGAGCAGCCTTGGTAAACATAGCAGTTACTTCTTGTGAGTTCTTACTCTCATTAAGGGTGGTATGCTGTGCTCTTTGTTAACTCTAACAATCTATCAAGATGACTCTGCTAATTAAATTTCTTATGCACTGCTGACTGTTAGTTAACATATTGTTAAATGGCAATGTTAGTTAATTAGCAATCAGATTTAACGATCTGTTAGCGGGTGATATGCTGTGCTGCCTGTTAATTTGATCAACTGTTAGAGAGTGGACGGAATATAATAGAAAAGATAATCGATGTCATTCGTTGATTACCTCCTAATCGAAGAGATATTTTGCATGCTTGCCAGTCGTCTAATAGCACTAAGTGAGCATGGATGAAGAAGTTGATGACATCTTGCTTCTAGAGGATGCGGTTGGACATCGAGCATACCGAACAAGCATCGATCCATTGGAAAATTCACAGATGAAGAATTTCTGCGGCGCTATCGCTTAACCAAATCTGACGTGTGTGAGCTTGAAAACTTCCTTGATCACAGCAGTGGTAACCGACGAATCGACGTATCTACTAGGTTGCAACTTTGTATTGCTTTGCGCTTCTATACATCTCGCAATCTTCAAATGAGTGATGCTGATCTAGCAGGTGTCCACCAAACCACCGTGTCTCGTATTATTTCCAAAGTGTCAGTGGCCATTGCTCGAATTCGCGGTGACATAATTTTCATGCCGGACAGCTCTGGTATCGAAGTGTATAAAGATCAATTTCTGAATGTAGCAGGCATGCCATCCGTCATTGGGGCTGTTGATGGGACTCATATACAAATTATTTCACCTGGAGGGAATGAAGCCGAGATCTTCAGAAACAGAAAAGGAGTGTTTCAGTGTGTTTGTGATCCTATTGGAGCATTCACAGACATTGTTTGCAGATGGCCAGGTAGCACCCACGATTCCACAATTTTCTCGAACAGCAGAATGTTTTTTTGAAATTTTTGTTTGGGGATAATGGCTACGCATGTAAGCGATATCTTCTCACTCCAATATTGAATCCTGTCGCACCAGCCGAAAGGCGTTTTAATGCAGCACACATACGTACTCGAAGCATTATCGAGCGCTCGTTTGGTCAATGGAAGCAGTGGTTTCGATGCTTGAAATACATGCGCCTGAACTTGAAAAATGCACTGAACGCGATAGTTGCAACATCTTGCCTTCAATCGCTTCCGCAGATCAAGGGTGAAGAGGATGTGGCTCCATCAGAACAGAGTGAAACTGAAATTCTATCCCCTATTTCCGAAAATGTGGGTGGCAATGCTACGCATCAACAAATTACTAGTTTGTACTTCAATTATTAGTTATCTTGCTAAGCAATGTAGGCTAGGTCTCCGTAATGCACGCTCTCATAGAACTAAGTGTTCACCCACTTTTGTTGAATATTTCGCTGGCATTTTGTTGATTTATCTGTTTGGCTACACACAAGCATGAGAACTGTGTTCAAGGAAATGCACACTGGGACCTGCGAGTTGTTACCATACATGCAAATACAAAATATATGCCTGTTCTTGTGAATATATTTTGCTTTTCATATTATCTAGCTAGATATTTTTCGCGTCTGTATTTGTGGGCCTAAGAACTCTGTGACTTACATTCTGCTAAAAAATTTAAGAGAATTAGGATTACAATATCTGAATGTGCATGAAGCAGAATCTTCCCTCTAAGCTTATTTCAAAATCATCACAGGCTCCACTGTCTTAAAAACAATAGAAAAAATACAAAGCAATTGAAAAAGGATGAATGTTTTATTAAACTTGACTCATTGCTTCCAAGAGGCAGAACAACAAAAATAATGATGTTTGTCTCGTCACCGGTGTTCAATTTGTCGTTTAAAATTCTCTGCTTCAACAACAGATTCTCCTTTTGAATTTCATGGAGCTCTTCTGCCATCTCCATTTCGCGCTTGATCTTCTTCATTCTTATTTCGTGGTATTCTGAAGATTGCTTCTCATACGTGTTGCACACTGCTCTTCTAACTGTAGGCCTGCATGACTTGCTTGGCACCTGCTTAGCATTCGACTTCGACGATGGTGTAGAAATGTTGTCGTTCTGGGCAGTCAATAGCCCCACGAAGGAAATATTTTCGATGTCATCGTTTTCTGAATGATTGCTCTGCACGAGAGCATCACTGTCATATTCATTGGTGAGGGGATGGATTTGACCGGGGATTAAAGATACCATGCGATCACTGTCAGCTGATAGGCTTTGAACCACAGGTCCACCACTAGTTTTAAAAGTCTCCCGACGATGTTCGGCACATTCGGTTTTGGTAGTTCGCTTCATGTTGCTCCACAAAAGCTTGACCTGCTCCACTGTCCGGTTCTTCAATGGAGACTCATTGTTCATTTTCCGAACTATCTCCAAACAAGCGTTGTGCTTTTCTTGAAGTGTGACTTTGTCGGATCTCTTGTTTTCGACCAGTGACTTGTAGTTGGCCACCAATTCTATCATGACAGTCTTCTCTTCAGCACTGAAGTTTTCGGCACGCTGTCTCTTCTCTTTCTTCATCGCATCCATATTGTCAATATCATCGATTTTGTCTGAGCTGAATTGCATCCATGAATATACTGAGATGCTTCTAGATATCTATGAATTGCTATGGATACACTCTAACCGACTGTTAAAATCGACTGTTAGCTGACAATGAGGCAAAGCATAAGAATCAATCTTAATCAACTCATGGTTTTAACAAGATGTTTAGTAACAGCTTGTTAACTTTGACAAGATGTTAAAGCACAGCATACCACCCTAAGGGTGGTATGCTGTGCTCTTTGTTAACTCTAACAATTTATCAAGATGACTCTGTTAATTCAATTTCTTATGCACTGCTGACTGTTAGTTAACATATTGTTAAATGGCAATGCTAGTTAATTAACAATCAGATTTAACGATCTGTTAGCGGGTGATATGCTGTGCTGCCTGTTAATTTGATCAACTGTTAGAGAGAGGATGGAACACAATACAAAAGATAATCGATGTCATTCGTCGATTAACTTATAACAGATATTTTGCAAACGTTGTCTACTTGATCGCCGAGTGAGCAATGGACGAAGAATTTGATGATATTTTACACCGTGCTGGAGGATACATTTGGACATCGCACCTACTGGCCTAATATTGATCCACTGGACAACTTCAATGATGAAGAATTTCTACGACGTTATCGATTAACAAAATCTGCTGTTAGTGAGCTTGAAAGCTGTATTGATCTTAACACCAGAAACCGACGAATTGACGTATCTGCAAGGCTACAACTGTGCATAGCTTTGCGCTTTTATGCATCTGGCAATCTTCAAATGAGTGATGCTGATCTACCAGGTGTTCATCAAACTACCGTGTCTCGCATTGTTTCAAAAGTGTCAGTAGCCATTGCTCGACTTCGTGGTGACCTGATTTTTATGCCTGAGAGTTCGCGTCTCGACATATTCAAAAACCGATTTCTCGATGTAGCTGGTATACCATCCGTCATTGGTGCTATTGATGGAACGCACATACCAATTATTTCACCAGGAGGGAATGAAACAGAAATCTTCAGGAATCACAAAGGTGTGTTTTCCGTAAATGTGCAGTGTGTTTGTGATCCAGATAGAGCATCTACAGACATTGTTTGTCAATGGTCTGGTAGTACCCACGATTCCACGATTTTCTCAAACAGCAGAGTATGTTATAAGATGGAACAACGACAATTGAATGGATTTTTATTAGGGGATAACGGTTATGCATGTACTATCTTCTCACTCCAATATTAAATCCCGCTTCACTTGCCGAAAGGCGTTTCAATGCAGGGCATATCCGCACTCGAAGTATTATAGAACGCTCATTTGGCCAATGGAAGCAACGTTTTCGATGTCTGAAATATATGCGCCTCAACTTGAAAAATACCTTGACCGCAATAGTTGCAACTGCATGCCTTCACAACATCGCCAAAAAGAGATCCGTTCCACTACCACAAATTGAAGGTGAAGAAGATGTGGCTCAATCCGAACAGGATGCAAGTGAGATACTGTTCCCTCTCCCCGATAATGTGGGTGGCGATGCTACACGTCACCAAATAACTAGTTTGTACTTCAGTTATTGACCATCTGTTGGTACACGTTTTTGCAAGAGTGGCATAACCAAATAAGGCCTACCGGTAATCAGAAACTTTTGTAGTGATGCCGTGAATATGACATGTTATTACTTTGTTGGCTATTTTCTCTACCTACTTGCGATGTTGCGAATAGATCAGTTTTAAAGAAATCCACTTCATTTTATCTTTAACTATAATTTGTTTTTGTAACTATACTATACAACTATTTACGTGTACATCATATATGTAGGCCTATTGAAATAATTTACATGTTGCAAGTGGATACATGCATAATATCGAAATGAATAGGCTACTTATATTCCCATAATTAAATGCGAGAATAGCTGAATGTTTTGTTACACCGTAATTAGGCTTACATGACAGATTTTTGAATTCTAAAAGTTTTGAAAATAGCCTATACCCCTTGACAAAATCCATAATATAAAAGAAAGAAAGAATTGAATGAATATTTTATTTGACTTTCTTTCATGAAAACGTATCTCAGACAGAAATATATTTTGCAAGAACAATTAGACAACTCAGGCTTATAGCCTACAACTAAAAACATGTACACGAACCTAGTTAGCGGTATTCAATTTGTCCTTCAAAACTTTCCTTTTCAACAACATATTCTCCTACCAAATTTCATGTAGTTCTACAACCATCTCCATTTCGCGTTTGATCTTTTTCATTCTTAATGCATGGTATTCTGATGAATGCTCCTCAAAAGCACTGTACACTGCTCTTCTAACCGTAAATGACGTCGTCGCCGATGGTGCTTGAACATTGTCATTCGGGGCAGTCAATAGCCCTACAAAAGATACATTTTCAATGTCGTCGTTATCCGAAATGTTCTTCATCAGAGCATCACTATCATGGTCATTTGGAAGGGGTGAATCTGATTGGGGTTCAATGATGCGATGCGATCACTATCAGCGGATAAGTCTGGAACCGCCGGTCCACCACCAGTTTTGAACGTCTCTCGCCGATGTTCAGCGCACTCGGTCTTGGTCCGTTTCATGTTGCTCCACAGAAGCTTGATCTGTTCCACTGTTCGGTTTTTCAGAGGGAATTCATTATTCAATTGGCGAACAATTTCCGACCATGTGTTGTTCTTCTCTTGAATTGTTATCTTGTCCGATTTCTTGTTTTCCACCACCGACTTATACTTGGACACCAATTCGATGAGAGCTGTCTTCTCCTCAGCAGTGAAGTTCTCAGCACGTTGTCTCTTCTTGTTCGCCTTATCCATCTTGTAGTATCCTGATGTCTGCTTGTTGCAAGCATTGATATACGCGATCGCAGCATGCACAGTGAGATATCTCTGAATTGCTATGGTTGCACTCTAACTAACTGTTAAAATCGATTGTCAGCTAACAATGAGGCAAAGCATAAGAATCTGTCTTAATCAACTCGTACATTTAAAAAATTGCTAGTCAACAATCTGTCAACTATAACAAGTGGTTAAAGCACTGCATACGACCAAATGTTTTTAGCTGATCTCGGGCAAATCAGGTGTGTTGAATTCAAAAATCACCTCAGATTTGCTCAATCAGGTCAACTTTTTAAACTAAGCTACATTTTGGGTTTTTCAAGTTTTGGCCTATACGATGATCCAGAGCTACTCATGTACCGGTGTTTTCTTACGTTCATGTAGCCATTCTTTTATTTTCTAGACTAAAACTGCAATTTCTGAAGATCTTTGCGCCACATCTGATCCTCTAAAATACTGCCCATCTGAAAATATTCAGTTCACCATCAATGTTTCCACTGCTCAAATACCTTGTTGAATTCATCGCTTAAGACATTTCTATGATATTTTTGCACTCTGATGGACGGTTGTTCACTCACTCTGTTAGAGGATCAACCAGTCTAGGTGCGAGTTCTTTGCTGCACTTTGTCAATCAATTCAACGAATGAAGGCAAGCTTTCAGAGCAATTTCTATTTCAATCGACGAATATTGATAAAACATTTTTGAGACGTAATTTTGGAAAGAAATAAAAACGAAAATTTTCCCAACGTTTCGCTGATAGTCTATTTAGCATTGTCAAGGGTACATAGATAAAAATTAACGACTGGATTACGTGCATTAACTGACTACAAAATTTGAAAATCATAGAGTGGAAACTAGGCTAAAAGGACTAAAGTAAATCTTACATTTGCATAGCTAACTTATATGTAAAAAACAAGACATCTAGTAAATTGTGCTACATAGACTTAGGAAAAGAAAAAGCAAACTAATTATCAAGCAACCGAGGTTTCACAGAATCCTTCTGTCCATTCAGATTAGGATGGAGTTTCTGAATAAATAGCATCTCATAGATTCTCAGATCGTCTTTCTTACATTTCTTTAAGATCTTAAAACTCTCCATAGAAATTGCTTGGTCACAGCTAGATTGTAGGCGATGCTCACTTATTACAGAGTGCCGATGTTCTTCAACTCTTTGGAACAGGTGTCGCGACGTGAATCCCACATAGCTCGCATCACACGAGCCACATTTACATTGATAGATCACGTTGCTACTGTTCACAAGGAGGGGCTTCTATACTGGGTTTGTAACCATTGATTCACTCAATCCAGTGAATCGGGAAATTATAAAACAACAATTCGTATCGTTGACGTTTAGCTATATGAAGACCGCCTTTAGCGGGAACCAAATCGAAATGACATGCACAATAATTGTCAATCATACACAAAAAGCTTGCGTCCGCTACGATTCGAATTTGTTGGCGTTGTGACTCCTTGTCGTGTTGGGAGCTGGGGAACTGGCGGTGGGCAACTCAATTATTGGACAAGCGCGTGCACAGTTCTAATTGTCCATTCACAATTGCACCACGCAATAGCGCCCACGAACTGAAACTGCGACCGGAAGTGAGCGAGCCAAATGATGCAACAAAGGGGACAGTTAGAAGACGCAATCTCACAATCACGCTAATTAATTAAATGGAAGAAAAGAACATTCTATTATTATTCTAGACGGTTAATTTAAAGTTTCAAAAGGCAACGAAACATCCTCCCGCCGACAAAGAAGACAACTCAACATTCATTAACAACAGCAAACTTAGTTATTGGTCTTCTTATAGTAGTTTGACCAACTTTGATTCTAGCGTTACGTACTTGATTGTCCATTCCCCGATAAACTACCTCAATTTTTCCGAGAGACCATTTACCTCTTATCTGATTACTATCCGCAGTAACAACTATATCTCCCACTTTTATTTCGCGATTTTCCCTTTGCCATTTCTTTCTCGGGAAGAGGGAGGGTAGGACATCGCGAGACCATCTATTCCAGAATTTATCTGTCAGGCGTTGAATAAACGTCACACGATCCTTGTAGCTATCACTTTCTCGGAAGGGACCAGGTGGAACAATGCCACTAGTTCTACCTAGAAGTAAATCATTTGGGCAAAGATATTTCCCATCATTGGGATCATTACTTAATCTGCCAAGTGGTCGCTGATTGGCGCACTCCAATAAAAACGTGTACAACTCAACGTGTCAACTTCTGTTCTCCTATTGCAACTTTCAAGGCTCGTTTTGCGGTTTTGACCAATGCTTCAGACACGCCGTTGTGGTGTGGAGCAAGGGGAGTCGTAAATTTCCATTTTATTCCTTTGCTTTCACACAATTCTTGTATTCTAACTTTATCCCAGTTATTGATCATTTGTCGTAATTGTCTTTCAGCATCAACCATTTGAGTGCCATTGTCACTTAACATAAGCGCGGGAAAACCTCTTAATGCAAAAAATCTTCTTAGAACCTGAATGAATTCATCTGCTGAGGCATCTTTCGCAAGTTCTAAATGAACTGCTCGAGAATTTAAACATGTGAACATAACTCCATAATGCTTGTCAGACTTATTCCTTCCGATTTTCACGTGATAAGGTCCGAAGTAATCAACTGAGGCGTTGTAGAACGTTGGAGTAAATGGACGAAGGCGCTCAGGGGGGAGAGAAGCCATTATGGTTGCATGTGTCTTGTGGGCCAATCTTCTACAGAGTACACAGCTCTGAACAATTGACTTCGCTATGTTAGTCCATTACAAATCCAAACACAATTTCTTGACTTAGCCAGTGTTGCTGCTACTCCACAATGTCCCTGCTGATGATTTTCAAGCATAATCAATTTAGCTACAGAGTGTTCTCCAGGAATTAGTGGTGGATGTTTTGCGTCATAAGATAAGAAATCAGCGTTTTTCATACGACCTCCAACTCGAATCAAGCCCCTGTCATCAACAAATGGAGTCAGATTTCGTAATTGACCACTTTCAAGTTTTCGATGTAATGTTTTCTGAGCATCCTTTAATAGAATTTGCTCGGCTTTTGTAAGTTCCTCTACTTCCAGGGGCGTAGTTTTCCTATTCTCCTTCGAGACCCGACAATTTTCAACAAATCGCAAGGCAAATGCTATGGATCGTTTTACCTTTTTCCAGCTTGAAGCATCTTCGACAAGAGTATCGTTTGCTATTGATGCTGATACGAGGTTAGTTTGACTTTGATTGACTGCTGGAGCCTCTGTGTTACAGTCTGTCTTAACAGGCCAATTGCTTGTAGGTGCTCTCAAAAATTCAGGTCCAGTTTTCCATGTTAGATTCAATTGTTCAGGTTTCACGCCTCTCGAGATTTGATCAGCAACATTAACAGATCCGGGAATGTGTTTCCATTGCGATGAAGAACCACGGCTAAGAATTTCCTGAACTCTTGCTGTTACGAATGGGATTTGTTTGTTCGATGAGTTTTTAATCCAGCCAAGCACGATCATACTGTCAATAAAATATGTCGATTCAGCAAATTTTGTTCTCATCTCGTTTCTGATGGTTTCGTATAACCTTGAGGCAATAAGAGCTGCTTGAAGTTCCAACTTTGGTATTGTCAACTTCTTGATTGGTGCAACACGTGATTTCGCGATTAGTAATCTTGATTCGTAAGTATTTTCTGTCACCTTCCATCGTAAATATGCGCACGCTCCAACAACTTGCTCTGAAGCATCGGAGAAAATGCATAACATCGGCGGTTCATTAAACGCATTCAAGGGCGTTAGAGATCTGGGGAAAGTGATGGAGTTCAATTGTCGCAGTTCTTTAAGAATTTCATCCCATCTCTTACAATCTTCAGCATCCAGGGTATCGTCCCATCCAAGTCCCTTTCTCCACAACCTTTGGATTTCAATTTTCGCACGAATCAATGTTGCTGCCGTTAGCCCTATCGGGTCGAAGATTTTCGATATTTCTTTCAAAATGATACTTTTCGTTAAGTGTTTGTCTTCATATTGCCTGTTGAATTTGATCGTCAATTCGTCAGTACGAGTTTGCCATGATACGCCTAAAACTTTCTCATCCGTCAACGTGTCTGAGTCTTCATCATTATTTCCACTGAACGTCCACTTCTTGATTGAGAATCCGGATGATGACAGGATTTTATTCATATCCGCAGATAAACATTTTGCCTCATTCATACTTGATACCGATTCACAGATGTCGTCCATATATGAATTTTTCAATATTGTCTCAGCTGCCTTAGGGAATTCAGCTTTACTCTGCTCAGCTGTCTTCCGTAATGCTGTGATTGCCATAGCTGGGGCTGGTTTGTCACCAAAGGTTAATACGTTCATGATATAGACATCAGGATATTTGTCTAAACTCAAGTTGCGCCAAAGGAAACGGTGCACTTGTTGATCTCTCTCGACTATCTTTATACGATGATACATCTTCGATACATCACCAACAATAGCAACAGTGTTTTCTCTAAATCTGAGAAGCACACCGAGAAGGTCGTTGAATAAGTCGAGTCCCTTAGCCCAGTAATCGTTCAGTGAATGTCCATTAAAGGAAATGGATGAATTGAACACAACTCGGATAGGAGTACTTAAGCTTTCCTTTACTATTCCATGATGTGGAAGGTAAAATACGGATCCTTTGTAATTATCTATGTCTCGCTGATTTAATTTTCTGGCAAAGTTTAATCGCGCCATCTCGTTTATTTGATTGTCGTAAGCCTGAGCAAGTTCGGGTCTTCGAAGTAATTGCTTTTCTCTGGCAATAAGCATTCTGTTTGCCTGGGATTTATTATCGGGAAGATTGTCCGGATTTTTGATCCAAGGATAACTCATGGTCCACTGACTATCGCCCTCAACTTTCTTGCATGCTGACTTGATCAGAGTATGGTTCTCGAACTCATTTGTTGAGGGATCCTGTTGACCTATAACTCCTGAACTCTCAGTAGTCCAAAATGCTGACAGATCAATAGTATTTGTAAGGGAAATGTGAAGTACAGAATGGCGACTATTACCCATACTTGCTCCTCCAAAGAATATCCACCCCACCGGCGAGTTTCTACCGACAAGATTATTTTTCTCGACTGTTTCACCGGAGTGGAGAGCTGCATAATCGATACCAATTATCATATCGATAACTCCTGACCGACGTTTTGGGACGGTTCCTGAAACTCCCAACATTTTTCTCAAATTTTCGGTATTCACTTCTTGCATGTAAATATCGTTGATACTGTCAATTCCTATCGCACGGATACGATGACACTTATTATCTTTGGGAGATCTGATTACTACTTCATAAATTTTTGAAATCATCTCTTCTTCTGTACCACCAACTCTGATTATAGACACATTAGTTTCTCGACCTGGGAGGTTTAATTCCTTCGCAATAAAATGTCGAATGAGTGATATTTGAGCGCCTGAGTCAAACATGATATTAGTAGTAAGTAAAGGTCCATAATAAACACAGCGCGCCCTGAAATGGGGTGGGTCCAATTCAAACACAGCGCGCTCTGAAATGGGGTGGGTCCAATACAAGCACAGCGCGCCTCAAAATGGCTAGCTCCCATACAAACACAGCGCGCCTGGCCGGCCGCCCAGGTTGGAGTGAGAGTTTGTCTTGGCCGACCGTCCAGGTTGGCGTGGCCGACCGTCCAGGTTGACGTGGCCGACCGTCCAGGTTGACTTGGTTGACCGACTAGGTTGACTTGGCCGACCGATCAGGTTGATGTGGTGGAGTGAGAGTGTGCTTTGAGGGTGAAGGAGGCACGGGAGAGTGAAATGGACTTCAGATTCGTGATCAGCGTCAAATTCTGCATCGGTATGGTGAGTTTGAAAGGAATCGGCGAGAAAATATTTTTCTTCAAAATTTTTCGAAAAACGACAGAGGTAAAATTGTGGACGTTTTGGTCTGTAGCGCCCAAACGAAGCATCGGATGGGAAAACGGAGGCCAGATTCGGATTCAACGTGAAATTCTGCATCGGTATGGTGAATTTGAACGCAATCGGAGAGAAAAATTTTCGCTGACGTCCCCCCCCCTCTGGAGAGCTCGCTTCGATCTTGGCTTCTAGTGGACGGATTTTGTCGTGCCATAGCTCGTTTGAAAGCTAAGAGTGAGACAAATTCAGTGAAACAAACGGCTTGTTCCTATCTGTCTTCGTTTAGATGTGAGACGCCATTTAAGATTTTGGGACATTGGCGAAAAACGACAGAGTTAGAATTTGGAACGTTTTGGGCTGTGGTTTCAAAACGAAGCATCGGATTGGAAAACGGATTTCAGATTTGGAATCAGCGTGAAATTCTCTATCTGTATGGTGAGTTTCAAGTCAATCGGAGAGAAAAATTTTCAACATTTTTCGAAAAAACGAAGTTAGAATTTTTGCGATGGCTGCCTTCTGTGGAGCCAAAACGAAGCATCGGATGGGAAAACGGAGGCCAGATTCGGATTCAGCGTCAAATTCTACATGGGAATGGTGTATTTCCAGCTCAATCGGAGTACTAGAACCGGAGATAGACGGGTTTTTAGTGTTTGGATGATGGGTATTACGTCATCAGCTGATCGCCACACACTATATAAGCTGGGAACCGACAGAGACTTGTCATTCAGACGAGAGCGATTGTCAGAGGTAGGTCGTCTCTCTGAGCTCCGATGATAGCTTCGGACATTCCAAATTCCGGGTTTCTGTAAGAAACCGACTTAGAAAATTTCATTGCTGATATCAGCTAAGGCGTCAGACTTAGAGGTTCGCCAGGAGATGGCCTTCGTCTCCAGGCCATAAAAGACTCCAAAACTTTAAAGGCTTGTAACTTTGCTTCTAGAAGTCCGTTTGACTTGATTCAAAAAAGGTTCGGTCGCTATTGACCTGCCCTAAGTGATAGACTACTTATAAAATTTCATAAGTAGTACTAAAAAGTTGAAAAATTTAAATTCACTAGTTTTGGAGGTTTTCTGGGGTTTTCGACCCTGCTGAAGTCAATGAAAGCATTTTTAATGATGTCTGAGCCAGTCTTCTCATGCTATAAGCGGCTTTATACTGAAAGCGAGCAAGACACGGAGAGTTTTGCTGTAATATTCCACTGACAGGGTGTTCCTTCGGGACGGCGGACGATGCCGTAGTGATAAGTGTGGCAAGGGAGTGTGTCATAGTTTAGACCGTAACCGCTGGGACAACTCATGTCTCATGTTGGGCATTTGACACAGTTCTCAACGTAAGTAGTATATAGTGTGACATCCGGGGCGACGCTTCGCTTCGCTTTGCTTCGCTTCGCTTGCGCCGGATGTCACACTTTTCCGGATTTTTTCAAAATTTTCAAAAAAATCAAAATTTCAAAAATTTAGGTAGACTTCAAATTTCACGTGGCCGAAGGCCGAAGGGCGAAAATTTAAGTTGTCTCAAAATATCACGTAATCGAAAATTTAAGTTGTCTCAAAATATCACGTGGTCTAAGAATTGAAAATTTAGGCAGACGAAAATTTAAGTTGTCTCAAAATATCACGTAGTCTCAATATACCAGAAGATTGTATTCAAAATATTTATTCAAAATATTTATTCAAAATATTTCTTTAAAAATGGAAGAAACCTCAGAAATGGAAGAAACCGCAAGACTATATCCTTCGTTATCTCAATTAAAAACAAGTGAAATGGATCTCAGTTACTATTAAGATTAGAGCATTATGATAAATTAAGAAGACACAATTATTACTTAGACATTCTTCGTTATTGTATTCTCAACATTATTTAAAGTACTAATTGTGTGAACTAGAAGATCATTGTAACTCATAAACTCAAAATTATTCAATGAACCCGTACACTGGCTGATAATTGAAGAGAGACAGAGATTGAAGAGAGAAAGAGATTTATTGTTCTAACGACGGAAAACATGTAACAGCTTTCCCCTAAAATTATGTTGAACAGCGCAATCATTTGTCATTTCAATTTACGCATCCGTAAAATTTTGACATTTCAATTTACCCCTACGTAAATTATTTTCAGAATCTGTTTTCAAAATCCATTTGTAAAGTCTGTTTTCAAAATCCATTTGTAAAGTCTGTTTTCAAAATTCATTTAGCGTTTGCCAAACACATACGGGTAGTAAAGTACTTCCCATTGTGAAGACATGAATAGATTAAGCACATAAGAGTGCATTGACAATAAAAGCAAATGACAATAAAATTCTTCTTGTGAACACAGAACGCATAAACGACGATATGCGGGTTAGTTGTTATGGCAATTTTAAACAATCATTTTAACGATGAAACATATTTTACAAATGAAGTTCATGAAGAAAATGGAAATATATAAAACAATATAGATTAGAATAATTATAATATAATCATTTCAAAATCGAATAAGTAGTAAGGAAAGACATCATTAGAGAACAGTTTTAAATCAATACCCCCTCCCTTCTGACTTCTAGGGGTCCCTTAAGAAATTTTTTTATTATAAAATGAGCAACATAAATGAGTTTTTGAAATTATATGGAACACAAACGACAACGAATTTCGACCTAAAGAAAATCACAAATCAATTAGGAATAAAGAATTTTCATGTTCTAATGAGAGACGAATTACAATTCCTAAAAAATAGGCCAACAGGAACCTTCAGTTCCCGGAACAAAGTTCAAACTGTAAATTTCATAACAAATCTTCATACGTCAGATGAAAAAGGTGTACATTGGTCAGCAGGACAAAGAAATATAAACTGTTCTGATTATTATTTTGACCGCCCGGAGGCTGAGAACTATTGGTTCGACTCATACGGACTTCCACCTACAAACGAAGTCAAAAAATTACTTGGCAATGGAATTTATAATACATTTCAAATTCAAAAACCAGGAACTACATATTGCGGTCAATTATGTCTTTATGTTTTATTTAAATTAGAGGAAGGAGTACCATTTCTAGATATTATGTTAGAATTGAACGAACCGTAGGTTCTATGGCTACGACTAACAAGGGAATTTTGATTCCCGAAACGTTAGTTCCAATAATAATGATAATTAAAAATCAGTTCGTTGTAATTCATTTTGATAAAAACGGCCTCTGATATCCTCATTATCTAAATCTTTAATTTCATAAGTAAACGGATAAGTTTGATTTATTTTACAAATTTCAAATATTTCTTTAGTCCAATAGCCAACAAAGCCTTTTTCAAATTTATTCTTATATTTAAATATTCTAACTCTATCTCCAATTTTAAATTTCGGCTTAAGTTTCTGCAAATTCGGATTACTCTCATTCAAATTATTATTCTCGAATATTTTCTTTCGTATCAAATCAGGGTCGTCAGAAGCATTCTTTGGAGTTTCTTCAATACCAGAATGAACTTTATTATTGTACTCTTCTACAACTCCTGGTAATATCTTCAACCATTTCTGATTTCTTTGCTCAGTAAATTTCTTGAATAATTTATTTTTTAACGTCCGATTGAATCTTTCTATCACTACAGCTTTTCCTGCGTTTTCAGTTGAATAAACAGTTTCAAATAGTGGCTGAACGTTTCTGTTATAAAATTCCGATCCTTTATCCACAAACAATTTCCTTGGCTTTCTATTACTTTCTTTAAAGATTTCTTCAAACGCATATTTAACTGATAGATCACTTTTATTTTTTAAAGGCTTTACCCAAGCGTATCGTGTATATAAATCTATAACGGTCAATGCGTATTTGTAGTCCCTTTCATTCGGCATATGAATAAGATCAGCACTCCAAATATCATCTTTATTAAATACTTTTACTTTCAATAAATATTTAGGCTTTCTGTATTCCCTATGAATTTCGGACGCGTAGGTTCGAGCGTTGCTCTCAGACAGCTTTGCTGTCGTTTCATTTAAACCCTGACCGAATAATATTTTAGCTTGTAAAGCTTTCTTAACAAACATTCTTTCAATTTTTTCTCTAAATGTAGGATTTTGAATATTATCTAATTCTTGAATCATCTTCTTATCAGCTGCATGACGAGAACTTAGATCATGATTTCGATAAGCTAAATCATGCCTGTAAGCTGCGGCATCTACTCTATTTATTGGTTCTTCACCTGGTTTTGGATTATTATTCTCATCTAGTCTTATATCTAATCGAGTTCCTGGACCGGTATATGAATGACCAGGAAGATGTTTTTTTTTCGAATATTTACTCCAAATAAATCCAGGAAAGTTTTCTAATGCTTTTTGTATGTCACCTCCAATATGCTGACAATTTGAGTTTTTATTTTTGTTTAATAGATAATTTAATAAATCTAAATTAGAAATTTTTAATTTAATTAAATTTTCGGAATTTGTAGAATTCATTTTAAAAGATAAAAAAAATTTAAAAGATAAAATAAATGTTTTACCTAATAGAACTTTGTTCAGAGGCTTTAGCCGATCGGACCAAAGGTCCTGAGGTTATTACCGAATCATACTAGGACTTAGATATATTCCAGAACCATCTTTAGTTTCTTTAATTTCAATTAAATCATCAACATTGTGGAGAATATTTTTAAGAACTCGTTTTCCTTCATCAACTAATTTTAATTTACTAATAAAATTATCGACTACTCCTTCACCCCTAGCAACTTTCTCTAACTCTCTATTATGTCGTTTTTGTTCTTCTAATGCTGCCTTCTCTGATTTATTTTTATTTACTGCTTGGACAATACCAGTTGTCCCACCTGCAACACTTCCTGCTGCTTCTATGCCTCCTATTATTAGTGGAATTAATGGGAGAATTCCACCATTCTTTTCTTCTTGTAATTGAATATTCTCTATCATTGGTTTACTTATGTAATACTTTTTTTTATTAATAGTAATAGTTTTAGGGGTATTTTTGTCAACAATATTACGTAATTTTAATTCAACAGTTTTATTATTATTACTTTTCGCTTGCGACATTTTTAATAAAAAAATTTTAAGTTATCAAAAATTTTAATCTATTCTAGTTATGAAAAATTTTAAGTTATCAAAATTTTTTAATCTATTCTAGTTACCAAAAAAATTTTATTACTAATTATTAAAAAAATTTTAATCTAAGAATTTAATTAACTTATCGGACCAAAGGTCCTAAGGTTACTAACCGATCGCAGCGAAGCTCCTCTGGCTTTAGCCTATCCTAGTCATCTTTCCATTAAGAATTTCAATAGAATATTTTACATCTTCTAGCAATAAACCATAAGCCATCAATGAAGTTGTGGAATTTTTCTTTTCAATATTAATTGTTACATCACAACCATTTTTAATAATATCTTCAGATTGTGCACTTAAATCGAAACAGAAAACAGGATATAAATGTCTCCAATCTCCAGGAGTTAATTGTGGTTCAACTCCAAATTCTATACAAAGATTACGATAAGAATCATATCCTTCCATAAATTGATTATTGGTATCATCGAATCTTAATGGATCAATTGGATATCGGGTTTGATTTAATGAAACTTGTAAACTTCGAATTGTATTAATATGGAAGAGATTATTGTTCTTATCAAAAGTTGGAGAATTATTTCTTTGAAAAGTTAGTAATAAATATCTTGGAGTATTCGCAGTTCTAGTAAAATGCCAGTTAAATCTTTGCTCTGAAAAAGTTACTGAACTAGCAGTACGCTTTAGAAAATTAACTGGAATTGGTTTGTTAGTATTTAATCTTTTTGCAATGGCTGTTTCAATCTCTAAACTAGGAGTAATATGCTTAATCCACCATTCAAGTCTATCAATTTTTAAATATGCTTTTTTTCCAGTCTTACCAAAAAAGATTAATTCATTATTTGCTGTACGATGAATTATTAATTTAAATTTTAATTGATATGATATTTTATCATAATCTAAATATCCGAATAATGGAGACAATGACCAATTTACTGTTTGCTTACTTTTCTTGTTAAACTCACGTCTTTCTTTATATGCATCATTATTTGTTTTATTTAAATGTTTTGCAATATTTTCTACATCTTTCGCAATTCCTGCGGCATCTGTTCCAGCGTAAGTTAAATCATCAACAATTTTACCATCATTTGTATCAGGAAACCAACCTTCGATTTCATACTTTTTATTATTTTCACCAATTGTTACAAATCTAAGCATTGTATCAATTACACCTAGAGAATCACTTATTGTTTCTATATTTTGAGTTGCAACATCTAAACGCATTTGTGTAAATAATGTTGGAAAAAAAATATTCTCCAGTGCAATATTATCGGTATCTGGTAATGGTGTTGTAAAATTGGCATCACTATATAAAGAATACTCACAGTGTAAAAATGAATCAGGTAGATATAAATAACTCTGCTGATTATCAACTTCAAAAATTAAATCACCTCCAGTATTCACTCTACTGGAAGATCCGGGATTCATAGCAATTCTTATATAGTCATTCTTTTTTTGATTGTAACTAACGAACGGAGGATCGTCTAATCTAAATTTATTTTCGATAAGCGAAGAAATTTTTATAAAAAATAATTTGACTTTTTGTTTTTTCTCACACACAGAAAAAAATTTTACCAAAATATAATTTTAGCATTTCACCAAAAAAAATTTTGCTAAAATAATTTTACTAAAAAAATTTTGCTAAAATAATTTTACTAAAAAAATTTCACTAAAAAAATTTTACTAAAAAATATATTTTAGAATTTTGCTAGACCAGCTCCGCTACAGCTTTGCTGGTTAGACCGAAGGTTGCCATTAATACCATTTCCTCTTATTTCTTCAATTGAACGAACCGTAGGTTCAATTGAACATTTTATGGCTACGCCTGATTTCTTCTTATGTTTACTATCAGACGGTGCTCCGCTCCTCAAGGTTTCCCCAACAGCTATGTTAGCAATTTTATTTTTTGTTTCCTCTGAAAGGTTTTTTAAATTTTTTAGTTCTTCAGAATCATTCCTAAGTTTACGAATAGCTTCTAGTTGTTTTAATTCGTTTTGAGACTTAACAGCATTTGATATTGCAGTAGCTGTACTACCTATAGCAGCTGCTCCTTTTGCAGCAGATGAAATCAAATCTTTATTATTTTTAATTAAGTTAACGATACTTCCAATACCAGAAAAGATGCCAGCCTCTTCTTTTTGAACGGCACCTGCGGTGCCTAGGAACTTTTGTGTTCCGATTGTTTCTACACTGTCATAATGGTAAACAGATCTCATAGATAGTTCATGAGCAATTCTTTGATTTGAAGCAAAATGTTTAAGATTGTGTTTATAAATTATAGGCATTTTTTAGGATTAAATTTGACTTTTGGAAAAAATATCTACGTGTTAAGATTTACGTTTGTGAATGGACAACAACTTCGAGATAACTTTATTAATTGACTGTTGAACTTTATCTATTGCGTCAAGCAGCGTGTGATGTACTTTAATTTCTTTTCTATTAACTTGCATTTTCTCCTGATTTATCTTCAATGCCGTTTGAAGTGCATTTAACTTAATTTTAAGAACATCTAATTGTCTTTTAACAGAATCTAACTGTTCTTTATTTTTTCTAGAGTTTTCTTGTAAATTTTTCTTTAACTCATTTTCTAAATTGATTTTAAGAGTTTTCATTTTATCAACTTTTTGATTAAGCGAGTTTAATTCATTTATTATTCTATTCATCTTTTTCATTTGTTGAGTAATTTTAGAACTTAATTCATCAACACTTTTTTGGAATGTAGTTTGTAACTGCTTTAAATTTTTTTTAATTCTTTCAGGTAGATTTTCTATTTCATCTTCTAATTGTTCTTTCAATAGTTGTATCTGATGTTTATTTTTAATGACTGCAGATTTTAACTTTATAGAAAGTAATATTAAAATTTTTGATTGTTCTGAAATCTTTTTAAAAAGTTTTGCTATATCTGCTTCTAGCTCTCTATCCTTTTTATCAAGTTTTAATAATTTTTCGTTTAATGATTTGTCATTAAGTTTTAGCAACTTCAATTCATTCATCAGTGGAACCAAACCATCGTTTATATATTTTTCTTTTAAGTCATTGATTTGTGTATCAACATATTGTTTATTTGTCAACTCTGTATTTTGTTGCGGAAGAATAGAAAGATGCAATGGACCAGATAAAACGTCTCCAGTTTTCATAATATAATTTTCTATCTCTATTTCTAATTCACGATTATTCGGGATATATGCACCTCCACCAACATTTGGTAACATCATTTTTTAACAATAAAAAAATAAAATTTTTTCTAATAAAAATAAAAAAAACAAAATTTTTTCTAATAAAAATAAAAAAATAAAATTTTTTCTAATAAAAATAAAAAAATGGAAAAACCAAATTTTAAAAAATTATATTCGTCCCCATCATCCTGTTCTTCTTATTCGACGAGATCAACGGGATTTGAAAATAAATGTTTTGATAATAATAATAATAACAATCCATGTATAGATGTTAATATTTTATTTCAATTACAAGCCGAAATATTTGGAGAACAAACAAAAGGTTTACCTTCTATAGAAACCAATTATTGTATTTTTCCAGGTGATCCATTTATTAAATTTATGAATATTGTTAGTAAATATAATGATGTAGCTAATGTTGAATTAAATAAAGAAAATATGGTTATAATAGGACATAATAATGTTTACGGATTTATTATAGCAGTGTTACCAATTAGTAATACTGAATGGATAGAAAATAAAATTATTAATTATATCAATATTAAAGAATTAGTTAAAAATTTAAAATCTTTTTCGAAAGAAAAAATTAGATTATTTGTTGACGATCAAAATCAATATAACATTCACATAGAGAGTAAAAAACATAATGAAGAATTATTATGTCAAGTATATTATAGAGACACAATTTATAAACAAGAAACATTAGAAATGCCCCAAAGATATGATGATGATACGTATATAGGATTATATTCCAACTTAAATATTAATTTATTAAAATCTTATATAAATGGTTTAGCTCAACAAGAGAAAATTTATATGTGGACAACACCTTATACTATTAACAATGACCATAATCATAATAAACGAACCGAAGGTTCTAGGGCTTTGCCCGATCTTAAAGAATCTTATGATAATAATGATGATAATAATATAGATGATGATAATATAGATGATGATTCTGAAACATCTGAAAATGGTGTAAATGGTAAAAAAGATTATAAAAATATTAGTAATTATAAAAATTTATCTAAATTTCATTTTCTTACAATTGAAAATAATAATGATGGTATAGTTGAAGATACTGTTAGACAACTATGTGTCGGGTCTACAAAATTTAAATTAGGATTTACATCTAATCAATTTAAAATTTTATCATCTTTAATAAAAACTAAAACTGATTCAGATTATGGTGGTGTTATTAAATTTTCCAAAAGAGATCAAAGACCAATATTTTTCTCTATTATATTATTATCAGATAAGAAATGTAATTTAGAATTAGATATTCCTATCAGGGAATGGTATCCTATCAGGGAATGGCATCCTATACCAAAAAGTGTAATTTATGATGTTGAAGAAACAATTTATGATGATGATGAAGAATCAATTGATGATGATGATGAAGAATCAATAGTTAGTGAAAATAAATTTAAATTATCTTTTGATAAAACATTATATGATGAAACTTAATATGATAAAACTTAATAGAAAATACCAAAATATTCGATAAATATATTTTCATATGTAATAAGTTTTTAGATGTAATAAGTTTTTAGATGTGATAAGTTTTTAGATGTAATAAGTTTTTAGATGTAATAAGTTTTTAGATGTAATAAGTTTTAATATGTAATAAATTTTTTAGATGTTATAAATTTTTTAGATGTTATAAATTTTTAAGATGTTATAAAATATTTAGATGTAATAAAAAAATTATTATTCCCACGTGTCATCATCATCACTTAAATTACTCTCACAGACGATTGTTTGAAATATTTCAGCTTGAATATCTTCTCCGTTATAAGGTAACATAATTTCATTTTCATCAGGTGCTTGACGTTTAAGAATATTTATTTGACCAGAAAATTTTTTTTCTTCAGTATTATTATTTTTATCAGGAATACTAATTCCAGTTTCTAAAGATCTTTTCCATGGTTTATTAACTGTAGTCGATAATGTTTTCCCCGAATATAATTTTAGAAAATCTTCTACTTTTACTTTATCTTGTGAATATCCTTTGAATGTTTTCTTTTCACTAAGTCTCCCTTGCTCATCTACAGTAATACAGTATTTTACTTTAGGTGCAATAAACATTGCAAAAATAATTCCACCATTTCCATAATCATTTTTCCCTTGACACAATTCTCCTCCAACATATCCAGCAGCGTCTAATTTATTAAAGAGCTCATTGGAAATATATATTGAATCAGTATCTGTATAATGAATGTATTTTTCTTTGAAACCATTAATTTCTAAAATAAAGTTATTCATGATTCTTCTAGAGTGAGAAAGAATGAAAGAACCTAAGTGTGATGGCATGAATGACGTCTTCCCATCTTTTACAATATTAGTTTTGAGAAATTCATCATCTTCCATTTCTACTTTCGCTAAATATTGTTCATCATTTAATTTTTCATAATCTTTTACTTCTTGAGTGAAATTTTTTCTCAATGTATTCTCATTCCATAAATGATATTTAGTGGTTATATCTTTTTGCACAGTTTTGCCATATAGCGAATTCATCAATAATTTAATTAACTCATCACCTACAGTATTTCCTTCTGTTTTATATCTTTTTCTCAAATTAAAAAGTTTTTCAATATAATTTCGAAATGGTGAAACTTGATAATTTTTTTCATAAATTATACCATCAGTAATATGTAAGATTTTTCCCCCACATCTAACAATTTCTTGTATGTCTACAGAAGTTAATACATCATAACATATACCATTTCTAAACCTGATTACTTTTACATGAGAATTATTATTTTGATTTTTAACTTTATCTTTTATAGGAACTGGTTGGAAAAACATATCATTCGGATATTGAAACACAACAGAGAATATTCCAGTTTTAGGTCTAAATGTTTGAGTATTAAATTTATATACTATTTCCCGCTCTTCTTCTTGACGAAATTTTCTAGCTGATTCAGCTTTAGGGTATTCTGAATTTTCATCATACATAGCTGATGGATATAAAGATGTTGCATCAAAAGCCATTAGAAATTCATTTTTTTGTTCAAGTAGTTGATTTGAAATTTTCTTACAAATTTCAGTTTTATCTCCTAAATCTCGATACTGTTTCATTAAATCTATTAAATTACTTCCAGGGGACAAAGCCCCACCAGCGTAGCGACCAAGGGACAAAGTCCCCCCCAGCGCAGCGACCAGGTAAATACTGTTTTAATATTGGTAACAAGATGCTACAAAATGGCGATATGTATTTTCTTATATTTGCTGAAACTCTTCCACCTTTAACAGATTTTCTAATATAATTTCTAGCCCATAAATCTATATGAGAATGAATATTTATATTGTCATTTTGTACGCTTTTCATCCAACCGTTAAATGTTAAAGCAGAGGATGTTAAATTAGTAGTTATATCTTCACCAACTAAATCTCGCATAACATTATTATATTTGTAGATACAAAAAGCTAAAGAAAGGATATCGTTAACTAAATATGGTCTCCATTCATTTTCTTTTTCTTTATAATTTTCATGTGTTCTGTCTCCAATTTCATAATTTAATTTACACACATTCGTAGGAATTTTAAAATTCTCACACCATTTAAAAAGACTTGTTTTTACATGTTGATAACTACATTTCATTATAATAGTTTGAAGTGCTAATTTACCTGAAGGTGAATCTTTTTTCATATTGTTTTTAAATCTAAGAGATTTTTGAATATATCTACTAACACATTCAGTTGTATAAGGATTTTGTAATGAAGCAGTCAATATTCCTCTTGAAGTTTTAAGAGGCGGTTTAGATAATTTAAAATTAGCTTTTATCGGAAAATAGGAATCAAAACCTGATGAATTGTGAGCTATTAAAGTTACTCTCGAATAATTAAATTTTCCAAGAGTTTTAAAAAATTGATGGATCGGACATACGTCCTCTGGGTTTCCCCTGATTGGACATTCATCATCCTCAGTTCTCGTAAATATTTTCACACAATTTTGAAGTTTATTAAATTCTAATTCAGTTAAATTATTATACTCATTAATCTGTTTTTTAAGATTTTTAATTTCATCTTTATCTTTTGATCGTTTAATTTTAATCATATCACTTAACAAACGTGTTTCTAATTCTTTCAATCTTTGTTTCGGTAAACAACATATAAATTTATTAAAATTAATAGCTCCTACAGCATAAGGAATAGGATGAGCTGTTGAACAGTTAGGATCGGGAAAAGTTTCGAGATCCCAAATATATGTTGAACCATAGTCAATTTTTTTCTTTGTTATGATTTTATATGGACGCGTTGTTAGATTTTCATCAGTAACTGTTTTATATATGGGTTTGAAATTATTTTCAATTTCTCTAATAGCTTTTAATTTATGAGATTTATTAATTAAACAATAGTGAACAATTGTTGAACCTGCGTGAAAATAATTGTAATAAACATAATTATGAAACGTTTCAATTCCTGTAGGATTTAAATGACGATTGGCAGGACTATAATATTGAACGCATTCTCCAAAATATTTATTGAATTGAGAAAATTTGCAGTTTGACATTACTCCTGTTCTAGATGTGGCTTTCTCTTTATATAAAAAATTATTAAACATTTCTTTCATCATTTCTCCTTGTTCTTCATTAAAACCTCGTAAAACATTATAACATTTAATAAAACAAAAATCTTCAGAAGGAATATAACAATATTCACCGAAATATTCTTTGATTCTATATTTCATATTAATCCCTGCCCCTCTATGCGATCTTTGTACTAACTTCATTCCAAAATCTTCATATTTAATATTACCTGTAAAAATCCATTCGTTAGCATCGGATTTCTCATCCACGATCGAAAACCATGTTTCAAATGATTTTTTATTATAGAAGGTTACGTAAAAATTTTGAATTATATTTTCCTGATCTTTAACAACTTTTCCAAGTAAATTAATAATTTTACCATTTGCTAAAAGTTTCCGCATATCATTTACTACATTAATAAAAGATACATTTTCATATTTAATTTCATTTGGATTAAATAAATTACATAAATCATCACCAAGTTCATCCTTAATTCTATCATCAAAAAAGATATCAGTAATAGGAGTTTCTAATATTTCTTTTGTTCCACTTTTCTGTTTTTTAGTATTACGTCTAATACTACGCCTAGTACGTTTCTGTTTTTTAATACGTTTACTACGTTTACTATGTTTAATTTGCGCATCAAACTCAGCAGTTTGTTTCTTGATTAATTCATCAATCCTAGACGTTTGTCCGAGAGACATTTCACGATTCATATTTTTTAAAAGAAAAAATGAATTTTTACATAGAACCTCGGTTCCGTTTTTACATATACACAGGAATATGTAATTGATGTAATGTTTCTAATTCATGTGCTGTTAAATGTTCTTTCTTAACCAACCACCATAAATTATTATACGCCAAAAATACTCGGAAACTTCTTAAACAAAGTGGAAAGTCTTTTGTTTTAACACACGGTTTAATACCATGTTTTGTTTTATAATCTGTAACGAGCGCTACGTATTGATGATGATAATAAAATCTAATTTCTTTCTTCGAATTTACAGGATTTGTAGGATGACGATAATCTTTTAAAACTGGTACATGCTCTATCTTGTAAGCATTCAACATATTTTTTTTTATTTTTATTAACAAAAAATTTATAAGAAAAAATTATTCGGTCACTCCGCGAAAATATTTTCTATCGACTTTCAGTCGGGGCGAAGCCCCTCGAGGCGAAGCCTAGTCAGAGAACAATTGTTCGATAACTCTATCATGAATTTTTTTATCAATATTAATTGTAATGAATCCATAATCTTTTGACCAAGCATTGTTACACGATTGTTTAAATTCATCTTTATTTCTTACGCATAAATCTCTTAACAAATCACTTAAGTTTCTTGCATTTATTTCAAATAGTATAAATATATTTGCATTCTTTCTAATAACACTTCCGTCTAATGAATACATACTTTGTGTTAAATAAAAAACACTACAGTTATTATGTCTACCTCTTGTGAAATAATTTCTCTGAACTGACTGATTTCTATCATTAACACAATCATCAAAAATTACACAATGTTTCATTGTTTTATCTAGTTTACTAGGATCTTGCATATTACCACTATCATCTATTAATTGTATTTTTATATGCTTATTTTCATTAGATTCTACTAACTGATTATTTTTTGCTGCTTCTTCACACCACGAACTCATTTCTTCTTCATCTTCAAATTTTTCATATTCTTTGAATAATGAAGCAATTGCTGTTTTTTTAAGATTATTTTCAAATCCATATTTTAAAAATTGATAGACGGGTTGTTCTGCCGTTGTTCTATAAATTATAAGATTGTTATAATCCAAAAAATTTGGAGTCGTTAAAATTTTAAATAATAGATATGTTTTTCCACATCCTGATCTTCCACAAATACCTGACAAAACTTTATTAGATAAATTTGGATGATGATTAAATTTAAGTTTTTTTTTATTAAATGGAGGTAGTTCACTCATTTTTTAATAAAAAAAAATATTTTTATTTTTTTTTCTAAAGAAGAAGAAGAAAATTAAACTTCTCTAGCTTCGCGTAGGAGTTTATACCTCCCGAACCAAAAGATCTATCATAATCTCTTCACCTCCAAAATTTATTTCTTGTCCTTTTTCATCAGTGATTCTCATGTTAATGTTGTTAATAGTTTTTCTTGTAATAGGGAAATATATTAATGTTTGTGGAATTACATTTAGTCTATAACCAATGGGTAAAGTAAAAGCTGGAAAACTGAATATTAAATTTGACAATTTACCATTTATATATCCTCCTTCAATAATGTCACAATGTACAACAATTGAATTTATTTCAGTTATTTTTGGAATCTTCTCACCTAAATGATAACCTTGACTATAGGTTTGTTTATTAAATCCTAATAGCTTTGACAATGATCTATCATGATTAAAATCAACTTGATGATTTTCGTCTAAAGTAAGAGAAAATTTATTAACTGCCGGTTCAACTGCAAAATGTAATTGTTTCTTATCTTTAAATGGTATACCTAAATGTTTCTTAATTTCATTTGATATTGTTTCAACTTCGTAAGAACCAGGAAGAAAAGTTAGTATTTTCCATGTTTTGCCTTTATCAGTAGAATATCTAAATTGATCATTCACATCTTTTATAACATTTTGAATAGTGTTAAATGTAGAGAAACTAGTCAATGCAATTCGATAATTTTTATTTTGTTCCAAATGTAGAATGGGTTCTAAATTACAAGTGTGTGATGAAGTAGTTGTTATAATTTTTAACGTCGTACTAAATTTTGATGAACCCAAAATCTCTGTCAAATTTTCTAAATGATTATTAATTTTGTCTAAATCTGCTGAACACATTTTTAAACTAAAAAAATTAAATAAATATTATAGATAAAAATCGTAGATAAAAATCGTAGATAAAAATCATAGATAAAAATCATAGATAAAAATTATAAATAAAAATCATAGATAAAAATCAGAAACAACATATTTCAGCTACACTTTTATAATCCTCTTCATTTAGAATCTTCTTTTCTAACAGTCTTTTTAATATAGCATGAATTTCATTGAAACTAGAATTATGTCCTTCTTTTATTGCAGATATTAAAATATGTAATCTACAGATTGTTTCATAAAAAATGGATCACCCTTAAACATCGCCTTAACTTCAACTTTGTCTAACTCCGCCAAACTTGAACGAATTTCTCTGAAATTTGGAAGATATGTCAGTTGTGCTTACTAATATCATTGCTGGAAATTTCAAGCATGAATATTGAGTTGTTTTCCTGTTATAGATAAAAAAGTAGTAGATAATTTGATCTTCATTTAGCGATGTTACACAAAATCATACCTCACTCTTATAAAATTACATTTGTTTCCTTTGTTATGCAATATGTTGTTCTACAAGCCAAAAGCTATCAAACAAAACAAAAATAAAGAAAATCGGTCAATCAGAGCCAGTATAGCACCATTATTCATCAACAATAATGTAACTGCTACATGTGATTAACTGGACTTCATGTTCCATAGCTTCCTGACTTCGTTGCGGTGGTGTTGGCAGCACTCCTGATTGCTTTCAACTAGAAATCTATCTCTTACCGGTTGAAAACAAAACAATGCACAAATGAATAATAACGAGATCGCATTCACAAAAGGCAAAGTGTCAGCATTGCTAGAACTAGGATTTTCTTTGCGAGCTACAAGCAAGCGACTAAATGTCCCTTACACAAATGTGCATCGATGGCATATTGATGATTTTCGATTCTGTCGTAAAGAGAGCTCTGGCCGTCCACGTAAAACATCCAAACGTAGAGACCGCCTCATTTTGAGATTTGTTAAAGTTGATCCAAGTCTCTCGTTAACTGAGATGGCTGCACTAGACTCGTCTATTTCTAAGTCCACTATTCGTAGAAGACTTATTGAGTCGAATTTCAAGAGCTGTAAGAGGCCCTCTCAGATCGAATTATCAGATCAGCATACAAAAAGACGTCTCAGATGGGCAATGAGTCATTGTCACTGGCAAAATCAATGGGATCGGGTTGTCTGGTCTGATGAGGCATCAGTCCGTCTGAAGGATAGTGATGGACATTATCTTGGCCAGCTCGTTCTCCTGATCTGAATCCCATAGAAAATGTATGGAGTATTTTAAAACGTAACGTTCGTAGTTCACTGCTACCTATACAGATGGCGTATCACAACTTACGTCACTGTTAAAAAGAGAGTGGAGAAAGTTAGATCAGTCAAAAATCAACGATATCATCGAATCAATGCCTAGACGAATTGGTAATGTCATTGACAATAAGGGTAGGGCCACAAAATATTAGCTTCTTAAGAACCGTTACTGTATCATAGCTTATCAGATTATATAGGGACATTTAAATATATTAGGGACATGAAATAACATGAAAAATGCTTTCTGTATCATACTTATGTTTTATTTAGTCAAATTTGAGGATGATCCACTTTTTATGAAACGGACTGTATTTAGTAATTCTTGTGGATCATCTGGTAAAAATATGGTTGTTTCTGTTTTCTGTTTTTCAGATAAACCTTTTCCTACTTTAACTCCCGTTGATAATAAATTTTCTAATTCTCTATAACGTTTAAGAGTTTTTCCTGCTTTAACTCTATCTAACATAGCTTTATATTTTATGAGATCTTCTACAGCATAATTATTTAAATCTGCTCCTCTTAAAAGATCAACAAAATTTCTATCTAAACTAAAAGGAGATTTATCTGGTGAAAAAATTAAACCTCGAAAAGGTTGTGGAAATATTTCTTTTTGTCCGAGATAAAATCTAGGTATTGTTTTTCCATCTATAAATGAAATAGAATGTTCAAATTGCATAGATTTTGGTAATTTCTTATTAATGTTTGATTCTAGTAATCCATAGTCATCTAATATAGTTTTGTGCTCTGGATCTGTTATATCAATTTGTTTATCATTATTTGTACTTTCTTTTTCAAGAGTTTTAAATGGTTTCATAGTTTTCTCAAAATCAGTTTTTACTTGCTCGGTTTGCTGCATTTTTTCAAACATATCAGATTGAATACCAGCTTTTATCATTCTATGTTGAAGATGATTTTCTTTCATAATATTGCTTTGTTTTATTAACTCTTCTAATTGTTTTATTCTTTTAAAATTATCAGTTCTAATTTTATCCATTTTTAAAATATAATATTTGAATTTTGTGGTAACATTGGAATACAGCAAAAACATTTTACTGAACAAATTATTTTTTTATTGCTTTGTTGTTTGACATCTTTTCGTTTAAAGTTTTCTCGTTTTAAGTTTTGTTTAATAAAGTTTTGCTTAAATTTTCGCTTAAAGTTTTTAGCTCTTCTAAAAAAATTTTGTCATTTTCTTCATTAGAAATTTTACCATCACTAGAAATTTTGCCATCCTGTTTATTCTTATCATCAACTTTTTCGGACTGTAATTGAAATGATATTTGATTTACTTCATTAGCTATTTGATCAAATTTTTCAATCTCATCTAACGTAATAACATTATCATCACATACTCTTTGAAAGTAGTAGTGTAATTTGTCATAAACTTCTTTAATATGTAAATGCTTAGTTTTTAATGATTTTCGTTTCTTAGTTATTAAAGATTTATCTAACATTGTAACAAGTGAAGTTGCAAAAACACCCGTACCTGTTAAAGCTGTAGCAACTACTGGAATTACTAAAACACCTGAAGATATAACAATTGTCAAAGCACCTAAACTTATTGTTAAAATATATGCCAATTCCTTGTGTTACATTCTTAACTTTACTCCATCTCTTTCTTAATTTTTTATAATGCTCTAATCTTAATAATAATTGGGATTCCTTATCTTTCACATACCTAACTCTATCTTTGTGTTTTTCTTTATTCATTTTTTCAATGTCCATTAAAATAGAACTACGTTCATATGATAACGAAGGATATATTCTTGCGGTTTCTTCCATTTTTGTTTCTTCCATTTTTAAAGAAATATTATTAGTCACATGTTATATTTTAAAAACCTGAAAGATGGATAAAATTCATGAATTTGAAATTCTTAACTTTTATGATTTTCGGTGTCCTGGAACGGTCATGATTTAAGCGAGAAAATTGTAATTCTCAAATTTTGAGATTCTTAACTTTTATGATTTTCGGTGTCCTGGAACGGTCATGATTTTAAGGGTGAAAATTGTAATTCTCAAATTTTGAGATTTTGAAAAATTTGAAAATTGGGTATTTTTAAAAACGCTTAAATTTTCGCCCTTCCGCCTTCGGCCACGTGAAATTTGAAGTCTACCTAAATTTTTGAAATTTTTGAAATTTTGATTTTTTGAAAAAATCCGGAAAAGTGTGACATCCGGCGCAAGCGAAGCGAAGCGAAGCAAAGCGAAGCGAAGCGTCGCGCCGGATGTCACACTATATACTACTAACGTAGCACTTTGAACGCCAATCGGTTGAGTCTTAGCTATCTTGTCATGGGTGGCCTCTAAACATCTCCATTGCAAAACGCTGGTGAATCAAGCTCTCTACGGCTTGCTATCAAGCTGATCAAAGCAATAACTTGGGATGTTTCCTCAAGGTTTTCAAGTATGCTGAGTTCAAATCTGCTATCAGATTTCAAATTTAAGTAAGTCTAAGGCAGCTTTGAGGGGTTAGATCCCAGCTACTGTTCACTACCTTTGACTCGGCGTTGCTGTTACCACTTCGGGGCAGTGACAATGATGTCTTAAGCTGTAAATAGCGGGTATCGGGGAAGATCTCTCACTTCCCTAGTGATCAGTACAAGGCCTTCGGGCTGTCGACGGGATCGAGTGCCACTCACTACACTCAAATCTATCATTCCTCACTAAGTGTAAATTACTGACTATACATTTGTCCTGCTATCAGGTTGTTTTGACCTGCTATCTAGTTGAATAGTCTCTTGCTATCAAGAGATTCACTTCTGCTCATAAAGCACATCATCGCTGTAATACCTCCTTTGCTCGAGCGTTCCTTCGGGACGGCGGGTACTGCCGTAGAGGGATTGTGTTGCACGGGTTGTTCGTCGCTTGTTAGACCGAAACCTCTGAGCCGTTGCTCATGTTGGGCGTTCGACTTCATACTCAACGTGACGCTTTCTCTCGCCAGGTCAGAGTACTTCAGCCATTCGACAAAGGTTAGTCTTTATGATATGGAGTAGAGTGAAATGTAATTCATTAGATGCCCCTTCAATGATTGCTCCCATGATAAACGTTGATGAGACAAATGAAATTATTCTCATCTTCCCTTTTCAGTGATTGAAATCTACTAACACACTACCGTATAATCGTCCACTATGGGGCAAGACATGATAGAGCCTCCACGCGGTTTGCCCTGGGCAGTCTTTAGACTGGCGAATACTATCATTAAGTTGAATCTGCTATCAGTCAACTTGAACGTTGCGTCGCGTTAGAGGGGTATATAAACCACTGCCTCTCATTTCATTTCATTTCAATCATGCAGACGCCGAACAGTCAAGTCAGCTCTCCTCGCGGACCGCAGTTAAGGCCGCGAAATTTATTTGAGGAGTTTGTCAGGCTAGAGGAGCAAGACAGAGTTTATAATAATCTTGCTCGGATTGGCAATCCGATGACAGCAACTGCTGTCAATCCAACGGAATGGTACTACATTCCACTTTTTAGCCATGTACCAGTTAGTGTGGAAGTCGACAGTGCTACCAAAGAGAGAGTCAAAGACTCTCTCAGCAGAATTGGTAGGGTGTAAGATGACGTTACTCCCGAGAACGAACCACCGGCTCTCTTGAGGGCCACCATGGGGCAAGATTTGATAGAACCTCCTCGCAGTTTGCCCTGGGCAGTCTTCGGACTGGCGAATACTATCATTAAGTTGAATCTGCTATCAGTCAACTTGAACGTTATGCAGTCGATTGCTATCCCTGAAGCATTCTGATTCGCTGTTGAGCAATTCATTGTTGAAAACCCTATATAAGCCAGAAGATTGTAGCGCTTCTCATTCAATTTCAAGTCACGATGGAAGCGACATCTGCCAACAGCATTCCCGTCTTCATCGATGAAGACAACGCCATTCCTGAGTTCGTCATCCTCGACGAGTGGGATGAAGAGGATGATAAGAAGGGGAAGATCGAGAAGATCGTTCGTACGGATGGGGTGTGGACTCCAAATACCACTCGCATCCGAAAGGTGCCAGATGCACCAGCACGAGCTAGGCGGTATAGGGTCTATGACAACCTAACCGTCATACCCATTGACTATTCCAGCCAATAGTCAACTTAAATTCACACCCCGAGAACGAACCATCGGCTCTCTTAAGGGCCACCATGGGGCAAGACATGATAGAACCTCCACGCGGTTTGCCCTGGGCAGTCTTCGGACTGGCGAATACTATCATTAAGTTGAATCTGCTATCAGTCAACTTGAAAGTTGCAAATGAAGTTCGGTGTAATACTTCCTTTCGACGGGCGTTCCTGTAAAGGGCGGCGGTGAAACCCGTAGCTATGTATACCGCAAGGGACATTCGGCAATGGTCAATCTTGTTTAACCTCTCTGCGTCATGTTTGCAAGTGATTGCCTCTGTCTCAACGTAGTATGCATTCGCGTCAGGGCGACATTTAGCCAGCTGTCGAAGGTTGCCTAAAACTTTCCATTGCATACGTTATGAGAACCATGAGTTCTACCTGTCTCTATCAATGAGACGAATTGATGAATGGAATGAAATGGGAGGACACTCACGCGCCACACGCAACATGACACACCTCTCTCTTCCGTAGTCTAACAAGCTCCTTACACATGGATCGCAGTCGATTGCTAATCCCAGAATCATGTAAGCTATCTTAATTTTATTTAACACTATTTCATCTACCATTATCATCCATATGAAATGTTATAAGAATTGCAAGTTAAACTAAGTGTGCTACTATTTCCAAATGAAAAAGTATACATGCTTAAATCATCCACTGAAGCCCCATTCAAGTAAGTCAGTATGAAAGCAAAGATAATACGAAATAAAAATTTATTATGGCATGTATTTCAAAAGGTCTTCATCGTCAATATCGTCCCAGAGTCTGGCTTCACATAGATCACAAAAACAGTTCACTTGCTTCAATCGTTCTTCTACCGCCAGCCTCACTTTGTCGATGTACTCCCACTCCGCCATAGTTCGTGGCTGGGAGTTAGGGGTGTACCATTCCCATAATTGGTGGAGGAATTTGGTGCTGGCGATCTCCATCACTATTCGTGAGTGTCGTTAGAAAGTGTATCATGGTTTGTAAAAGTTTTACTGCAACACAGGTTGATGTATAGTTAGAAAAGTTTGATCATCAACGTTGTATTCGTAAGTCTAGTCAGAAACTTTATCATGTTGTACAAAAGTTTTATTGCAACACAGGTTGATGTATAGTTAGAAAGTTTGATCATCAACGTTTTATTTGTAAGTCTAGTCAGAAAGTGTATCATGGTTTGCAAAGTTAGTGTAGTCAAATAATTTTACTGTGACACCCGTTTGAGAAAGTAAAGTCTGATCATCGAAGTTGTATTCGTGAGTGTCGTTAGAAAGTGTATCATGGTTTGTAAAAGTTTTACTGCAACACAGGTTGATGCATAGTTAGAAAAGTTTGATCATGACGTTTTATGAAACACACATGTCATGAAATGTAAGCGTTAGTGTAGTCAAATAATTTACCGCGATGCACGTTTGTGAAAATAAAGTTTGATCATTGACGTTATATGACTGACCGAACTCATCACAGCACTAGAAAGTTTTAGAAGGTTTTACTGCACAGTGTAGATTGTCTTGTAACTTACTTTCACAGTGTTAGAAATTTTTATTGGAGACAGTTGCCAAATGTTTCCCTATTAGAAATTCAAACTTCATGACTGTTAGATTAGCTTCATCAGGTTTAGTAAAAGCAGTTTTCTACTGCAGTAAGACTGCGAGTTTAGAATGTTATATGAAAACAGTGTTCATCACAGCGCTAGAAAGTTTTACTGCGCTGTGTAGATTGTTTCACACAAGGTCTTATAGTCAGCGTTGAATGTTTTATAAAACCAGATGTTGTCACACACGTTGAGTGTATGAGAGCTAGTTCCATGACATTGAATCGCATGGATTGTAAAGTTCATAATCCAAGGCTAGGCTCCTCTACGGTTGGATTTAGGGTTTTATATTACATGCGTTAACCGTTCGTGTAGAATATGTGAAGCACATGTTCGCTTAAATGCAAATGTTGAAATAAGTTTGTAAGAAGTCTTTGACAGGTTGTTGTGAAACGTAGCGAACGTTGAAGAAATGTTTCTGCAGTCACACTCGTTAGCGTGCCAGCTTTACTAAATGTATTCTATTCTCCAATGAGGATTGTTGTCTAATGAGAATCAAGCCTTCCACAGTGAGAATCATTCCATCGTTGAATCATACAAGTGACGGACGCACATTCTCTCTTTGGGATATCATTTTCAAAGTGAATGGGCTATATTATGGTCAGCACAAGGATAACAAAATAGCCTCTCTCTCGATATACACTGAATCCATTCTATATATTCGAAAGCCACCCAACGTAGATGACATTATTGACTTCCTTAACGGGGGTGGTACGAAGCGCAAGTCGGACAATAATGCTACCTCCAAACGCAAGTCAATGAAAGAGAATTGCTAATCCTTTCCTAACTCTACCCTATGACAATTCGCTTATGTGCTTTGAGTGTCGTGGACGTGGTCTTATTAGATACATTTTACTTCTTCGTTGCCATCATATCATTTGTGTATTTTGTCGTGAAAAGCATCGATGTAATTCTTCATTTTGTGATATGTTACAGATCGTTTCCTTAGATGTGTAATTTCCGTTTTAGGCTTCTATCATCATTTTTATGGATTGTGAGGGTGAACCTGCACAGGAGCTCAGTGCTATTGCTATGAACAATTGGACATAACAGATTGTTAGTGTCTATCATCAACATGCAAACTGTGATCCCAATGTTGATCAATGGGCGAGAAAACACATTCATGGACTTAATCTGAAATATTTGCAAGACTATGGCTTTTCTTGTGAGACTGCTCTTCTTATTGACTTTAAACGATGGTTAGCTGCTTTCAATGTTATACGCATCTTTTGTAATAATCCTGGTAAGGAGAGGAAAGTATTTCCCAATCTAGTCATTAATGATATTTTGCTCCCACCTTGGGATAGTAGAGTGAATCAACACTATCATGAAGTCACGAAACGTTTTAAGGATTTGTGTGTTCCTATTTTGTCTGTTCGTTGTAGTAGCTACGTTCATAACCAATGCTTCTTTCCTCCTTACCTCAACACTGCCAAAGTCCTGTATGGTTATCATTGCTCGCTATATGACAGTTACCAGCTGTATCTATTTTATCTGTTTCAAACCATTGATTTGTAATGCATGCTTGTTACAGTTATTCAATAAATGTTATTATGCGAAGAGTTGTTGTTATCATGCAACGGATGGGTTAGATGAAGGGTGATCATATCTTTTTCAAATGACTGTGGAACATTGATTTCCATGATGAAGATTTAAACAGTTAGATTCGATGACGAATAAGATTTACTAGTTTGCAAGTTAGACTAAGCGTTCTATTATTTGTAAATGAAAGATATAGTTTCAACAGTGTGTACGTTAGAAATAAAGTTTTATCTGTTTGTAAAATGAGATTGTAGGATTCACTAGTTTGCAAGTTAGACTAAGCGTTCTACTATTTGTAAATGAAAGATATAGTTTCAACAGTTTACAGATTACAAAATAAAGTTTCAATAGTGTTTATGTTAAAAATAAAGTTTAAGCTGTTTGTGTGTTAGAAATAGAATAAAGTTTCAACAGTTTGTCGATTAAAAATAAAGTTTCAACAGTGTGTACGTTAGAAATAAAGTTTTATCTGTTTGTAAATGAGATTGTAGGATTTACTAGTTTACAAGTTAAGAATAAAGTTTTATCTGCTTGTATGTCAGAAATGAAATAAAGTTTCACCAGTTTAAAAGTTAAGAATAAAGTTTCAATAGTGTGTATGTTAAGAATAAAGTTCTATCTGTTTATATGTTGGAAATAAAATGAAGGTTCATCAGTTTACAAGTTAAGAATAAAATTTATCTGTTTGTATGTTAGAAATAAAACAAAGTTTCACCAGTTTACAAGTTAAAAATAAAGTTTCAGATTAAAATAAAGTTTCAATAGTGTGTATGATGGAAATAAAGTTTAAGCGCTTTGTGCGTTAGAAATAAAGTTTCAGCCGTTTACAAGTTAAGAATAAAGTTTCAATAGTGTGTACGTTAAGAATAAAGTTCTATCTGTTTATATGTTAGAAATAAAAATGAAGGTTCACCAGTTTACAAGTTAAGAATAAAGTTTTATCTGCTTGTATGTCAGAAATGAAATAAAGTTTCACCAGTTTAAAAGTTAAGAATAAAGTTTCAATAGTGTGTACGTTAGAAATAAAGTTTCAATAGTGTGTATCTTAAGAATAAAGTTTTATCTGTTTGTATGTTAGAATTAAAACGAAGTTTCAACCGTTTACAAGTTAAAAATAAAGTTTCAATAGTTAACACGTTAAAAATAAAGTTTCAATAGTGTGTATGTTAAGAATAAAGTTTTATCTGCTTGCATGTCAGAAATGAAATAAAGTTTCACCAGTTTAAAAGTTAAGAATAAAGTTTCAATAGTGTGTACGTTAGAAATAAAGTTTCAATAGTGTGTATGTTAAGAATAAAGTTTTATCTGTTTGTATGTTAGAAATAAAACAAAGTTTCAACCGTTTACAAGTTAAAAATAAAGTTTCAATAGTTAACACGTTAAAAATAAAGTTTCAATAGTGTGTATGTTAAGAATAAAGTTTTATCTGCTTGCATGTCAGAAATGAAATAAAGTTTCACCAGTTTAAAAGTTAAGAATAAAGTTTCAATAGTGTGTCTGTTAAGAATAAAGTTTTATCTGTTTGTATGTTAGAAATAAAATGAAGTTTCGCCAGTTTACAAGTTAAGAATAAATTTTATCTGCTTGTATGTTAGAAATGAAATAAATTTTCACCAGTTTACAAGTTAAAAAAATAAAGTTTCAATAGTGTGTACGTTAGAAATAAAGTTTCAATAGTGTGTACCTTAAGAATAAAGTTTTATCTGTTTGTATGTTAGAAATAAAACAGAGTTTCAACCGTTAAAAAGTTAAAAATAAAGTTTCAGATTAAAATAAAGTTTCAATAGTGTATATGATGGAAATAAAGTTTAAGTGCTTTGTGCGTTAGAAATAAAGTTTCAGCCGTTTACAAGTTAAAAATAAAGTTTCAATAGTGTGCATGTTAAGAATAAAGTTCTATCTTTTTATATGATAGAAATAAAATGAAGGTTCACCAGTTTACAAGTTAAGAATAAATTTTATCTGCTTGTATGTTAGAAATGAAATAAAGTTTCACCAGTTTACAAGTTAAAAAATAAAGTTTCAATAGTGTGTACGTTAGAAATAAAGTTTCAATAGTGTGTATGTTAAGACTAAAGTTTTATTTGTTTGTATGTTAGAATTAAAAGAATGTTTCAACCGTTTACAAGTTAAAAATAAAGTTTCGATAGTTAACACGTTAAAAATAAAGTTTCAATAGTGTGTATGTTAAGAATATAGTTCTATCTGTTTGTATGTTTGAAATAAAATGAAGGTTCATCAGTTTACAAGTTAATAATAAAGTTTTATCTGTTTGTATGTTAGAAATAAAACAAAGTTTCAACCGTTAACAAGTTAAAAATAAAGTTTCAATAGTTTGCAAGTTAAAACTAATGTTTCAATAGTGTGTATGTTAAGAATAAAGTTTTATCTGTTTGTATGTTAGAAATAAAATGAAGCTTCGCCAGTTTACAAGTTAAGAATAAAGTTTTATCAGCTTGTATGTTAGAAATAAAATGAAGTTTCACCAGTTTACAAATTAAAAATAAAGTTTCAATAGTGTGTACGTTTGAAATAAAGTTTCAACCGGCTACAAGTTAAAAATAAAGTTTCAACAGTGTCTACGTTAGAAATAAAGTTTTATCTGTTTGTAAAGTACGATCGTAGGATTTACTAGTTTGCAAGTTAGACTCAGCATTCTACTAGTTGTAAATGAAAATATCGTTTCAACAGTTTACAGATTAAAATAAAGTTTCAATAGTGTGTATGATGGAAATAAAGTTTAAGCGCTTTGTGCGTTAGAAATAAAGTTTCAGCCGTTTACAAGTTAAAAATAAAGTTTCAACAGTGTGTACGTTAGAAATAAAGTTTTAGCTGTTTATATGTTAGAAACAAAATAAAGTTTCAACAGTTTACAAGTTGAAAAATAAAGTTTCAACAGTGTGTACGTTAGAAATAGATGAAAGTAAGAACTTAATCGTATGAGTATTCAAAGCATGTCTTGTAAATCAAATGTGTGTAGTCCTGACATGATAGAATCAAGCTTGACAAACGCGTTTTTCAAGTTCATTTGATTCTATCATGTCAGGACTACACACATTTGATTTACAAGACATGCTTTGAATACTCATACGATGAAGTTCTTACTTTCATTTATTTCTAACGTACACACTGTTGAAACTTTATTTTTCAACTTGTAAACTGTTGAAACTTTATTTTGTTTCTAACATATAAACAGCTAAAACTTTATTTCTAACGTACACACTGTTGAAACTTTATTTTTTACTTGTAAACGGCTGAAACTTTATTTCTAACGCGATTCTATCATGTCAGGACTACATACATTTGATTTACAAAACATGCTTTGAATACTCATACGATGAAGTTCTTACTTTCATTTATTTCTAACGTACACACTGTTGAAACTTTATTTTTAACTTGTAAACTACTGAAACTTTATTTCTAACGCACAAAGCGCTTAAACTTTATTTCCATCATACACACTATTGAAACTTTATTTTAATCTGTAAACTGTTGAAACGATATTTTCATTTACAACTAGTAGAATGCTGAGTCTAACTTGCAAACTAGTAAATCCTACGATCGTACTTTACAAACAGATAAAACTTTATTTCTAACGTAGACACTGTTGAAACTTTATTTTTAACTTGTAGCCGGTTGAAACTTTATTTCAAACGTACACACTATTGAAACTTTATTTTTAATTTGTAAACTGGTGAAACTTCATTTTATTTCTAACATACAAGCTGATAAAACTTTATTCTTAACTTGTAAACTGGCGAAGCTTCATTTTATTTCTAACATACAAACAGATAAAACTTTATTCTTAACATACACACTATTGAAACATTAGTTTTAACTTGCAAACTATTGAAACTTTATTTTTAACTTGTTAACGGTTGAAACTTTGTTTTATTTCTAACATACAAACAGATAAAACTTTATTATTAACTTGCAAACTTATGAACCTTCCTTTTATTTCTAACATACAAACAGATAGAACTTTATTCTTAACATACACACTATTGAAACTTTATTTTTAACTTGCAAACTATTGAAACTTTATTTTTAACTTGTTAACGGTTGAAACGTTGTTTTATTTCTAACATACAAACAGATAAAACTTTATCATTAACTTGTAAACTGATGAACCTTCATTTTATTTCTAACATACAAACAGATAGAACTTTATTCTTAACATACACACTATTGAAACTTTATTTTTAACGTGTTAACTATTGAAACTTTATTTTTAACTTGTAAACGGTTGAGACTTTCTTTTAATTCTAACATACAAACAAATAAAACTTTAGTCTTAACACACACACTATTGAAACTTTATTTCTAACGTACACACTATTGAAACTTTATTTTTTAACTTGTAAATCGGTGAAACATTATTTCATTTCTAACATACAAGCAGATAAAATTTATTCTTAACTTGTAAACTGGTGAACCTTCATTTTATTTCTATCATATAAAAAGATAGAACTTTATTCTTAACATACACACTATTAAAACTTTATTTTTAACTTGTAAACGGCTGAAACTTTATTTCTAACGCACAAAGCGCTTAAACTTTATTTCCATCATATACACTATTGAAACTTTATTTTAATCTGAAACTTTATTTTTAACTTGTTAACGGTTGAAATTTTGTTTTATTTCTAACATACAAACAGATAAAACTTTATTCTTAACATACACACTATTGGAACTTTATTTCTAACGTAAACACTATTGAAACTTTATTTTTTAACTTGTAAACTGGTGAAACTTTATTTCATTTCTAACATACAAGCAGATAAAATTTATTCTTAACTTGTAAACTGGCGAAACTTCATTTTATTTCTAACATATAAACAGATAGAACTTTATTCTTAACATACACACTATTGAAACTTTATTCTTAACTTTTAAACTGGTGAAACTTTATTTCATTTCTGACATGCAAGCAGATAAAACTTTATTCTTAACTTGTAAACTGGCGAAACTTCATTTTATTTCTAACATATAAACAGATAGAACTTTATTCTTAACATACACACTATTGAAACTTTATTCTTAACTTTTAAACTGGTGAAACGTTATTTCATTTCTGACATGCAAGCAGATAAAACTTTATTCTTAACTTGTAAACTGGTGAACCTTCATTTTTATTTCTAACATACAAACAGATAAAACTTTATTCTTAACATACACACTATTGAAACTTTATTTCTAACGTACACACTATTGAAACTTTATTTTTTAACTTGTAAACGGTTGAAACTTTATTTCATTTCTAACATACAAGCAGATAAAATTTATTCTTAACTTGTAAACTGGTGAACCTTCATTTTATTTCTATCATATAAAAAGATAGAACTTTATTTTTAACATACACACTATTTAAACTTTATTTTTAACTTGTAAACGGCTGAAACTTTATTTCTAGCGCATAAAGCGCTTAAACTTTATTTCCATCATATACACTATTGAAACTTTATTTTAATCTGAAACTTTATTTTTAACTTGTTAACGGTTGAAATTTTGTTTTATTTCTAACATACAAACAGATAAAACTTTATTCTTAACATACACACTATTGAAACTTTATTTCTAACGCAAACACTATTGAAACTTTATTTTTTAACTTGTAAACGGTTGAAACTTTATTTCATTTCTAACATACAAGCAGATAAAATTTATTCTTAACTTGTAAACTGGTGAACCTTCATTTTTATTTCTAACATACAAACAGATAAAACTTTATTCTTAACATACACACTATTGAAACTTTATTTCTAACGTACACACTATTGAAACTTTATTTTTTAACTTGTAAACGGTTGAAACTTTATTTCATTTCTAACATACAAGCAGATAAAATTTATTCTTAACTTGTAAACTGATGAACCTTCATTTTATTTCTAACATATAAACAGATAGAACTTTATTCTTAACATACACACTATTGAAACTTTATTCTTAACTTTTAAACTGGTGAAACTTTATTTCATTTCTGACATACAAGCAGATAAAACTTTATTCTTAACTTGTAAACTGGTGAACCTTCATTTTTATTTTTAACATATAAACAGATAGAACTTTATTCTTAACATACACACTATTGAAACTTTATTCTTAACTTTTAAACTGGTGAAACTTTATTTCATTTCTGACATACAAGCAGATAAAACTTTATTCTTAACTTGTAAACTGGTGAACCTTCATTTTTATTTCTAACATATAAACAGATAGAACTTTATTCTTAACGTACACACTGTTGAAACTTTATTTTTAACTTGTAAACGGCTGAAACTTTATTTCTAACGCACAAAGCGCTTAAACTTTATTTCCATCATACACACTATTGAAACTTTATTTTAATCTGAAACTTTATTTTTAACTTGTAAACTGGTGAAACTTTGTTTTATTTCTAACATACAAACAGATAGAACTTTATTCTTAACATACACACTATTGAAACTTTATTTTTAACTTGCAAACTATTGAAACTTTATTTTTAACTTGTTAACGGTTGAAACTTTGTTTTATTTCTAACATACAAACAGATAAAACTTTATCATTAACTTGTAAACTGATGAACCTTCATTTTATTTCTAACATACAAACAGATAGAACTTTATTCTTAACATACACACTATTGAAACTTTATTTTTAACGTGTTAACTATTGAAACTTTATTTTTAACTTGTAAACGGTTGCAACTTTCTTTTAATTCTAACATACAAACAAATAAAACTTTAGTCTTAACATACACACTATTGAAACTTTATTTCTAACGTACACACTATTGAAACTTTATTTTTTAACTTGTAAACCGGTGAAACATTATTTCATTTCTAACATACAAGCAGATAAAATTTATTCTTAACTTGTAAACTGGTGAACCTTCATTTTATTTCTATCATATAAAAAGATAGAACTTTATTCTTAACATACACACTATTTAAACTTTATTTTTAACTTGTAAACGGCTGAAACTTTATTTCTAGCGCATAAAGCGCTTAAACTTTATTTCCATCATATACACTATTGAAACTTTATTTTAATCTGAAACTTTATTTTTAACTTGTTAACGGTTGAAATTTTGTTTTATTTCTAACATACAAACAGATAAAACTTTATTCTTAACATACACACTATTGAAACTTTATTTCTAACGTAAACACTATTGAAACTTTATTTTTTAACTTGTAAACGGTTGAAACTTTATTTCATTTCTAACATACAAGCAGATAAAATTTATTCTTAACTTGTAAACTGGCGAAACTTCATTTTATTTCTAACATATAAACAGATAGAACTTTATTCTTAACATACACACTATTGAAACTTTATTCTTAACTTTTAAACTGGTGAAACTTTATTTCATTTCTGACATGCAAGCAGATAAAACTTTATTCTTAACTTGTAAACTGGCGAAACTTCATTTTATTTCTAACATATAAACAGATAGAACTTTATTCTTAACATACACACTATTGAAACTTTATTTTTAACTTGTAACTGGTGAAACTTTATTTCATTTCTAACATACAAGCAGATAAAATTTATTCTTAACTTGTAAACTGATGAACCTTCATTTTATTTCTAACATATAAACAGATAGAACTTTATTCTTAACATACACACTATTGAAACTTTATTCTTAACTTTTAAACTGGTGAAACTTTATTTCATTTCTGACATACAAGCAGATAAAACTTTATTCTTAACTTGTAAACTGGTGAACCTTCATTTTTATTTCTAACATATAAACAGATAGAACTTTATTCTTAACGTACACACTGTTGAAACTTTATTTTTAACTTGTAAACGGCTGAAACTTTATTTCTAACGCACAAAGCGCTTAAACTTTATTTCCATCATACACACTATTGAAACTTTATTTTAATCTGAAACTTTATTTTTAACTTGTAAACTGGTGAAACTTTGTTTTATTTCTAACATACAAACAGATAAAACTTTATTCTTAACTTGTAAACTGGTGAAACTTTATTTCATTTCTAACATACAAGCAGATAAAATTTATTCTTAACTTGTAAACTGGCGAAACTTCATTTTATTTCTAACATATAAACAGATAGAACTTTATTCTTAACATACACACTATTGAAACTTTATTCTTAACTTTTAAACTGGTGAAACTTTATTTCATTTCTGACATGCAAGCAGATAAAATTTATTCTTAACTTGTAAACTGGCGAAACTTAACTATTGATTATTGAACTTTACAACTTTACTTTTAACTGGTGAAAAACTATTTTTTATTTCTAACATACAGCTGATTTATTCTTAACTTGTAAACTGGCGAAACTTCATTTTATTTCTAACATATAAACAGATAGAACTTTATTCTTAACATACAAACTATTGAAACTTTATTCTTAACTTTTAAACTGGTGAAACTTTATTTCATTTCTGACATACAAGCAGATAAAACTTTATTCTTAACTTGTAAACTAGTAAATCCTACAATCTCATTTACAAACAGATAAAACTTTATTTCTAACGTACACACTGTTGAAACTTTATTTTTAATCGACAAACTGTTGAAACTTTATTCTATTTCTAACACACAAACAGCTTAAACTTTATTTTTAACATAAACACTATTGAAACTTTATTTTGTAATCTGTAAACTGTTGAAACTATATCTTTCATTTACAAATAGTAGAACGCTTAGTCTAACTTGCAAACTAGTGAATCCTACAATCTCATTTTACAAACAGATAAAACTTTATTTCTAACGTACACACTGTTGAAACTATATCTTTCATTTACAAATAATAGAACGCTTAGTCTAACTTGCAAACTAGTAAATCTTATTCGTCATCGAATCTAACTGTTTAAATCTTCATCATGGAAATCAATGTTCCACAGTCATTTGAAAAAGATATGATCACCCTTCATCTAACCCATCCGTTGCATGATAACAACAACTCTTCGCATAATAACATTTATTGAATAACTGTAACAAGCATGCATTACAAATCAATGGTTTGAAACAGATAAAATAGATACAGCTGGTAACTGTCATATAGCGAGCAATGATAACCATACAGGACTTTGGCAGTGTTGAGGTAAGGAGGAAAGAAGCATTGGTTATGAACGTAGCTACTACAACGAACAGACAAAATAGGAACACACAAATCCTTAAAACGTTTCGTGACTTCATGATAGTGTTGATTCACTCTACTATCCCAAGGTGGGAGCAAAATATCATTAATGACTAGATTGGGAAATACTTTCCTCTCCTTACCAGGATTATTACAAAAGATGCGTATAACATTGAAAGCAGCTAACCATCGTTTAAAGTCAATAAGAAGAGCAGTCTCACAAGAAAAGCCATAGTCTTGCAAATATTTCAGATTAAGTCCATGAATGTGTTTTCTCGCCCATTGATCAACATTGGGATCACAGTTTGCATGTTGATGATAGACACTAACAATCTGATATGTCCAATTGTTCATAGCAATAGCACTGAGCTCCTGTGCAGGTTCACCCTCACAATCCATAAAAATGATGATAGAAGCCTAAAACGGAAATTACACATCTAAGGAAACGATCTGTAACATATCACAAAATGAAGAATTACATCGATGCTTTTCACGACAAAATACACAAATGATATGATGGCAACGAAGAAGTAAAATGTATCTAATAAGACCACGTCCACGACACTCAAAGCACATAAGCGAATTGTCATAGGGTAGAGTTAGGAAAGGATTAGCAATTCTCTTTCATTGACTTGCGTTTGGAGGTAGCATTATTGTCCGACTTGCGCTTCGTACCACCCCCGTTAAGGAAGTCAATAATGTCATCTACGTTGGGTGGCTTTCGAATATATAGAATGGATTCAGTGTATATCGAGAGAGAGGCTATTTTGTTATCCTTGTGCTGACCATAATATAGCCCATTCACTTTGAAAATGATATCCCAAAGAGAGAATGTGCGTCCGTCACTTGTATGATTCAACGATGGAATGATTCTCACTGTGGAAGGCTTGATTCTCATTAGACAACAATCCTCATTGGAGAATAGAATACATTTAGTAAAGCTGGCACGCTAACGACTGTGACTGCAGAAACATTTCTTCAACGTTCGCTACGTTTCACAACAACCTGTCAAAGACTTCTTACAAACTTATTTCAACATTTGCATTTAAGCGAACATGTGCTTCACATATTCTACACGAACGGTTAACGCATGTAATATAAAACCCTAAATCCAACCGTAGAGGAGCCTAGCCTTGGATTATGAGCTTTACAATCCATGCGATTCAATGTCATGGAACTAGCTCTCATACACTCAACGTGTGTGACAACATCTGGTTTTATAAAACATTCAACGCTGACTATAAGACGTTGTGTGAAACAATCTACACAGCGCAGTAAAACTTTCTAGCGCTGTGATGAACACTGTTTTCATATAACATTCTAAACTCGCAGTCTTACTGCAGTAGAAAACTGCTTTTACTAAACCTGATGAAGCTAATCTAACAGTCATGAAGTTTGAATTTCTAATAGGGAAACATTTGGCAACTGTCTCCAATAAAACTTTCTAACACTGTGAAAGTAAGTTACAAGACAATCTACACTGTGCAGTAAAACCTTCTAAAACTTTCTAGTGCTGTGATGAGTTCGGTCAGTCATACAACGTCAATGATCAAACTTTATTTTCACAAACGTGCATCGCGGTAAATTATTTGACTACACTAACGCTTACATTTCATGACATGTGTGTTTCATAAAACGTCATGATCAAACTTTTCTAACTATGCATCAACCTGTGTTGCAGTAAAACTTTTACAAACCATGATACACTTTCTAACGACACTCACGAATACAACTTCGATGATCAGACTTTACTTTCTCAAACGGGTGTCACAGTAAAATTATTTGACTACACTAACTTTGCAAACCATGATACACTTTCTGACTAGACTTACAAATAAAACGTTGATGATCAAACTTTCTAACTATACATCAACCTGTGTTGCAATAAAACTTTTGTACAACATGATAAAGTTTCTGACTAGACTTACGAATACAACGTTGATGATCAAACTTTTCTAACTATACATCAACCTGTGTTGCAGTAAAACTTTTACAAACCATGATACACTTTCTAACGACACTCACGAATAGTGATGGAGATCGCCAGCACCAAATTCCTCCATCAATTATGGGAATGGTACACCCCTAACTCCCAGCCACGAACTATGGCGGAGTGGGAGTACATCGACAAAGTGAGGCTGGCGGTAGAAGAACGATTGAAGCAAGTGAACTGTTTTTGTGATCTATGTGAAGCCAGACTCTGGGACGATATTGACGATGAAGACTTTTTGAAATACATGCCATAATAAATTTTTATTTCGTATTATCTTTGCTTTCATACTGACTTACTTGAATGGGGCTTCAGTGGATGATTTAAGCATGTATACTTTTTCATTTGGAAATAGTAGCACACTTAGTTTAACTTGCAATTCTTATAACATTTCATATGGATGATAATGGTAGATGAAATAGTGTTAAATAAAATTAAGATAGCTTACATGATTCTGGGATAGCAATCGACTGCGATCCATGTGTAAAGAGCTTGTTAGACTACGGAAGAGAGAGGTGTGTCATGTTGCGTGTGGCGCGTGAGTGTCCTCCCATTTCATTCCATTCATCAATTCGTCTCATTGATAGAGACAGGTAGAACTCATGGTTCTCATAACGTATGCAATGGAAAGTTTTAGGCAACCTTCGACAGTTGGCTAAATGTCGCCCTGACGCGAATGCATACTACGTTGAGATAGAGGCAATCACTTGCAAACATGACGCAGAGAGGTTAAACAAGATTGACCATTGCCGAATGTCCCTTGCGGTATACATAGCTACGGGTTTCACCGCCGCCCTTTACAGGAACGCCCGTCGAAAGGAAGTATTACACCGAACTTCATTTGCAACGTTCAAGTTGACTGATAGCAGATTCAACTTAATGATAGTATTCGCCAGTCCGAAGACTGCCCAGGGCAAACCGCGTGGAGGTTCTATCATGTCTTGCCCCATGGTGGCCCTTAAGAGAGCCGATGGTTCGTTCTCGGGGTGTGAATTTAAGTTGACTATTGGCTGGAATAGTCAATGGGTATGACGGTTAGGTTGTCATAGACCCTATACCGCCTAGCTCGTGCTGGTGCATCTGGCACCTTTCGGATGCGAGTGGTATTTGGAGTCCACACCCCATCCGTACGAACGATCTTCTCGATCTTCCCCTTCTTATCATCCTCTTCATCCCACTCGTCGAGGATGACGAACTCGGGAATGGCGTTGTCTTCATCGATGAAGACGGGAATGCTGTTGGCAGATGTCGCTTCCATCGTGACTTGAAATTGAATGAGAAGCGCTACAATCTTCTGGCTTATATAGGGTTTTCAACAATGAATTGCTCAACAGCGAATCAGAATGCTTCAGGGATAGCAATCGACTGCATAACGTTCAAGTTGACTGATAGCAGATTCAACTTAATGATAGTATTCGCCAGTCCGAAGACTGCCCAGGGCAAACTGCGAGGAGGTTCTATCAAATCTTGCCCCATGGTGGCCCTCAAGAGAGCCGGTGGTTCGTTCTCGGGAGTAACGTCATCTTACACCCTACCAATTCTGCTGAGAGAGTCTTTGACTCTCTCTTTGGTAGCACTGTCGACTTCCACACTAACTGGTACATGGCTAAAAAGTAGAATGTAGTACCATTCCGTTGGATTGACAGCAGTTGCTGTCATCGGATTGCCAATCCGAGCAAGATTATTATAAACTCTGTCTTGCTCCTCTAGCCTGACAAACTCCTCAAATAAATTTCGCGGCCTTAACTGCGGTCCGCGAGGAGAGCTGACTTGACTGTTCGGCGTCTGCATGATTGAAATGAAATGAAATGAGAGGCAGTGGTTTATATACCCCTCTAACGCGACGCAACGTTCAAGTTGACTGATAGCAGATTCAACTTAATGATAGTATTCGCCAGTCTAAAGACTGCCCAGGGCAAACCGCGTGGAGGCTCTATCAGGTCTTGCCCCATAGTGGACGATTATACGGTAGTGTGTTAGTAGATTTCAATCACTGAAAAGGGAAGATGAGAATAATTTCATTTGTCTCATCAACGTTTATCATGGGAGCAATCATTGAAGGGGCATCTAATGAATTACATTTCACTCTACTCCATATCATAAAGACTAACCTTTGTCGAATGGCTGAAGTACTCTGACCTGGCGAGAGAAAGCGTCACGTTGAGTATGAAGTCGAACGCCCAACATGAGCAACGGCTCAGAGGTTTCGGTCTAACAAACGACGAACAACCCGTGCAACACAATCCCTCTACGGCAGTACCCGCCGTCCCGAAGGAACGCTCGAGCAAAGGAGGTATTACAGCGATGATGTGCTTTATGAGCAGAAGTGAATCTCTTGATAGCAAGAGACTATTCAACTAGATAGCAGGTCAAAACAACCTGATAGCAGGACAAATGTATAGTCAGTAATTTACACTTAGTGAGGAATGATAGATTTGAGTGTAGTGAGTGGCACTCGATCCCGTCGACAGCCCGAAGGCCTTGTACTGATCACTAGGGAAGTGAGAGATCTTCCCCGATACCCGCTATTTACAGCTTAAGACATCATTGTCACTGCCCCGAAGTGGTAACAGCAACGCCGAGTCAAAGGTAGTGAACAGTAGCTGGGATCTAACCCCTCAAAGCTGCCTTAGACTTAGTTAAATTTGAAATCTGATAGCAGATTTGAACTCAGCATACTTGAAAACCTTGAGGAAACATCCCAAGTTATTGCTTTGATCAGCTTGATAGCAAGCCGTAGAGAGCTTGATTCACCAGCGTTTTGCAATGGAGATGTTTAGAGGCCACCCATGACAAGATAGCTAAGACTCAACCGATTGGCGTTCAAAGTGCTACGTTGAGAACTGTGTCAAATGCCCAACATGAGACATGAGTTGTCCCAGCGGTTACGGTCTAAACTATGACACACTCCCTTGCCACACTTATCACTACGGCATCGTCCGCCGTCCCGAAGGAACACCCTGTCAGTGGAATATTACAGCAAAACTCTCCGTGTCTTGCTAGCTTTCAGTGAAAAGCCGCTTATAGCATGAGAAGACTGGCTCAGACATCATTAAAAATGCTTTCATTGACTTCAGCAGGGTCGAAAACCCCAGAAAACCTCCAAAACTAGTGAATTTAAATTTTTCAACTTTTTAGTACTACTTATGAAATTTTATAAGTAATTTATCACTTAGGGCAGGTCAATAGCGGCCGAACCTTTTTTGAATCAAGTCAAACGGACTTGTAGAAGCAAAGTTACAAGCCTTTAAAGTTTTGGAGTCTTTTATGGCCTGGAGACGAAGGCCATCTCCTGGCGAACCTCTAAGTCTGACGCCTTAGCTGATATCAGCAATGAAATTTTCTAAGTCGGTTTCTTACAGAAACCCGGAATTTGGAATGTCCGAAGCTATCATCGGAGCTCAGAGAGACGACCTACCTCTGACAATCGCTCTCGTCTGAATGACAAGTCTCTGTCGGTTCCCAGCTTATATAGTGTGTGGCGATCAGCTGATGACGTAATACCCATCATCCAAACACTAAAAACACGTCTATCTCCGGTTCTAGTACTCCGATTGAGCTGGAAATACACAATTCCGATGCAGAATTTGACGCTGAATCCGAATCTGGCCTCCGTTTTCCCATCCGATGCTTCGTTTTGGCTCCACAGAAGGCAGCCATCGCAAAAATTCTAACTCTGTCGTTTTTCGAAAAATGTTGAAAATTTTTCTCTCCGATTGACTTGAAACTCACCATACAGATAGAGAATTTCACGCTGATTCCAAATCTGAAATCCGTTTTCCCATCCGATGCTTCGTTTTGAAGCTAGAGCCCAAAACGTCCCAAATTCTAACTCTGTCGTTTTTCACCAATGTCCCAAAATCTTAAATGGCGTCTCACATCTAAACGAAGACAGATAGGAACAAGCCGTTTCTTTCACTGAATTTGTCTCACTCTTAGCTTTCAAACGAGCTATGGCACGACAAAATCCGTCCACTAGAAGCTAAGATCGAAGCGAGCTCTCCAGAGGGGGGGGGACGTCAGCGAAAATTTTTCTCTCCGATTGCGTTCAAATTCACCATACCGATGCAGAATTTCACGCTGAATCCGAATCTGGCCTCCGTTTTCCCATCCGATGCTTCGTTTGGGCGCTACAGACCAAAACGTCCACAATTTTACCTCTGTCGTTTTTCGGAAAAATTTTGAAGAAAAATATTTTCTCGCCGATTCCTTTCAAACTCACCATACCGATGCAGAATTTGACGCTGATCACGAATCTGAAGTCCATTTCACTCTCCCGTGCCTCCTTCACCCTCAAAACACACTCTCACTCCACCACATCAACCTGATCGGTCGGCCAAGTCAACCTAGTCGGTCAACCAAATCAACTTGGACGGTCGGCCACGTCAACCTGGACGGTCGGCCACGCCAACCTGGACGGTCGGCCAAGACAAACTCTCACTCCAACCTGGGCGGCCGGCCAGGCGCGCTGTGTTTGTATGGGAGCTAGCCATTTCGAGGCGCGCTGTGCTTGTATTGGACCCACCCCATTTCAGAGCGCGCTGTGTTTGAATTGGACCCACCCCATTTCAGGGCGCGCTGTGTTTATTATGGACCTTTACTTACTACTGATATTACAATGTCTTTTCACTGAACTATTTCCAGACGTCTCTATGGTGGCGATTGGCAATAGATTCTCTCCTATTGCAGTCGATGCCATGCCCACTATGCTGACTGATGACGTGTCAAATGAAGAAGTTTGCTGTGAAATCTTTTGCAAGGGTGCCGTTTGTTATTTCTAAGCATTGTTGTCTGCGATTACAAGTGTCAGCTCGATGGTTTCTGCCAGCTTTCTTCAGACAGCTAAAACAACAATGATTTTTCTTTAATGCCTCGTACCTTTGTTTGACTGTCATCTCAAGAAACTTTGGACAATGGTCAACGGTATGATTGTCAGATTTACATAACCAACACTTAGGTCTCTCTGATTCTTTGGCCACAGTTAATTGATTGACTTGGCTTCTATTGTTATAATTGCGTGATGAGGATCTAATAGTTGACATTGATCTCAATCTTGTCCTCGTTTCAGCATTCATCCAGTCGAGTAAGTTTGACAAAGTTGCTGAAAACCTCTCTTTCTCATGGTGCCGAGCCCAAACTTTCCTGTATTCGCTTGTCATCTTCTTTTCAATAAGTGCTATCATATAATTGTTATCCATGTCTTGAGGTCTCCCTATTTCAACCAACAGATTGTAGCAGCGTTTTAATAACTGTGCTAATTCGCAAAATCTCGAGTCATCGCCATCTTGAAGTGGTCGGAATCTAGTGATATCGTGCGTTATTGCGTCTGCGGTAAATCTAGGGTCACCGTAAGCAGCGTCTAAGGTATCCCAAACAGAATCATAATCCTGACCTAGACCCCGCACAAGTTCTAATGGTTTACCTATCAGAGAAGATCTTAAAATAGTAACAGCATCCCTCTTTGTGTAATAGTTCTCCACAAGATGCTTAAAATCAGCCCTAAATTCAAAATAGTCTCTCACATCACCCGAAAAAGTAGGGGCTTGAGGTTTCGAAACCTTGACTTTACTAAGCATAGTGGGATGTTGCTTCATTGTCTCGCTCACCTTGTCAGCATCCATCATAGGTGGACTCCTTGATCTCAACAGCAGAAGTTTCCTGTCGCGATTGATCTTCAGCTGGAACGGTTATCTCCTTCTCGCGGGAGGCCTTGACTTGAAGATGGTTCTTCGCTTGCACCGACAATGCCAGAAATTGACATTGAATTTCGTCCATGTAGTTCTCCTCCTTCTCGAATTCGTCGTCGTCCAACAGGTAGGAGTATTCTTCATGGCGTTCCTCTAGTAGCTTGAACGCTGTCCCGTACTTTTCCAGCGCCTCCTTGATTTCTTCATCCACTCTCGATTCCTTCATCATGAATGACAACGCATTGCCACATCGGGTAAGATTCGACTTCGCCGCACGTCGTCGATTTTTCGATTCTTGAGGGTCCATAATCGGTTTCACCAGTAGTAGGATTCAACAAATTCGAATAATGATTCACTCAATCCAGTGAATCGGGAAATTATAAAACAACAATTCGTATCGTTGACGTTTAGCTATATGAAGACCGCCTTTAGCGGGAACCAAATCGAAATGACATGCACAATAATTGTCAATCATACACAAAAAGCTTGCTTCTAATTGTCCATTCACAATTGCACCACGCAATAGCGCCCACGAACTGAAACTGCGACCGGAAGTGAGCGAGCCAAATGATGCAACAAAGGGGACAGTTAGAAGACGCAATCTCAAAATCACGCTAATTAATTAAATGGAAGAAAAGAACATTCTATTATTATTCTAGACGGTTAATTTAAAGTTTCAAAAGGCAACGAAACAACCATCGATGAGATCTTGCGACTGGTGAATATTGGTTTGATTATAAGACCAATTTGCACATTGCTGTTGTGAAGTTGACGTCGTACAAAAGTAGTAGAACGCTCATCTTTATACGTTAAAATTAGCATTGAATCTGGCTTTTCTTTTTCAGTCTTATTTTCATCGGTTGTGTGCACTTTATCTAATACATATTTTATTGAACTTTCTATCAGTCGCATGGGATATTGTAATTTGATGAAAATGTTTTTGATTCTTTCACATTCGTTGTTAAAGTCAGACCAACTTGATGTCAAGCGATGAGCGGGTGTTATCATGGTTTTCAGAAGCGTACTTTTATATCTGCTGTCTACATGGCTATGATAATGCAGAAGAAGGCCTGTATTAGTCGGTTTTCGGTAAACATCTGTCGTGAAATGGTCACCAATTTTATGAACTAAAACTCCGAGAAATGGAATGGAGTTATTTTCAGATAATTCCATGGTGAACTTCAATGAAGGATGTGCTTCGTTAAGGATTGTGAGAAATTCTTTAGTGCATTGCTCGTTTGAACATAAAAGAAATGTATCATCAACGTAGCGGCGATGGAATCTTGGTAATTTGTCGAATGCCTTTAACTTCTTTTCTATTTCAGTCATGAATGCGTTGGCAAATAGAGGACCGAGTGGGCTTCCCATAGCTACACCATCAAATTGTTCGTATAATTTTCCATTTAGAACAAACAGTTGATTTTTCGTAGCCATCCTCAGTAGAGTTTCTAAATGGCACTTGTTCAAACTCAAGTTTGTGGGACTGATTGAAAAAATTGTTTTGAAATGCTCGCTCTGCTATTAACTTTATAGTTTCATCTAACGGTATGTTGGTAAAGAGAGATGTTACATCATAAGAAACCATTATGTCATTGTCAGCAACTTTTAGAGACTTCAATTCCGACACAAACTCAAATGTATCTTTGATAGTGGTTTCATTTACCGACAAGGGTTTAAGATTTTCTTCTAACCATTTTGCCAAAGCTGAACTATATGTACTGCAAGCTGATAAAATTGGTCTCATTGAAACAGGACTTTTGTGGAGTTTAGGCAGGCCATATAGGTGAGCCAGACGTGAACCAGATGGCGAAAGTTCATCAGCAATATTTTTTGGTAGAATATCATGGAGAGCTCTCGATACCTCTTTCTCGTTTTGTAACAGAGGATGGAAATATTTTGGATGTCTACCCCGTTGGGATGGGCGAGAGTCGCTTACTTCACGGAATTTTGATGAGTCACTGATCGAGGCAGTGCGTGTTAAGAAGGTCTTGATAATGACCTTTATACATCACTACTACACCATTTCCTTTGTCTGGTTTCGTTATAATGATGTTTTTCAATGATTTCAATTGTTTAGCTGCCTGGACAAGAAGTCTGGGAGCACCTGGAGGTGTATGTGAAATATTATTTTCCATTATAGATTTCAGTGATGCCTTCGTCAAATCACGTTTGTCTTCTGGTACTTTTGTTTCTATTCGTCTGTAGGTCTTTTCAAATGAACTTTTTATTTCAACCAAACAAACAAATTGGAAGCAGTCATCTGATGATTTCAAAGAGAATGTTTTGAAGGAGGAATTGAAGAACAAGCGAAATAAGATGATTCAACTGCAAGACGAACATGGCAATATCTTGATAGAAATAAAGTCAACTTTTCCTGAATACAGGTTTGCCTGTTTTCCACAAATCATGAGTCGATCTCGAAAGCATTTACAGAATGATATTGCCAAGAAGCACACGACCAAATTAGATAAATTGATTTCCTCCAAAATGGATTATGACACTCACATTACAAATGTGACATCTATAAATTTATCGTTTTTTCAAAAGTTGGTATTATCCCAGTGTGAAAGCCAAAGTCGGCCAGAAGTCGGTGTGACTTCCGGCATGAGTCGGCATAATTTTTTAATTTCGAAATCTAGTACTTTTGAGTAAAGAAATCATGATAAAACAAAGCAAATGATGCTCACAGTTGAATCTAGACAGTTTGTGATTGATCTTTTATCAGTGTATAGATTTTTATTATGTTGGCAAAAGTTGGCATGCCAAGCTGGCGCATAGGTTGGCAACCGAAATTGGTCCCACTTCCCTCAGAGTTTGGCAACACAATTAATAGTTCTGCTTACTTCTGTGTTGTCGTTGGTTTGGCATTATATATTTTTATCTCTTTATGAATTGTTTCCATTGTATATATGCAAATAAGGTGGAGAAGTAATGCATTCTTTCACCACAATTGGAATAGTTTTCAATAATTACGATTATGTGATGCATTGATTAAACTTTCAGAATAAATTATTTGCATATCACCTAAGCTTACCGGAGTTCCAGTACTATTTTTAACAAATGCATCATTTTGACCTCTTCGGATACCAGTTGGGCCTTCTTCATTATTAGGTGCTATCGATATCAGTAGGCCCTATTAGGCCTAATTTTTATTGCGTTATTAGGATCTTTTTAATTCATACTTAACAATAATTTGTAGACCTGCATTTATGGATAATATTCATTACTATTGATATTGATCATATTGATTTTGTGTTACCGATGCTTCCTAACAATTCGTCATAATCGCTTTCGAATTTTAAAAGTAAGGCAAAAAGCCTGAGGACTACTAATGAGGACCACTAATGCAAGAAGCAAAAACAACCGAGTGTTGCAAGCGATGACCGATTTCTTGAAAAGATTTTTCTCAATTCACTTGCTATCAAGGACAAATGTTTCCTTATAATTCGTTATAATGCACTATAATAAAAACTAGCATGTAGGCCTATATAGATGCACTTCTATTATGGCCTCCGCAATTGTGAGCATCGTATATACGAGCGTGTGCGCGCAAGGCACAGAAAACTGAAATGGTCGGAGAGTTATCAACAAAAACATTGCATTGTTTCATTATGCAGGCTGGAAAAGAAACAAAAAGAGACTGGATCTTATACAGGAAACTGGTGTTCTTGACTTTTTTTCGGTGTTATTCGTTCTAATAATGCTCATACACTGATAAACATTTTACAGCCGCTTGTCAGTCTCTGACCACGTACCTCAGTTCCATTCGCTGCTCCGCCTTCGGATCATGTGATGTAGCATATTACACTTTATAATGGAAAATGCAGGCTAATCCTGACATTGCGGTGAAATAAATTTTTTTGCATTATTTTGAAAATTGTGGTCGTACTATCGAAATCAAGTAGGCCTTCCATCAAGTCACAAGTTGTCCATTTAGATCAGAAGGCAAGTATAGGAACAATATAAGTACTAGGATAAGTAAGGATTATATAAAGGACTATTTCTATGCAGAGAATTGTCATGAAGGACTATGTATAAAGACAAATTTTGAACTTTCATTTTGATTTCTTTTCTACCTCGTTCTCTCTCTTACTCTCTCTTCTTTCCTTCCTCGCTTCTCTTAATTCCTTTCCGTCCTTGCTCTCACATCAGCCATCTCCTTTTTCTTCTCTTTCCACTCACTTATCTTCCTCTTCCATTTCTTGTCTCACCTCAGCTCACTTCTCTTCTTTATCTTATTGTTCTCTCTCTCCCTCTCTTCGTCATATCTCTTCTGTCGTTCATTTTCTCTCTTTCTCTCTCCCTCACTCACTTCTTGCTGTCTATTTCCTAAATAGTTTTTGTAAACTCTACTGATGCTTATCTTCGAAAGCAAATTGATCTTTATGCACATCCTGCGTAAAAATGCATCAAAAATTTCTCCCCATAAATTTCTTAAAAATTTGATTCATGAAATCATAATTATTTCGCATGATATGATATACTATCATGAAATCAAAATTTTGCGTCTGCACTTTTTTGCATTTATTGCAATTGCAATAGTTCAATATCAGAAGAATGCACTCCAGTTGATCCTTTTTGTGTATGTCTTCCGACGCAAACCTCACATTTCATTACTGAAGGAGAACTGCGCGCGCAAATTATTTCCATACGTCCACTCGGGCTATTTAGCGACCTTCAATCGACGCGCCTCATTCACATGACAATGACAGGGAGAAAAGATATCGCTCGCGGACATCATTTCATGTCACTTGTGCTGCGCGAGTAAAGGAGAATCGCGCGCACAAAATATTTCCGTGTTCCCGCCAGTAATGGGCAAAAGACCGTTCCAGGACACCATAAAATTCAAAAAAATAGTATCTTTAAAAACGACATAAATTCATGAATTTTGTCCCTTTTTCAGGTTTTTAAGACCTAAATTCATGAATTTAGTCGTTTTTAAAGATACCGATTTTTCAAAAAATGGTACTTTTTAAATGGTCTAAATTCATGAATTTTGGTCATTTTTCAGGTTATGGAGAAAAAAACCGTTTTTAAAAATACCCAATTTTTCAAATTTTTCAAAATCTCAAATTTGAGAATTACAATTTTCACCCCCAAAATCATGACCGTTCCAGGACACCGAAAATCAGAAAAGTTAAGAATCTCAAAATTTGAGAATTACAATTTTTTACCTTGAAAATCATGACCGTTCCAGGACACCGAAAATCATAAAAGTTAAGAATCTCAAAATTTGAGAATTACAATTTTTACCTTGAAAATCATGACCGTTCAAGGACACCGAAAATCATAAAAGTTAAGAATCTCAAATTTGAGAATTACAATTTTTTCTCTCTCTTAAATCATGTCCTATAATTGATGTGCGAGTCTCCGATGTATTCAAAAATTCTTCTCATATCCAAGTGTAAGAATATTTTACTTTGTGCTTGCAGATGTATGATTTCCCTTGTTAACTTCTGAATTCTTCTCCGCTTTGTCTCCAATCGAACAGATCTTTCAGTAGATCCAACCATTGTGATGATAAGATTTAAACTAAGATTGTAATGTGTCACGTTTTATGAATTGTGTGTGTTTAAATAGCAAGTGAAAATTATGAATGGTGATCTAAGCAAAGCGGCATTGTAGGTGTATGAAGTTTGCTTGACAACATACGGGTATGACATGACGCGTATGATTAAATGTACTTGAATGACAGTGGGGAAATTGCACCGCATTGAAAATCATTTCATCGACCAAAACGCGAGCCAGATCACCGACCAAAACCATAAAAGTTGCGGTTTTGGTTCGACAGTCGGTCTCGACTATCGATACTGCGACATTGTATTGAATGATTGCTATAACAACAGAATATTCCCTCAAAGCAGGGAATGAATTAATAGATTGCTTTTATGTTATTAACGCTATGTTATGAATTCACAACCCGTATAATCCCCTAAAACAATAATGCGGTTTGAGAAATGTGGTAACAGATGTTGCTATTGTCTTAATACAGATAAAACAAACAATATCCTCTTAATGACAGTTCATAAAAATAAAATGGAACATTGTTAAATAAGTCATTTTATTTCATTTAAAATGAGTAACATTTGAGACTTCCTAAAAATATACGGCAAACAAACCACGTCAAATTTCGATTTAAATGAGATTGCTAATCAATTGGGAATAAAGAATTTTCACATATTGATGAGGGATGAATTACTACTGATAAAAGATGTGCGAAACACTAACTCCGCTAATAAACCGATCTTTTACAAATGTGCCTTTTCAATTTAGATTAAATTAAATGATTTCAAAATCGAATAAGTAGTAAGGAAAGTCATCATTAGAGAACAGTTTTAAATCAATACCCCCCTTCTGACTAAGTAGTAAGGAAAGTCATCATTAGAGAACAGTCTTAAATCAATACCCCCTCCCTTCTGACTAAGTAGTAAGGAAAGTCATCATTAGAGAACAGCTTTTAATCAGTACCCCCTCCCTTCTGACTTCTAGGGGTCCCTTAAGAAATTTTTTTATTATAAAATGAGCAACATAAATGAGCTTTTGAAATTATATGGAATGCAAACAACTACAAATTTCGATTTAAAGAAAATCGCAAATCAATTGGGAATAAAGAATTTTCACATATTGATGAGAGACGAATTACAATTCCTAAAATATAAGCCAACAATAACTATAAATTTCATAACAAATCTTCATACGTCAGATGAAAAAGGAATACATTGGTCTGCAGGTATCTTTAATAAAAATCGAGATAATTACTATTTCGACTCTTATGGACTTCCACCTACAAACGAAGTCAAAAAATTACTTGGCAATGGAACTTATAATACATTTCAAATTCAAAAACCGGGAACTACTTACTGTGGTCAATTATGTCTTTATGTTTTATTTAAATTACAAAAAGGAGTACCATTTCTTGATATTATGTTAGAATTGAACAAATGAATTCAATTCCCGAAACGTTGGTTCCAATAATAATGATAATGATAATTAAAAATCAGTTCGTTGTAATTCATTTTGATAAAATCGGCCTTTCATATCTTCATCATCTAAATCTTTGATTTCATAAGTAATTGGATAACTTTGATTTATTTTGCAAACTTCAAATATCTTTTTCGTCCAGTATCCGACGAAGCCTTTTTCAAATTTATTCTTATACTTAAATATTCCAACTCTATCACCAATTTTAAATTTCGGCTTAAGTTTCTGCAAATTCGGATTACTCTCATTCAAATTATTATTCTCGTATATTTTCTTTCGTATCAAATCAGGGTCGTCAGGAGCATTCTTTGGGGTTTCTTCAATACCAGAATGAACTTTATTATTGTACTCTTCTACAATTCCTGGTAATATCTTCAACCATTTCTGATTTCTTTGCTCAGTAAATTTCTTGAATAATTTATTTTTTAACGTCCGATTGAATCTTTCTATCACTACAGCTTTTCCTGCGTTTTCAGTTGAATAAACAGTTTCAAATAGTGGCTGAACATTTCTGTTATAAAATTCCGATCCTTTATCAACAAACAATTTTTTGGCTTTCTATTACTTTCTTTAAAGATTTCTTCAAACGCATATTTAACTGACGGACCACTTTTATTTTTTAAAGGCTTTACCCAAGCGTATCGTGTATATAAATCTATAACGGTCAATGCGTATTTATAGTCCTTTTCATTCGACATATGAATAAGATCAGCACTCCAAATATCATCTTTATTAAATACTTTTACTTTCAATAAATATTTAGGCCTTCTGTATTCTTTATGAATTTCGGAGGCATAAGTTCGAGCGTTGCTTTCAAACAGCTTTGCTGTCGTTTCATTTAAACCCTGACCGAATAATATTTTAGCTTGTAAAGCTTTCTTAACAAACATTCTTTCAATTTTTTCTCTAAATGTAGGATTTTGAATACTATCTAATTCTTGAATCATCTTCTTATCAGCTGCATGTCAAGAACTTAGATCATGATTTCGATAAGCTAAATCATGTCTATAAGCGGCGGCACCTACTCTATTTATTGGTTCTTCACCTGGTTTCGGATTATTATTCTCATCTAGTCTTATATCTAATCGAGTTCCTGGACCGGTATATGAATGACCAGGAAGATGTTTTTCTTTCGAATATTTACTCCAAATAAATCCAGGAAAGTTTTCTAATGTTTTTTGTATGTCGTTACCTTCATAAATTTTACAATTTCAGGTTTTATGTACTTTTGATAGATAATTTAATA
>CAJQUW010009748.1:0-147947 GCA_907163375.1 Prostheceraeus crozeri | reverse complement strand
TACACCACACCGCTTCCAATAATAGGTGTATAATGTCTTACAAAATGACGCAAGGTTGGAGAGAAATAAACTGTAAGTTTGTCATTATATTTCTGAATAACCAACTTATCTTTGTCCGCCATAATTTTCTCTCCATACTTTTTACCCATAGTCTCATTCCATCGTTTTACTAACTCAATAAGTGATAAAGGTTGAACACCACGCTTTTTCAAAATGATGCGTTCTTCACATTCTACAACATCTTCATCAAATATTTCAAATTTATAATGAAATTTGTTGATTCGATTTGAATAAACTTTTTTAACATTTGCAGTAGCAATTGACGTTAGATGTAGTCCATGGCCAAAACCGAGATGTGGATAGAATTCATTATCCAACCTCAGTGTAAGACCTTTAGTAAAAGAATGAAAGCGAAGGAAATGTCTCCCACTCCAATGATAGATAGTAAACTCATAAACTTTCTGATCCTTATTCTTCATGATGGAAGTATTACCACTATTGAACGCCTTAATAATTTTCTCATTCCCAAATGGAGCATAATAATCTGATTTTATCTGAATCCATTCATAGTTCCACTTTCCATCTGACGTTAAATTGTATGGGAACTGGAATGCATTATTCATCGTTATTCCATCATGGGTGCGAGGAGTCAATATCATTTCTTCCAAATCATTCACATTCTGAATATTGCTATCATAGCAAATGCTGGAAACACCTACTTCCCATTCACCTTCTAGATGTAGTGAGCGATTTAATTCTACTCGATAGTCTGATGGTTTATTATTAGGAAATTTATTCATAGAAGCATTACTGGGTAAGTAAATTAGAAACGAATCTCTATTTTCACTTTCCATACTAATCACATTGGAAAAATATATTAGCATACTTTTGCATTAACTCTTCATTCGGAAATGGAGCATCTTTATGAACTTTATGATTCTTACAGCATCTTTATGAAAAGGAATCAACGCACCAGCATCGTCATAAATTGCAATGTCAATTTGTGGGATGTAGTTTGATTTCAGCTTTGTATAATGCACTTTCTTGAAAGTATGCTCAGATAAAATACTGCAGCTTTTTGGCTGGTATGGTATCATTGCTAGCAATGGAGCTTCAACATCTCCCACACGTACATCTTCACCAACATTGGAATATATCTGAAAATAGTTAATACGACGCGATAGCGACATGTCTGCGACAGCTTTGGTTACAGTACCACTTTTAAAGATATTTTGATCAAAACCCAAAATGTCCATTAGAGTTTTATCCATAATTAGTTCAATACCTTTTCCACTTATAGTGAGAGACAAAGTACCTTCTTTTTCAGAAAATGAAATATGTTGCTCATTAATCACTTCATTTAAATAATCTACAACCAATTTAACTGAAGTAACAATGCGAGGCATCAACACTCTTGTTTCATGTAAGATACCACCTAAAGGCTCTACACACTTTCTGTAAAAAGATACGGTCCATTCTGTATCAAATTGATTTGATCTTTCACATGGCAAATGTTGCATATCAAATTTTCCATGAACAGCTGCAGAACGATGTCGTAAGAACTGATGAAAATCTTTTGAACAAACTAATACTAGATCATCATCATTCAATTTACTTATTCCAATATGATTAGATGATTTGATATAAGTCAATCATTAGTCATGATTAGATGATTTGATATAAGTCAATGCAAAAGTCAATGATATAAGTCACGCACCACTTGTTTACCATCAACTCGAAGGAGATAATTAAATTTCTTCAATAATGTTTCAGGAGTCATGTTTGTCTTTCTTGGCTTAATCACAATCTTCTTCACCAACGCCTTGTCATTTTTTGGAATAAGATCTACATAATAAGCTTCCTCTCGATATATTAACTGTTTATGACCACTTGGGTGGTAATTAACGTTATAATTATCATAGCTTGTTAAGGCGCTAGCGAGGTAACCTAAATCATTTCTTAAACTTGGACTTAAACCAACAATCCAATCTTTCTCAACTACATGATGTACATAATTATGATCATCATTGTGCGGAGTAAATTGGACAATATGTTTACACGCTCTATTCAGGAAATCATATATAAACTTTTTACATGATAAGAGATCTTTCTTTGGCCACTGTGGAATGAATACTCGGCAGCCCTTTTCACATTGGTAAGCAGCTGTGCGTCTCATATTAATAGTCATCACCTCATGATCAAAAGTATGGACGCAGTTGCTATGAACAAGTTGAGTGACACCCACTTCCCACTTAGCTGTTGTGTATGATCAATGGGAGTAGAAAAGAGTGCGGCTCGATTACTAGCAAATCTATTTGCGGCCGCATTGCTAAGCAAAATATGATAAAACGACATTTTTATATTGCTGATCTGCGGCTTTGCATAACATCATGAAGACTTGGATTTTGGACTCTCTACAATATATCAGAGTTGATCGCGATGGAAACGTACATTTCAAAAATTCTCATGGTCATACATCAAGAGGTATTACATTAACATGGCGACAATTTGTCAACCTCAATGATATCATGAGGGATTTGGAATATTTTGAAACATTAAGATTCATCTCCTTGGGTGATCAAGTTTGGCTTCAACGTCGCAACAATGAAATTCAAATCTGCCATTCTCATTCCGCAAACTGTTTCTCATTTCGCAAATACAATTGGGAGAAGTATAGAAGATACATACATCGCTCCATCATGACATTTATTCGTCGTGAGTTCATCGCCCTACTATGCAAATCTTAATCAGACATGACTACCACGCACCATGAGTTGGAAATTAGATTCCCTACAACGTATTGAAACGGATCATGATCGAAACGTCTATTTCAAAGATTCAACTGGAAATGTGAGAAGAGAGTTTGCTTTATCTTATCGTCATTTTCAATCTCTACATCATATCATGAAGGATTTGAAATACTTCTATATGAAAAGACATTCACGTATTGGAAATCGCATATGGTTGCGCGTCAACAAACGGCGAATTCAACTCTATCATTCCCAACTTCATACTAACTTCACATTTCATCAAGGTAGTTGGGAAAAGTATAAAAGGAAGGTACATCGCTCAATTTACTCATTTTTTCATCATGAAGCGCCATCGCTACACCATCGTCAACATTCTCCGTCGCTTCAGACTCTACACCAAAATCGATCTCACAACATTACACCAACACCTTCCAAACAGCAAGTATTACCCGGGCCGACCTCAAATGTTAGTGGTGAAGATGAACAATTCACGGAATCTTCAACTCTTCCCAAATGGAACTGTACAGATTCTCGGCGCCCTTTCTCATTCATCGGCGCAGTCAATGCGCTTAGAGCTACAGAGACTACTACGTCGGATATGGAAGAGGGAGAGGTGTGTGATGTCGAATCTGACTGTGGACAATGTTGTGATCTCTACTCAATTGAGTGAAAGTGTATCATTTTTGAAGATTCATACCAGCAGTTACAATTTGTGTTATGAACCCGAACTTTTTCCTGCAGCTCTCATTAGTTGTTGGTTACCTGTGCATGTTGCAATCTTTCATAATAGTTAAGCGATCATTACTGGACTAAAATCTCATGTACAAGTAAATGTGATCCTAGACTATCTCATCGAGTATGTACGTACCCAGCGGATTGTAAAATAAAAAACATTTTTTCCAACATGATGTTTTTATTTCAAATCATGATAGAACTTACAAATCATTTTTTCATTAGAGGATGGATTACATGAAAAGTTTTGAATAACAGATACAAATCGAGATACATGTAAACGTTTTAAGATGAAGTACAGTACAAAAGCACCACACGTTGATGAAAGTGGATGTTGTAGTATGCGTTCATTTCGCTGATATTGACGCGTATGTTTTCTCAACCACTGCTGTGTTGGTATATTTGGAGGTTGAGCAAGAGAGTCAAATAGCTCACCACGTCGGTCTTCTCCAATAAAGATCGCTTTCCAATGCTCACCGCCTAAATTCTGCGAATGAGTGTTTAGCACAATAAAGATGGGATAGTGATTTACTGCAGGTGGTAAGGTATCGAGCGAATAGACATTATCGAAAGCTTTCAACGTCGCTTCATCTGCATTACGCTGCACTTTAGTCTTAATATCGTCAGCAGTCAACCAACTCATTAACGATTATACTGAAGAATCACGTCACGATACTTTGTAATTTCAATATTTGAATCGAAGACTGCATAAATTAATACATTGATCGTCTCTGGTAGTGTTCTTTTGAACGTCAAATCCAAACGAATATTATGAGGCACGTTCGCTTGACGATAGGGGGCACTAATATCGCTGTCAGCAGTCAAATCAAATGCATAAATAGTATGTCCACTCTTAAACTCTTTCATAGTGAGTCCGTTGGTGTCATCCGTATTGTAAAAGCCAAAGACATTCATGTAGTCAACATAACTGCGCATAAATTGATCCGCAGCAAAATCTGGTTTGTAGTGTGGACCAGGATGACTCACACCATTTACACGTAAAGCAATTTCACTTAACTGATTGTGTTTAAAATTGAAAGGATTCTTCTTTATATTACCATTAAATGCATCATTTTCAACCATTGCCACCATGAGGAGCTTCGGTGCTTCCGATGGAAAGAGGCCTTCTTTCATGAAACTCTTTTGATCTTTCGGAATTGTAAAGGTGAGAAGCTTTGTATGCTGAACGGGGTAAATGGCATTTTGGCGGTTAAGACCTTCAGCATGTCCTCTAATGACACTTGGATTCCGTACTACTCGACGAATGTAAAGTGCAATATCTTCCACATGAATTCTAAAATTGTCAACTTTACCAAATGCATTCAGCGCAAATTCAGGCTTATTCAATGTCAGCTTGAGTCGCATGCTGGTATTACAGAGTAAAAACTTTGACTGTCTAAAGAAGTCTAAATTCAGCGGACCATATAGCTGACATACTTTACTATCTTTAATCATAGCAGATCGCTTTACAAAGCCACTGTTTGTTTCAACATCAAATTTTCCTACTTCATCTCTGTACCATCCCATGGCTTCCATATGACTTTTTTGTGCTGCTGGATGAAACTGTGATACATGATTGAAATATGATTTATAGGGATAATCGCTTTGACCACCTTCCACCTGCTGCTCTCCAATCGTTAGAGAAACATCGCGAAGTAATGTAGTCAATGGTAAATTGTTCAGTCCAACTTTATGTGTATCGTCAATAGCAGTTCCATCTGCTTGCTGAATTCTAAACCTCAAATCAACCATCGCATAACTCAAATCTATGTAGTCATCACTACCACCAGGAATAACAAATTCAATGGGGCCAGCATTCTCAGCTGTTCGAGGATGATAATCTACAATACTTGAACTAATAATATCTGTCTGTATGGCTTGTTGATCAAACAAACAAAACCCGGAAGTTTTACACTCCATGATTAGAAGTTATGGCAGCGTCGTCGTTTAGCGCCTGATGAATGATTAGAGCCTCTGCGACGTTTGCGTGAATGCCTTTTGACTGAAGATCGCACCTTACCAGCTCCGCGATGTTTCCTTCTTCCTTTATTCATTCGTTTAGGCGATTTCTTTCCTTGAGTAACACCAGCAAAGGTCTGCTTCAATGTTTTTAAACCGCGTTCCTTCCCACGATTCAACAAACTGCTCTTAAAACTTCTACCTCTGGAAAGATCACTAGCAACATCACCAGCAAAGCCAACGGCATTACTTAAAACATTTCGTTTTAAAGATCTACCGACATTGGATATGAGAGGTGCTACAACAGACTTCAGTGCACCAAGTATGCTACCTCCACGTTGGCGGCGTGCGCCGATGTAAATTTGTCCTCCACCACTTACATAGGAGGGTCGTGAATAAAATGAGGCAGTTGGATTCATAGCTCAAACCCTAAACATTGTTAGTTACAACTTTGCATGAATCACTGTCGATCACTTAGATGAAAGATGTCGGCACGACGCATCCAAGAGTTCATACTTGAAGGATAACCAGTCCATTTAACAAGACACCATTCTTCACCTTGTCGTTTTTTACATCGAATGATTTTCTCTACCAAATATGTTTCACTTTCAGTGACTACCTCAATCTCATCGAGGTAAAAGCTACCCTAAATTTCTTCATTATCGTAATCTTTCAACTTGTAGGAGGTCGGAGAGTGTTTTTGATCAATCCTTGATACTGTAAATACCTCCTCTGTCCAATTCGGAAGGTACCCTTTAGCAAAAACACTTCACTTTTGAGATACGAACTTTATCACAAATTTTCACATCACTTTTCACATGAGTGCGTTTACGTTGGAATGATTCGCGCACTTTATCTACATTGTCAGCATTTACATCTACTGGTCTGAGTCCAATAGAACGATGGATAGAGTGATTGTAGGCATGGAGTGTATCTTGTAGAACCTTTGTCCAATTTTGTGTCAAGTTGGCAGTAAAAAGTCGCCACAAGCGATTTTTTAATGTGCGATTAAAACGTTCAATGAGTGCAGCTTTATAAGCACTCTTTACACTAAACAACTCAATGTCATGCCTCTCAAATAATCTTCTCACATGCTGATTTTCAAACTCTTTTCCTTGATCACTCTGAATTCTTTTTGGAATGCGGCCTTCTCGAAAAATTGTTTGGAATGCTTTTGCTACTCCTTTCCCTTCTTTAGTTTTTAAAGGTTGAGCCCATGCATAACGCGAGAAAATATCAATGATGGTTAAAATAAAATTATTTCCTGAGTTATGTTTTGAAATGGAGGCGACATCACACAAATCTGCTTGCCACTGTTCATCAATGTCATGAACAATATAATGGCGGGTACGGTACTGCTTTTTCGCTTGTTTGTGGAGTGTATAGGTAGCCTGACCCATTAACCATCGTTTCACTTGTGATTGTGGAAGACCACTCGCTTTTGACAATTTCTTGATAGATGCAAATCCTGCTGGATGTTTTACATCATAATAGATTGACTTCAAACGCTCAGTCGATGACGACTGACTCTTTTTCCTCCTTCTCATCTTTTTGCTTTCTTGCCTTTCTACATTTACAACAACTACAGCATTTAGCTTTAGCGGTTTTGCGATCGTGTTCATATTGCTTAGGGGTTTCATTGTGAGAGCTGGCGCAGCAAGTGTAAGTGACAACGACATTCACCTCCGGCGGCTCATTACATGGCAAGCAACACATCTGCTTCATATTAATAGTCTGAGAACATGTATTTCTTGGGAGGAGCTGTTTTACGTTTTCCTTTTACTAGTTTTAGTGGTGGCGTAGATCTACGTCGAGTTCTTCCTCTTGTTTGCTTAGTGAGTGTGGGAGGGGATGTAGCAGGTGACGTCTTAAACCAATTTGTTGGCATTTTCATCGTCTGAAGCATTGGAGCAGTAGCCACTGTTGAATCAAGTTCTTTCAATGTCTCATTATTCAAAGCAAATTTTGGCACATTATGCTTTTTCAATAGTTTAAGAAAGTATGTCCAACCATGTGGAACATAGCCCTGACGGCGCTTTCTACGTGTCGCATACTGAATCAAGTCTTCATAACGTGAAGCATCAATCACTTTATTTTCATCTGTAATGATTTCTCCTCTATCATTTACATTGAGGTGGGGTTCAATACTGTTGAAAAGAGATATGGCATGTGCACGAGATGCTAAAGGTGTAGCAGTCGACACCGAGTCACGCATCTTATTCTTCAAATTTTTCAATTGTTCAACAGTTTCCGATTGTAATAATACAGCACGATGTGGATCTTTGATGTGAACATTTTGCTGATAATCTAATTCTTTCCTATACATTTGATTTGCAAGAGGTTGCTTTACTTGTTGTATAGCAGTCAATTGTACATATTCATCCTGAGGAATAACAATCATGCGAGAATAAGAACTCATAGTTTCTAGATAATCATGGGAGTTTTCAAAATATCACTTCGAAATCTAAATTCTTCCGGACACTCTTGCGCGAGTGAACATATCTGTAACATCTTTGGAATTCTTACTTTCTTTTAATAGATCATCCAATACAACAACATCATTAGACTGAAGTTTATCCACTGGAATAATTCCTTCATGTCGAATAAAGTTGCGACTTTGCAATTCCTGAAACAGCGACGGTTGATAAATACCATAACACCAAATCACTCGATTGATAGGTTCCTTAAACAACTCCCTTCTTTTATCCAATAAATTCAGCGTGAAAACAGTTTTACCTGCATGAGATGGGCCTGATACAGTCAGAACTTTATCACATTGAAGTCTGAAATCCATTATAATACTTTGAGATTCAACATTTCCATAATTAACGTCTAGAGCCAAAGATATTACCCAATACGTTGCCCACGATAGGAGCTAGCATCGGTAGTAACGCTGGAACAAAACCGCCCTTTTGTGTTAGAGTTTCCCTCTTTCTTTGAAGGGTGACTTTAGGATTGGAGATGAAACGCAATTTTGTAGCATATCACTTAAGTAACTTTCGTTGTTTTGGTGCTAATTTCTTCGTCCTCAACTTTCTCACATGAGAAATAATTTCACGAATGAATTTATCGTTAGCATGTCGTATAGCATTGTATCGCTGATTTGCTTTCATTCGTCGGAGAGATTGAATGGCTGAAGAAAACTTTGAAGACTTTTGACTTTTACGTTTCGTCATTTTACGTTTCGCCATTTTCCGTGTTAGTCTTTGCTAAAACCTGTCTTTACCACATTTGCATAGGTACTAACTATTGCGGCATAAGTGACACTCGAAATGAGCAATATCACAGTGGTTACATTTGCAAAGTTGAATGCAATTACGTATGAAACAGCGTTGACAAAAAGCATGCTTACATCTCTTGAAGATGCGCTTTTCATTTCCATCCTTTCGCTTACATACATCGCAACACATAGTTTCACCGTTACTGATGTCTATAGCAAGTCTTTTTGAAGATATGAATTTGCTAGCCTTTTCTAAATAATAGACGCATGCACAGAAGGAATATACTTCGAGAGTGAGCAGGCATAGCTCGAAAACCAGTTGTGCTACAATCAAGTACCACTGCATTTTTAATTTTCCTTTATAGAAAGTTGAATGTGAATATCTGAAATCACTTCAATCACTAGACTGCTGCCATGATGGTTAAATGCGTTAAGACGTTCAGCAATTTTTATCTTATGTCTTTTAAAAAATTCTTCGGGGTGATCTACCACTTCCATTGAATAAGAAGCAAAATGGAAAGAGCGACTTTCCACCTCTTCCTTTCCAAAATGACTAAACTTAATTTTCGCAACTAATCGCGCCATGACAATGCTATCAGAGAATGTATTCATTAACTCTAGAAATAGAGTGCTAGCATCATCGACCACTGTTTCGATGTCGGTCTCATCTTTATGAAAATTTATCACATAATCTTGAACAGCTCCTTTTAAACTTTGCCTATGAAAATGTAATGTTCCGCAGTCGTTTGAGAAAGACATGATCGCCCTTTATCTAACCCATCCATTGCATGAAAACAACAACTCTTCTCATAGTAACATTTATTGAATAACTGTAACAAGCATGCATTATAAATCAATGGTTTGAAACAGATAAAATAGATACAGCTGGTAACTATCATACAGCGAGCAATGATAACCATACAGGACTTTGGCAGTGTTGAGGTAAGGAGGAAAGAAGCATTGGTTATGAACGTAGCTACTACAACGAACAGACAAAATAGGAACACACAAATCCTTAAAACGTTTCGTGACTTCATGATAATGTTGATTCACTCTACTATCCCAAGGCGGGAGCAAAATATCATCAATGATTAGATTGGGAAATACTTTCCTCTCCTTACCAGGATTATTACAAAAGATGCGTATAACATTGAAAGCAGCTAACCATCGTTTAAAGTCAATAAGAAGAGCACTGTCACAAGAAAAGCCGTAGTCTTGCAAATATTTCAGATTAAGTCCATGAATGTGTTTTCTCGCCCATTGATCAACATTGGGATCGCAGTTGGCATGTTGATGATAGACACTAACAATCTGATATGTCCAATTGTTCATAGCAATAGCACTGAGCTCCTGTACAGGTTCACCCTCACAATCCATTAAAATGATGATAGAAGACTAAAACGGAAATTTACACATCCAAGGAAACGTTCTATAACATATTACAAAATGAAGAATTACATCGATGCTTTTCACGACAAAATACACAAATGATATGATGGCAACGAAGAAGTAAAATGTATCTAATAAGACCACGTCTACGACACTCAAAGCACATAAGCGAATTGTCATAGGGTAGAGTTACGAAAGGACTAGTAATTCTCCTTCTTTGATTTGCGTTTTGAGGCAGCATTCTTCTCCGACTTGCGCTTCGTACCACTGCTGTTAAGGATTTGATCAATTATGTCATCCACGTTGGGTGGTTTTGGAATATATAGGATGGATTCCATATGCATGGAGAGGCAGGCTATTTTATTATCCTTGTGCCGACCATAATATAGCCCATTCACTTTGAAAAGGATATCCCAAGTACCTTCTCCGAGCTCGTCGCATGTGATGGATGTTGAATGATCTCCCTCCTTCTTATAATAAGTACACCAATGTGATGCCGGTAGGCAAATTTGATTACCATCCCAAATCTTTCTATAGGGAGTATCCTTGTCATCTCTCGCCTTCCACTCTTGAGCAAGAGGAGTAGGAATGTCCATATTTAATGTCACGTACTCCTCAATAATATCAAGTTGGTGGCGAATGTACGGACTCACGGGGATCAGTATGTAGTCCCCATACTGATTGCGCATTATCTTGACATCCGTGGAAGGGAGCATTCCCGTTTGGAGTACTACGCCATGATCGTCATAACGCAAGACTTGTTTAAGTTTACGCTGTAGCGGTGTAGGATTATGTACCTTGGTTGTTTCTTCCACTGGCCTCAGTTGTAGATGATCTGATCGTAGCGAACCTTGTAACGTTTGACCGCCATTTTGTCCTACTAGTTTAGCAGATGGAGTGGATGCCTGAAAATGAAAAAGATTGTATTAAGTTTACGTTCAAGGGAGGAGAGGGAGGGAAGTAGCGACTTACCATTTTAGTTGAATAATAGAGAGAAAATGTGCGTCCGTCACTCGTGTGATTCAACGATGGAATGATTCTCACTGTGGAAGGCTCGCTATTTATATAGAAATTCTTGATTCTCATTGGATGATGATCCTCATTGGACAATAACATCAGGGCTGATTCCAAATCTGGCCTCCGTTTACCAATCCGAGCCTTCGTTCGCCCGCTGGAGCTGTTTCTTGGGAAATTCTAACTCTGTCGTTTTTCGCCAATCTCCCAAATCTTAAATGGCGTCTCACATCTAAACGAAGACAGATATGAACAAGCCGTTTCTTTCACTGAATTTGTCTCACTCTTAGCTTTCAAACGAGCTATTGCACGACTTTCTACGATCACTAGAACCGAAATTGGAAGATCGGTGCCGGGGGGGCGGAGGAGGTCGGTGAAATTTGATGAAAACTGTTTTGGTAAAGGTCCCAGGTCGAAATGCGACACTTTGGAAAAATTTTCAAAATTTTGTCCATACAAAGTCAGTCTGACACGGATTTTTTCGTCAAATCTGAGGTCTGACCTAAAATCTTGTAACAGCTCTAACTTTTGAACGGCTGGTCCGATTGACTCGCAACAAAAATGTCATTGAGCAGTCTTTTCTCCTCTTTCAAATGAGTATCTATAAGACAAAATCCATCCACTAGAACCAAAATTAGAAGATCGCTGCCGGGGGGGGGGGCGGTGAAATTTGATGAAACAAACTTTGGTCAGGGTCCCAGGTCGAAATGCGACACTTTGGAAAAAAATTTTGTCCATACAAAGTCACTCAGACACTTAGGATTTTTTAGGTGAGGTCCGACGTGAAATCTTGTAACAGTTCTAACTTTTGAACGGCTGGTCCGATTGACTCGCAACAAAAATGTCATTGAGCAGTTTTTTCTCCTCTTTCAAATGAGTATCTATAAGACAAAATCCATCCACTAGAACCAAAATTAGAAGATCGCTGCCGAGGGGGGGGGTGAAAAAATTTTGTTAACCCAACTTTTGACGAGAAACACGATGGGAGTGGTCTCGCACCGAAATTCCACCATTCCAACCTGGCCGGCACACCACGCCAACCTGGCCGGCACACCACGCCAACCTGGAGAGCGCATCACGAACAACCTTTGGCAACGCCGTCGTTCCAGGGGGGGAGTCGGACTCGAAGCAACCAGGTGGCGGACTAGGGCCGACGCCCTAGTCTGACAGGAGGGGGGAGGTCGGTCGACGGCGGCCATCTTGCGCGGTCCAGTGGTGTAGTTTACTTACTACTAGCGATCACCTATTTATGATCATAAGTCTACCATCTCATTGTGATCTGACCATTGTACATACCTCTAGCATACTTTCTGCTTCGAACTTTTCAATTCATTCATTGTAGTCTAAATTTCTACACATCACCTTTTATAACTTCCTATGCCCTACCACCCATTTGAAATCTGTCAGAATTTCTTTTAAACTGTAAGTGTTAAGAAGGATTATGTTTATTGCTGTATAAACTAATGGAAACCAGGGATACAGATTTTCTGCTGAATCAGCCTTTTCGACCCGAGACTGACAAAAATGACTAGAAAAAAGCAGAATTGCTGCTAAAATGAGAAACAAACAGTGCATAACTCTTTGGTTTTGGCAGTTCTAGCACAGGTATCAAGTCCATAAGTGAAAATCATCCTTGTCCGAAGCACGTCATTATTAGACTCATTTATTAATAAGAAATATTGCGTGGTAATTCGTAGAAATTGGGAGACGCTTTCTTGCATGGAATGTACCATGAGGAAATAGATATCTCTCCTGAGACCTATGTATACGTGTGTACTAGGATTTAAAGGGAAATGCGTTTCCGAGGAATCGGTAATTCATGTGACTTTCCCGGGAAATTCGCGAGAATTTTTCCCGACAATATTTTGAGCATGAGATCACAAACTATGCAAATTATGAGACCCTGTTACGCCAGGATGAGGAAAAGTCTAAAAAACATCGTGGACGCCGAAATACATTGACTAAATTGTTGTTTCTGCATAATGCCAACGATTCTTCAACCTCACACATGCCTCGTCCTCAATGTCAGTGAAGAAATCACATAAATCTAATTTCATACTTTCTTATGGAAGTGCTGTACATTGACCACATATACATGTATAACATCTCTTCGTGGAAAGTGTTATTTTGCAATGATTGCATTTGGTCTTTCTCCAGTTGTTGAGAAAATTATCTACCGCTAGATTTCGACATTATACTATGCAAGCGCATCAACTTGAGACGTAGCTAAGTATAGAAACAGGTGTGGACAGCCTATCACAGGCAACAAACAAAACATGACAACACAGGATGCAAATCTACACAAACATGTATGAAGACTATAAATTCAATACATAAAATGAGGGAAAGGATCAGTGAGATAATATTGCGATCGAAGTACCCGCAAAAGTCAAATCCTCAAAATATTTGAGATTATTATCGGGCAATTTTCAGAAGAAAATGTGAAAGCATTTTGGCGCCTGTCTGAAGATAAAGTGAAAACTACAGACATTCGAGCATTTTCTGAAGAAAAATTCGGGCATTAGGGCACTTTTCTGAAGAAATAGGTCGGGTATTCGGAAACTTTTCGAACATTCGGGTGTAACGCTTTGGTATTCGGGCATTTCCGGGCATTCGGGCGTGAGTAGGATCAATGATGGATGTGGCCCATTCACAAAAGATACCTACCACAAAAAAATCCTCAAAAATTAGGTAGACTATAACTCGCAAAAGGTCATGAACACGAATGTATGAATGTACTATCAGTGGTATCAAATCCATCGCTACACCAGTGACGGGGAGGCGTGTAAATTCGATGAAAATGGAGTAAAGATGTTCAAACCCGGTGTACATAGTTCTCTCTGGATCTCTCATGGTTCTCTAGATGCACAGCCTGCGTATAAAAAATCACTGGCATCGATTTTGACTGATAGGTTATCAAAATGTTCAATGATGCGAATTTAAGTATGGGCCCATCACACCCGCAAATTCAGAGTACAAGGGATGCATCATTGACGGGGATATGTCATCTACGTGCATGTACAAGATACATACAACCACAAGCATAGTACTCTGAAAATGTTTTTCTCCATAGTAATAATAGGTAGCTAAAAGCAAAAAATCAAACATGCACTAAATATATTTTTGCAATACACCAACACATAAAATCTTATCGTATGAAAAAGTGTTAAATAAAACGGCCTAAAACCTAGGCCAGTATAGTGTGAACGGTTTACTTCCCTAGACTGGATGTTTGTTGAGTATAAAGCCAGGTTTCTTTTTTGTATCAGAGGTGGGATTTTAAATTTTTGTCCTTCAAAGCTTCCCAACTTTCCCTCCATGACCATGACTTTATTCAGCTTGCTTCTCAATATGATGATCCGAAATCACAATCCCATGAAACGAGTCCATGAATTAAGTCCAGACACACTTTTATGAACCAAATGAAAGAATTTCAGAGACTGAGAAACATACACAGAGGCCTTGGTATGCAGAAATGGAAAGAACGTTGAGAACTTTCCGACTGCCAACTTTGTTGCCAGCACGACTTCAAAACGCATAGGTTTCAATCTGGCTAGGACCAATTGGGTTTTTTTTAACAATGGGTTACGAAAAGGCTTTGGTCGATATGAAAGCTTCGACCACTGACACTCTCCAACTGACCGTTGTTTCTGCGTGTATCTCAGACAAATGAACACGTCCTTTCACGTGGCAGTGTGAATCTTTGAGGTTTGTGACTGTGCACCAAGACTTTCGTTCGTGGATGGATAAAACCCAATCGATTCTGTCATGACTGTACATGTGCTTTCTCTTCTACCCTGCCTTTTCATGCATTTATAGTCTTTTTAAAGCTTATCAAAGGGAATGAAATTTATTATGAAACTATCACACAAATTTCAAAATCAACGCTGGTTGAGCTTAGGCATGGGTTAAGTCTCATCATGGAAAAACAAAATTATCTTTCCTTTGACTCCGTATTTATGATAAGCTAGGTATGGACTTCTAAATAGCAGTCCATAGAGGCCGCGGCAGCTTCATATCTTGACATATTTGGGGTGAACATAGATATATATTGACTTACGTTAGAGTGGCACATCTTGCTTGTGTTATATGCTGTCTATCCTTGCGCTTTGATATGTCATCTGTATTGATCCAAGAGATTCCGGAGTAACCCACTAGAAAGAATAAAATACAAAATGATAGATGATAACTCCAAATGTCACACGGCTGAAAACTCAATCAAAAAAAAATCAGGAATTATTGTGTATATTGAAGTGCTTGATGTTGTCTGCTCTTAGATTTGCGGTAATTTCATCCTAAGCTTATTCAATCAGCTGACCTATGGCATGGGCATGGATTGCTTGATCTCATGAATTCGATCGCAGACTTCACTGTGGTGCGCTTGTCGCTGCCCATGAGAACAGATTACAGGAGCTTCGATGTCTCTTTATTTTCAATGAAAAAGTACGAAAATATCAACACTAAATTAGTGTAGAACAGGGGGAATTCTAAACGGCAGCCTTGGCCGTCGCTATTTTTCATGATCAGATCTTGCGGCCTGTTGTGACCACAGAATTGAATATTTTGTTTATCTGCTTCGGTTTGCTAGAAGTGTGATTAATACGAAATCGCCGGCACATCGAGGAACTTATTAGGTGGGCAAAAAGGAATTCCTAATACCTTACAGAGATAGGAAAAAAGTCGTGCGTCGCTTGCGGATTACAGTGAGTTCCAGCAAAGTGTTTCGATTGCCAAAATTCCTTCAGATTCGAAGAATTCAGATCATTGCGCACAAGTTTTCTCCATAATGTTGGCCCTTCCGATCATTATTAAAAAAAACAGCAGGCGTACGAAAATTAGTTCACTTGATTTCACCATCGTCTTCTTACCATTCCTTACTGCGTGCATACACCTGCACACTGAATCGAATGTTAGCCAGGTGAAGTGAGTGTTTTGGTGTGTGCGAAGTGATCTCACAGCACGCACGCATCTCTCACTGGGTCTGGTGTCCTCTGCAGCTGACAGCTTATTGTTGGCCATTTGCAATAGCAAGCGATACTCGAATTATCCATTCGAGATGGAGCAAGTTGTCTAATTCCGTGATGTGCCATTTCGATATTAAGGATACATACAATTCTCCCCTTCTGGGAAACCGAAGCACGCGCAGATGAATCTAATTCTGTGGTTGTGACAGTAAAATCAACACCCGCTTGAAGTTATTGCATGCAGTTCTCGATTGAGCATGATCACTGTCAAAAATGAAACTAGGGTAAACCCTATTCCGCGGGGATGCATGCATTTGGGTATACGTTTGCAGATACATGCATTGCTCAAAACTATAAAAGTTGAACATCCAATTTTTTGTGACTTGCACGCGCAAAGCTTCTACGCATTTCTGATAACTAAGTTAAATTTTTCAAATTTGGAGAATGGGAACATCACATGATCGACTTTAAAATGCACTATTTGAAAATTGCTAACATTTTCATTCATCAACAATGGCATTCATGAATTTGTTATTTGAATAATAGGAGTAACATTTAAACACTGCTCATAATGGTTTTAGACGTAATACTACCAGTTTCATGCTCCAAACAGTGAATTCCTTGTCGAAAATTGAACAGATTATAATGCTCCACAATATGTTTTGGGTATGCGCTTGGATGAGCAGTTACTGCAATTTCCGGGACGACATATAACCAAGATTGCACGAGAGTACGCGTGATTTCCATTTATTTTCAAAAATTCCATTTGAGTTGTATTCAGCACCACTTTACTAATCAACAGACTTCCAACAGATTCTCAAAAAATTCAAATTTTCTGTAGGGAAATTCAAATTTTAAACTGCTATCTACAGTAACAGGATGACCTAGTTGTAAAAACTGACATCACCATTGAAAAGAACATAAGCCAATTGAACTAAAAGTAGTGTTGATGACGATTGACTCATTGGAACGCTTCCAGGAGCTCCAGGGTTTTGAAAGCATGCCCGGGTATAATAGGGTGAACATTTCTAGCAGGCTCAATCGATTTTGACTGGGCTCTGACAGTGGAGCTGAGCATATTTATGAAAATGAACTTTCTAACATCAATAGAAAATGGACTTTCATTATTTCATGTAGGCTTCCATCGTTATTCACATTACGCTTCTGTCTATTTGTGAGCTCATTACGTGTTATCAGTTCCTCATTACACTTCCTTATTCCTTCTTTTGTCTGGTTTCGTCATTGTCACATAGCCGAGTTGTGACGCATATATTGAATTTTCCATGAAACTTTCATCTAATTTCTGTATTGCTGAGTATTATATTTCAGTTTACATAATCAATTATTTCCTTATACAGTCGTTGAAGAACGTGGCTTTATAAAATCTATATTATTCGAACATTTTGTTGCGGCTATAGCCTAAATTAATTTCACACGTACAATTATTGATATTTTCAATCTGTCCTATTTCATCACTGCTCATTGTGCCTCACGAATTTGTTTTAATTATGCTGTTAGTGAATGATTCGTCTATCGATAAATTTACCGTTGAAATGCCTCTACCTTATTGCATTGTTTTAGAAAAATTGTTTTCTAATTGCATGGGTCTACCCTTATTTCAGTCTGATGTAATTTGAACAATGAGTATTGAAATCTGAAAATTCTCATTAGCTATTCTATGGTTCCATTATAAGCAAATATGCTCATAAGTCATTACACAATCTCCACTGAATTTCCACAGATTTTGCTGATATTTTTCTTCGTCTCCACAAGCATAGTCTTCATTGCTCAAATGGCGCTGATATAAAATTGAATTCTAGCACCGGCAATCAGATATTGTAAAAACTGGGACATGACCCAAAACTCATCTTGGGAAGCCGAGACAAATAAGCAAAATCGGAACTGTCGAGAAGCCTGACAACCATCCTCTATTGCTAGACATTTTTAAAGACATGTTGAAGAAGAATAAGAAAATAATAAGCTGAGTCGAAGATGCCCTATAAATAAATCCTAAGATATAATATGACATGGCAAAGCGTGGTACTCAGATGAATGATACCTTTGACATCCGCGTTAGTAGTAAGTAAATCTACACCACCGACCTCCCCCCCCTCCTGTCAGACGAGGGCATCGGTCCTAGTCCGCCACCTGGTTGCTTCGAGTCCGACTCCCCCCCCTGGACCGACGACGTAGCGAGAGGTTGTTCGTGGTGCGCTGTCCAGGTTGGCGTGATGTGCCGGCCAGGTTGGAATGGTGTGCCGGCCAGGTTGGAAGTGTGGAATTTCGGTGCGAGACCCCTCCCATCGTGTTTCTCGTCAAAAGTTGGGTTAACAAAATTTTTTCACCCCCCCCCCCCGGCAGCGATCTTCTAATGTTGGTTCTAGTGGATGGATTTTGTCTTATAGATACTCATTTGAAAGAGGAGAAAAAACTGCTCAATGACATTTTTTGTTGCGAGTCAATCGGACCAGCCGTTCAAAAGTTAGAGCTGTTACAAGATTTTAGGTCAGACCTCAGATTTGACGAAAAAATCCTAAGTGTCAGAGTGACTTTGTATGGACAAAATTTTGAAAATTTTTCCAAAGTGTCGCATTTCGACCTGGGACCTTTACCAAAACATTTTTCATCAAATTTCTCCGAACGGTAGGGGGGAGGGGGGTCAGTGAAATTTGATGAAAAAAGTTTTGGTAAGGGTCCCAGATTGAAATTCGTAAGTTTAAAATTTTTCAAAATTTTCACCACACTGGAGCTCCCACACTTAGGAATTTTTTCACTTGTGGCATGTTACATGGCCATGTGCTGACCCACACACTTCCCGTGGTCACATGAGAATGGTTCAGGTGTCATATGATAGAGAATGATGAGAAGAATCGTTTGCAACAAACCGCATGTCGCTACGATGTATACTTTCGGAGATATAGCCATTTTAAGTTTTCTTCTGAGCATATATAAACCCCCGGCAACGTAAGTCTGATCACTTCATCGAAAGACGAGGTAAGCGACGGTCGTCGCTCTGAGCTCCCGATATCGGGTGTTTCAAAGGACTCTATCTTTTGAAGTAGGCAAGCTATCTTCTTACTTCAAAGTTTGTGTGATAGAGTTTGGTAGTGTCTTTACTACTGATAAAATTTTTTAAAAGTAGTATGAGTAGTAAAATGCAGAATTTTTTAAAAATTCTTAATTTTCAGTTTTTTCAAAGTTTTAACATGTAGTCTAAGGTTTTTAAGTATGCTGCGTTCAAATCTGCTATCAGATTTGAAATTTAACTAAAGCTAAGGCAGCTTTGAGGGGTTAGATCCCAGCTACTGATAGCTACCTTTGACTCGGCGTTGCTGTTACCACTTCGGGGCAGTGACAATGATGTCTTAAGCTGTAAATAGCGGGTATCGGGGAAGATCTCTCACTTCCCTAGTGATCAGTACAAGGCCTTCGGGCTGTCGACGGGATCGAGTGCCACTCACTACACTCAAATCTATCATTCCTCACTAAGTGTTGACATTATGTTGAATGTTGACTAAGTTGATATTATGTTGAATGTTGAATAAGTGTTGAATGATGACATTATGTTTTAGGCCGTATGCTACATTCAAATCTGCTATCCGATTTGAAATTTAATTAAGTCTAAGGCAGCTTTGAGGGGTTAGATCCCAGCTACTGATAACTACCTTTGGCTCGGCGTTTCTGTTACCACTTCGGGGCAGTGACAATGATGTCTTCAGCTGTAAATAGCGGGTATCGGGGAAGATCTTTCACTTCCCTAGTGATCAGTACAAGGCCTTCGGGCTGTCGACGGGATCGAGTGCCACTGACTACACTCAAATCTATCATTCCTCACTAAGTGTTATGCTTTAGGCTGTATACTACATGATTCAAAACTTATACTAATTTCATTATCTTACAGTTAACTATGGTAAACAACGATAAAAACAAGAAGTTTCATATCAAAATGTGTGTGTGCGGTCGAATCAACCGCCGAGACGGTCTCAAGGACCACATAAAGAAGGCAGGGACCGACCACATGGTTATCCTGAGTAGGGTTGCCTGTGTAAAGTGTAGGGTGCTGTTGGTTGTTGGGCAGGAGGCCGAGTTCTATGTGAGGCATGGTGAGTGTACAGGAGGGTTGGTGACCGATTTGAGATTTGTGGAGTTGATGAATGCTGAGAAGGAGCGAATGTTGGGGAAAGAGAAAGAGGCCAAGAAGGTTGTTGAGAATGCTAGTGGTAATGTTGTTGAGAATGTTAGTGGGAATGCTGTGGAGAATGAGGTAGAGAATGCTGTGGCCGGTTTGAAGGCTGAGAAGTGGCGGAAGAGAGTGTTTGAGAGTGATGATGAGGATGATGTGGATTTGGATAGGGAGCGGGTGAGGAAGCGTGTGAGGAAGTTGAGCTCTTCTTCGTCGGAGGTATCAAATATTGTCATTACCGACCCCCCGCAGAGCTCATCTTCCCCAATAGTGAAGGGTGGTGGGTTACGGAAGCAGTCGGCGCGGTGGGATGAGGATATGGAGAAGAAGCATGTGTCGCAGCAAGCGGCACATGCTTTGTTGGTTGATCGATATGAAAGTTTGAAGGTGAATGAGAGAACGTTGGTCGAGTTGAGTGAGCTGAAAATGAAGGAGGTGAAATGTAAGGAGGTGGCGGATGAGAATATCCGTATGAGGCGTGTTGTGAAAAAGTTGAAGGAAAATGTGCGAGTGCTGGAAGACGAGAATGATGAGCGAGAGAAGAGGACGAGTGCTGCAGAGAGGAGAATGGGAGAGGCAGAGTCGAAGTATGAGGAGTTGATGAAGGAGATGACTGTATTGAGAGTGAGGAATGCTGAGTTGGAGAGGAGTGTGAGTAGGCAAGGTGATGAGAGAGAGTCGTTTGCGAAGTTGGAGCGCATGAGGAATGAATGGAATCGCTTGAATGAGGACAGAATGTTTGAGTTCCACATCCCTATTCGGGATAACCATCTGGACGGTCGAGTCCTCGTCAATCAAAATCTGGACGAGAGCATCATCTGTTGTAATGGCCATCCAAGTAAAAAATGCCTCCACGCCACTCTATGTATGCGCGGGCATCTACATAAATTTTCAGTGAGGAAGCCCGTGAGACTACCCAAGGATGGCTAACTTGGTAAGTGAAAAGCAAATAAGATAGTATATCCTATTCTAATACATATTATTTTCATTGCAGATCTTTTCCCTGCCTTCACCACCCCATCACTTCACTCCCGAGAACGAACCAACAGCTCTCATAAGGGCCACCATGGGGCAAGACATGATAGAACCTCCACGCGGTTTGCCCTGGGCAGTCTTCAGACACTGGCGAATACTATCATTAAGTTGAATCTGCTATCAGTCAACTTGAACGTTGCGTCGCGTTAGAGGGGTATATAAACCACTCCCTCTCATTTCATTTCATTTCAATCATGCAGACGCCGAACACTCAAGTCAGCTCTCCTCGCAGACCGCAGTTAAGACCGCGAAATTTATTTAATGAATTTGCTAGAATAGAGGAGCAAGACAGAGTCCACAACAATCTTGCTCGGATTGGCAATGCGATGACAGCAGGTGTTGCCGATCCAATGGAATGGCGCTACATTCAACCCTCCACTCACATGCCAACTAGCGTGGAAGTCGACACTGCTACCATGGAGAGAGCCAAAGACTCTCTCAGCAGAATCGGTATGGTGTAAGATGGCTGATGACGACCCCCGAGAACGAACCACCGGCCCTGATAAGGGCCACCATGGGGCAAGATTTGATAGAACCTCCTCGCGGTTTGCCCTAGGTAGTCTTCAGACTGGCGAATACTATCATTAAGTTGAATCTGCTATGAGTCAACTTGAACGTTATGCAGTCGATTGCTATCCCTGAAGCATTCTGATTCGCTGTTGAGCAATTCATTGTTGAAAACCCTATATAAGCCAGAAGATTGTAGCGCTTCTCATTCAATTTTAAGTCACGATGGAAGCAACATCTCCTACCAACACCATTCCCGACTTCATCATCCTCGACGAGTGGGATGAAGAGGATGAGAAGGAGTGTGAGAAGAAGAGGAAGATCAAGATCATTTGGACGGATGAGGTGTGGACTCCAAATACCACCCGCATCCGAAAGGTGCCAGATGCACCACCACGGCTTAGGCGGTACAGGGTTTGTGACAACCTAACTGTCATACCTATTGACTTTTCAAATCAATAGTCAACTTGTCGCCGAGAACGAACCACCGGCCCTCATAAGGGCCACCATGGGGCAAGACATGATAGAACCTCCACGCGGTTTGCCCTGGGCAGTCTTCAGACTGGCGAATACTATCATTAAGTTGAATCTGCTATCAGTCAACTTGAACGTTGCAAATGAAGTTCGGTGTAATACTTCCTTTCGACGGGCGTTCCTGTAAAGGGCGGCGGTGAAACCCGTAGCTATGTATACCGCAAGGGACATTCGGCAATGGTCAATTTTGTTAAACCTCTCTGCGTCATGTTTGCAAGTGATTGCCTCTGTCTCAACGTAGTATGCATTCGCGCCAGGGTGACATTTAGCCAACTGTCGAAGGTTGCCTTATAAACTTTCCATTGCATACGCTATGAGAACCATGAGTTCCACCTGTCTCTACCAATGAGACGAATTGATGAATGGAATGAAATGGGAGGACACTCACGCGCCACACGCAACATAACACACTTCTCTCTTCCGTAGTCTAACAGGCTCTTTACACATGGATCGCAGTCGATTGCTATCCCTGTATCAGAAGTGTAAGCTATCTTAATTTTATTTAACACTATTTCATCTACCATCATCGCCCATATGAAATGTTATAAGATTTACAAGTTAAACTAAGCGTGCTACTATTTCCAAATGAAAAAGTATACATGGTTAAATCATCCACTTAAGCCCCATCCGTAGTCTAACAGGCTCTTTACACATGGATCGCAGTCGATTGCTATCCCTGTATCAGAAGTGTAAGCTATCTTAATTTTATTTAACACTATTTCATCTACCATCATCGCCCATATGAAATGTTATAAGATTTACAAGTTAAACTAAGCGTGCTACTATTTCCGAATGAAAAAGTATACATGGTTAAATCATCCACTTAAGCCCATCCGTAGTCTAACAAGCTCTTTACACATGGATCGCAGTCGATTGCTATCCCTGTATCATAAGTGTAAGCTATCTTAATTTTATTTAACACTATTTCATCTACCATTATCACCCATATGAAATGCTATAAGAAGATCACAAAAACAGTTCACTTGCTTCAATCGTTCTTCTACCGCGAGCCTCACTTTGTCGATGTACTCCCACTCCGCCATAGTTCGTGGCTGGGAGTTAGGGGTGTACCATTCCCATAATTGATGGAGGAATTTGGTGCTGGTGATCTCCATCACATCATCAGTATCGTACTGCAGATACTTCCACCTCACGCCTGTTAAGTCGGGACACTCCTTCTCACATACACTCTCCTCTTCGTCGTCCGCTGGTAATGACAACTTTCTAATGTTGTCGAGTCGGTATACTTTCTCCACCGTTTGGTGGAGCGTTTGGTGCAACGAGCGCCTTTGGCGATGAGCATGGAGAAGAGAACTCCAATTTTGTGTTCGGTGTTGTCGGAAGGCTTGTCATGTTGACTGTGAATAATAACTTTGAAATGTTTTCTAATTCTTAAGTATAAACAAGCAACCAATCAGAATGAACAGCCAATGAATGATGAATATGAAAGTATATATGCAAAGTGACATTCGTGTCATTTCACTCTGTCTTTGAGACGTGTAAGTGAACTGTTCTCTAGTAAATTCCAAATTTGAGACGTATTATTTGAGTGAAGTCTCTATCTTGTTGAAGAATCAACCTTAAACATAATTTCCTTGAAATGGTAAGTTGAAGATTTCCTGTCTCATCTCCCTCAAACGTGTGGCTAATAGCATCTTCCTCAATTTCAGGCATCTACTTCATCACCAAAGCCCTCCCTTCTCGAGGAAAGTTTAGAGCTGTTGAGTGAAGGTAGGTTGTAACAATACACTGAGACTTAAACAGAGATGATAGAATGATTTCTCTTTCAGGTGATGTTAGTTCCAGCTCAGGACTCTCGCGACAAGGCAACGAGTGGGAATGTGCTGACTGCGGACATATTTTTACAAGGAAGCACAGTCTCCTTCGACACATCAAACAACGTGTGTGTCAACGCAAAGCGGCATCAATCTCCGGAGATGAAGTTGATTCTGACGATGACATCTCCTTTCCTTGCGATTTGTGCCCTCTTTCTTTCGATAGCCACTTTCAGCGATCTTCGCACAGACTTCAACACACGCATGCAAATGATCACTACACCAACGGTACCTCTACAATCTCCCTCATTAACGTTTCCCATAGTCATTTAGTACGCGACTACTGCATGGAGTCCAATACTCAAATAGTAGATTTTCCTGAGTGGCTCCTTCAAAATTCTAACATTATCGAAGCGCTCTTCAACAATTTAGACAATTTTAGAATGAAGGCGCTCATCTACCTCAAACTAAAATATATTAAAATAGATTTTCAAACGGGTCAAGTGAAGGAGAGAATACAGTTTCATGTTCCTTCCTATTCCGCAACCGAAGTTGTAGACTGCGAGTCTTGGCTAAATTTCCATATTCAATGTTTAAAATCAAATGTAGATAAGTTCAATCAGCGCGACAGCGCTCTCATTTTTGATGGCGTGGACTCAGCCATGTTCAAAATTTCCCTATTAGAAAGTCATGCAGCTCGAGGCACATTTAAACTACCAAAAACGTTGTATAATAAGAAAGCTGTCATCAATGTCGATTGTAAATCGCAGTGTTTCAAATATGCCGTCCTATCCATTCTCCACTATAATTATATCAACGCGCATCGAGATCGCACCTATAGCTATAGACAGTGGGAGGATGAACTAGACTTTGAAGGTTGTGATAGTGACAACATGAAAATCAAAGATGTAGAAACGTTCGAGAAACATAATCAGATTAAAATTGTAGTTCACGTGTGGGAGAAGGGGTTGAAGGGTGCCCGCTATAATTCACGTTCAACTTGTTATGAACGTGTAGTCAACCTCTTAGTAAAACAAGATGATAGCGAGGAATGGCACTACTGTGGTATTCCCAAAATCTCTCGCTTGTATACACACTTGGGACACTCTAAAAGTGGTGAACATTTTGTATGCGACCGCTGCATCCGCTCCTTTTGGAGTAAACATAAATTTCTAAGTCATTATGAATGGTGCAAGCGGGGTAAATTACAAATGGAACGCATGCCCAAAGACAAACATCTTTTCACATAGAGAGAATGGCGATGAACTAAGTCCTCTTCGTGTCATTTACGCAGACATAGAATGCTATATCGATGATATCATCCACAAGCCAGCAGCCATATCCTGCTATGAAGTATGGCATGACCATTTCCAAAATAGAAAAAATAAAATGCACGTCTGGCAAGGTGAGGATTGTATTTACTAATTCCTACAATTCCTCGAACAGGCTGTAAAATTTCAAGTATGATGGTGAACTCTATCGCAGATCATTGCATATGACAGCAGATGATCAAGCAAAATTTGATAGTTGCAACGTTTGCCTCAAATGTAGTAAAACATTTGATGATGATAAGATTAAGAAAGTGCGCGACCATGATCACATCACTGGTAAATTTAGAAACGCACTCTGTTCAAAATGCAATTTTTCACTTAGGATGAAACGGCGTACATTACCCGTCATTTTCCATAATTTCAAGGGCTACGACAGCCATATGATAATAAAAGGAGGTTTAGGTCAAATGAAAGAGTGGAAGTTTGATGTAATAGCACAAACGAGAGAGAGGTTTATGGCCATGACAGCAAAAGTGCCTGTCGATAAAACTAAAGAAAATAAGACGGTCTATTTTGATATAAAATTTTTAGATTCCTACCAATTTATGACTGCATCACTGGCCTCTCTCGTACAAAATCTGAAGTCTCTTCCACTAACACAAAATCTTAAGAAACAATATCCAAATCTAACCGATGAAGTCATCACACGGAAAGGAGTCTTTCCATATGCATATTTTGATGCGATTAGTAAACTCGGCGAGACTTCTCTTCTATCCATAGATAAATTTAAAAATGGTTTGACCGGCGCAGAATGTAAGACCGAAGATTATGATCATGCACAAGATGCATGGATAAAATTTGACTGCCATACATTTGGTGAATATATGATTGCCTATCTTAAGTTAGATGTATTTTTGCTAGCTGATGTATTTCAGGAGTTTCGACGAGTGGCATTAGAAGAAGATAAGTTAGATCCCGTCCACTTCGTCAGTCTGCCAGCCATGTCCTTTAAATCAGCCTTTAAAATGACTGGTGAGACCATTCATCTCTTACAAGACCCCCGAGATGTATAACATATTTGAGCGCGGAATACGCGGTGGTCTCACATTTGTAAATAAACATCATATAAAATCTGAAACAGTAGGTGATGATCATATCCACCTAAAGTACTATGACCAAAATAATTTATATGGCAGTTCACTGTCTAAACCACTACCTCATTCCGAGTTTATCTGCGAGTTATGCGAGGAGTCAATATCATTTCTTCCAAATCATTCACATTCTGAATATTGCTATCATAGCAAATGCTGGAAACACCTACTTCCCATTCACCTTCTAGATGTAGTGAGCGATTTAATTCTACTCGATAGTCTGATGGTTTATTATTAGGAAATTTATTCATAGAAGCATTACTGGGTAAGTAAATTAGAAACGAATCTCTATTTTCACTTTCTATACTAATCACATTGGAAAAATATATTAGCATACTTTTGCATTAACTCTTCATTCGGAAATGGAGTGTGATACTTCTTACAGCATCTTTATGAAAAGGAATCAACGCACCAGCATCGTCATAAATTGCAATATCAATTTGTGGAATGTAGTTTGATTTCAGCTTTGTATAATGGACTTTCTTGAAAGTATGCTCAGATAAAATACTGCAGCTTTTTGGCTGGTATGGTATCATCGCTAGCAATGGAGCTTCAACATCTCCCACACGTACATCTTCACCAACATTGGAATATATCTGAAAATAGTTAATACGACGCGATAGCGACATGTCTGCGATAGCTTTGGTTACAGTACCACTTTTAAAGATATTTTGATCAAAACCCAAAATGTCCATTAGAGTTTTATCCATAATTAGTTCAATACCTTTTCCACTTATAGTGAGAGACAAAGTACCTTCTTTTTCAGAAAATGAAATATGTTGCTCATTAATCACTTCATTTAAATAATCTACAACCAATTTAATTGAAGTAACAATGCGAGGCATCAACACTCTTGTTTCATGTAAGATACCACCTAAAGGCTCTACACACTTTCTGTAAAAAGATACGGTCCATTCTGTATCAAATTGATTTGACCTTTCACATGGCAAATGTTGCATATCAAATTTTCCATGAACAGCTGCAGAACGATGTCGTAAGAACTGATGAAAATCTTTTGAACAAACTAATACTAGATTATCATCATTTAATTTACTTATTGCAATATGATTAGATGATTTGATATAAGTCAATGTTGCCACTTGTTTACCATCAACTCGAAGGAGATAATTAAATTTCTTCAATAATGTTTCAGGAGTCATGTTTGTCTTTCTTGGCTTAATCACAATCTTCTTCACCAACGTCTTCTCATTTTTTGGAATAAGATCTACATAATAAGCTTCCTCTCGATATATTAACTGTTTATGACCACTTGGGTGGTAATTAACGTTATAATTATCATAGCTTGTTAAGGCGCTAGCGAGGTAACCTAAATCATTTCTTAAACTTGGACTTAAACCAACAATCCAATCTTTCTCAACTACATGATGTACATAATTATGATCATCATTGTGCGGAGTGAATTGGACAATATGTTTACACGCTCTATTCAGGAAATCATATATAAACTTTTTACATGATAAGAGATCTTTCTTTGGCCACTGTGGAATGTATACTCGGCAGCCCTTTTCACATTGGTAAGCACCTGTGCGTCTCATATTAATAGTCATCACCTCATGATCAAAAGTATGGACGCAGTTGCTATGAACAAGTTGAGTGACACCCACTTCCCACTTAGCTGTTGTGTATGATCAATGGGAGTAGAAAAGAGTGCGGCTCGATTACTAGCAAATCTATTTGCGGCCGCATTGCTAAGCAAAATATGATAAAACGACATTTTTATATTGCTGATCTGCGGCTTTGCATAACATCATGAAGACTTGGATTTTGGACTCTCTACAATATATCAGAGTTGATCGTGATGGAAACGTACATTTCAAAAATTCTCATGGTCATACATCAAGAGGTATTACATTAACATGGCGACAATTTGTCAACCTCAATGATATCATGAGGGATTTGGAATATTTTGAAACATTAAGATTCATCTCCTTGGGTGATCAAGTTTGGCTTCAACGTCGCAACAATGAAATTCAAATCTGCCATTCTCATTCCGCAAACTGTTTCTCATTTCGCAAATACAATTGGGAGAAGTATAGAAGATACATACATCGCTCCATCATGACATTCATTCGTCGTGAGTTCATCGCCCTACTATGCAAATCTTAATCAGACATGACTACCACGCACCATGAGTTGGAAATTAGATTCCCTACAACGTATTGAAACGGATCATGATCGAAACGTCTATTTCAAAGATTCAACTGGAAATGTGAGAAGAGAGTTTGCTTTATCTTATCGTCATTTTCAATCTCTACATCATATCATGAAGGATTTGAAATACTTCTATATGAAAAGACATTCACGTATTGGAAATCGCATATGGTTGCGCGTCAACAAACGGCGAATTCAACTCTATCATTCCCAACTTCATACTAACTTCACATTTCATCAAGGTAGTTGGGAAAAGTATGAAAGTAAGGTACATCGCTCAATTTACTCATTTTTTCATCATGAAGCGCCATCGCTACACCATCGTCAACATTCTCCGTCGCTTCAGACTCTACACCAAAATCGATCTCACAACATTACACCAACACCTTCCAAACAGCAAGTATTACCCGGACCGACCTCAAATGTTAGTGGTGAAGATGAACAATTCACGGAATCTTCAACTCTTCCCAAATGGGACTGTACAGATTCTCGGCGCCCTTTCTCATTCATCGGCGCAGTCAATGCGCTTAGAGCTACAGAGACTACTACGTCGGATATGGAAGAGGGAGAGGTGTGTGATGTCGAATCTGACTGTGGACAATGTTGTGATCTCTACTCAATTGAGTGAAAGTGTATCATTTTTGAAGATTCATACCAGCAGTTACAATTTGTGTTATGAACCCGAACTTTTTCCTGCAGCTCTCATTAGTTGTTGGTTACCTGTGCATGTTGCAATCTTTCATAATAGTAAAGTGATCATTACTGGACTAAAATCTCATGTACAAGCAAATGTGATCCTAGACTATCTCATCGAGTATGTACGTACCCAGCGGATTGTAAAATAAAAAACATTTTTTCCAACATGATGTTTTTATTTCAAATCATGATAGAACTTACAAATCATTTTTTCATTAGAGGATGGATTACATGAAAAGTTTTGAATAACAGATACAAATCGAGATACATGTAAACGTTTTAAGATGAAGTACAGTACAAAAGCACCACACGTTGATGAAAGTGGATGTTGTAGTATGCGTTCATTTCGCTGATATTGACGCGTATGTTTTCTCAACCACTGCTGTGTTGGTATATTTGGAGGTTGAGCAAGAGAGTCAAATAGCTCACCACGTCGGTCTTCTCCAATAAAGATCGCTTTCCAATGCTCACCGCCTAAATTCTGCGAATGAGTGTTTAGCACAATAAAGATGGGATAGTGATTTACAGCAGGTGGTAAGGTATCGAGCGAATAGACATTATCGAAAGCTTTCAACGTCGCTTCATCTGCATTACGCTGCACTTTAGTCTTAATATCGTCAGCAGTCAACCAACTCATTAACGATTATACTGAAGAATCACGTCACGATACTTTGTAATTTCAATGTTTGAATCGAAGACTGCATAAATTAATACATTGATCGTCTCATGTAGTGTTCTTTTGAACGTCAAATCCAAACGAATATTATGAGGCACGTTCGCTTGACGATAGGGGGCACTAATATCGCTGTCAGCAGTCAAATCAAATGCATAAATAGTATGTCCACTCTTAAACTCTTTCATAGTGAGTCCGTTGGTGTCATCCGTATTGTAAAAGCCAAAGACATTCATGTAGTCAACATAACTGCGCATAAATTGATCCGCAGCAAAATCTGGTTTGTAGTGTGGACCAGGATGACTCACATCAGTTACACGTAAAGCAATTTCACTTAACTGATTGTGTTTAAAATTGAAAGGATTCTTCTTTATATTACCATTAAATGCATCATTTTCAACCATTGCCACCATGAGGAGCTTCGGTGCTTCCGATGGAAAGAGGCCATCTTTCATGAAACTCTTTTGATCTTTCGGAATTGTAAAGGTGAGAAGCTTTGTATGCTGAACGGGGTAAATGGCATTTTGGCGGTTAAGACCTTCAGCATGTCCTCTAATGACACTTGGATTCCGTACTACTCGACGAATGTAAAGTGCAATATCTTCCACATGAATTCTAAAATTGTCAACTTTACCAAATGCATTCAGCGCAAATTCAGGCTTATTCAATGTCAGCTTGAGTCGCATGCTGGTATTACAGAGTAAAAACTTTGACTGTCTAAAGAAGTCTAAATTCAGCGGACCATATAGCTGACATACTTTACTATCTTTAATCATAGCAGATCGCTTTACAAAGCCACTGTTTGTTTCAACATCAAATTTTCCTACTTCATCTCTGTACCATCCCATGGCTTCCATATGACTTTTTTGTGCTGCTGGATGAAACTGTGATACATGATTGAAATATGATTTATAGGGATAATCGCTTTGACCACCTTCCACCTGCTGCTCTCCAATCGTTAGAGAAACATCGCGAAGTATGTAGTCAATGGTAAATTGTACAGTCCAACTTTATGTGTATCGTCAATAGCAGTTCCATCTGCTTGCTGAATTCTAAACCTCAAATCAACCATCGCATAACTCAAATCTATGTAGTCATCACTACCACCAGGAATAACAAATTCAATGGGGCCAGCATTCTCAGCTGTTCGAGGATGATAATCTACAATACTTGAACTAATAATATCTGTCTGTATGGCTTGTTGATCAAACAAACAAAACCCGGAAGTTTTACACTCCATGATTAGAAGTTATGGCAGCGTCGTCGTTTAGCGCCTGATGAATGATTAGAGCCTCTGCGACGTTTGCGTGAATGCCTTTTGACTGAAGATCGCACCTTACCAGCTCCGCGATGTTTCCTTCTTCCTTTATTCATTCGTTTAGGCGATTTCTTTCCTTGAGTAACACCAGCAAAGGTCTGCTTCAATGTTTTTAAACCGCGTTCCTTCCCACGATTCAACAAACTGCTCTTAAAACTTCTACCTCTGGAAAGATCACTAGCAACATCACCAGCAAAGCCAACGGCATTACTTAAAACATTTCGTTTTAAAGATCTACCGACATTGGATATGAGAGGTGCTACAACAGATTTCAGTGCACCAAGTATGCTACCTCCACGTTGGCGGCGAGCGCCGATGTAAATTTGTCCTCCACCACTTACATAGGAGGGCCGTGAATAAAATGAGGCAGTTGGATTCATAGCTCAAACCCTAAACATTGTTAGTTACAACTTTGCATGAATCACTGTCGATCACTTAGATGAAAGATGTCGGCAAGACGCATCCAAGAGTTCATACTTGAAGGATAACCAGCCCATTTAACAAGACACCATTCTTCACCTTGCCGTTTTTTACATCGAATGATTTTCTCTACCAAATATGTTTCACTTTCAGTGACTACCTCAATCTCATCGCGGTAAAAGCTACCCTCAATTTCTTCATTATTGTAATCTTTCAACTTGTAGGTGGTGGGAGAGTCTTTTTGATCAATCCTTGATACTGTAAATACCTCCTCTGTCCAATTCGGAAGGTACCCTTTAGCAAAAACACTTTTCACTTTTGAGAAACGAACTTTGTCACCAATTTTCACATCACTTTTCACATGAGTACGTTTACGCTGGAATGATTCGCGCACTTTATCTACATTGTCAGCATTTACATCTACTGGTCTGAGTCCAATAGAATGATGGATAGAGTGATTGTAGGCATGGAGTGTATCTTGTATAACCTTTGTCCAATTTTGTGTCAAGTTGGCAGTGAAATGTCGCCACAAGCGATTTTTTAATGTGCGATTAAAACGTTCAACGAGTGCAGCTTTATAAGCACTCTTTACACTAAACAACTCAATGTCATGCCTCTCAAATAATCTTCTCACATGCTGATTTTCAAACTCCTTTCCTTGATCACTCTGAATTCTTTTTGGAATGCGACCTTCTCGAAAAATTGTTTGGAATGCTTTTGCTACTCCTTTCCCTTCTTTAGTTTTTAAAGGTTGAGCCCACGCATAACGCGAGAAAATATCAATGACGGTTAAAATAAAATTATTGCCCGAGTTATGTTTTGAAATGGAGGCAACATCACACAAATCTGCTTGCCACTGTTCATCGATGTCATGAACAATATAATGGCAGGTGCGGTACTTCTTTTTCGCTTGTTTGTGGAGTGTATAGGTAGCCTGACCCTTTAACCATCGTTTCACTTGTGATTGTGGAAGACCACTCGCTTTTGACAATTTCTTGATAGATGCAAATCCTGCCGGATGTTTTACATCATAATAGATTGACTTCAAACGTTCAGTCGATGACGACTGACTCTTTTTCCTCCTTCTCATTCTTTTGCTTTCTTGCCTTTCTACATTTACAACAACTACAGCATTTAGCTTTAGCGGTTTTGCGATCGTGTTCACATTGCTTAGGGGTTTCATTGTGAGAGCTGGCGCAGCAAGTGCAAGTGACAACGACATTCACCTCCGGCGGTTCATTACATGGTAAGCAATACAACTGCTTCATATTAATAGTCTGAGAACATGTATTTCTTGGGAGGAGCTGTTTTACGTTTTCCTTTTACTAGTTTTAGTGGTGGCGTAGATCTACGTCGAGTTCTTCCTCTTGTTTGCTTTGTGAGTGTGGGAGGGGATGTAGCAGGTGACGTCTTAAACCAATTTGTTGGCATTTTCATCGTCTGAAGCATTGGAGCAGTAGCCATTGTTGAATCAAGTTCTTTCAATGTCTCATTATTCAAAGCAAATTTTGGCACATTATGCTTTTTCAATAGTTTAAGAAAGTATGTCCAACCATGTGGAACATAGCCCTGACGGCGCTTTCTACGTGTCGCATACTGAATCAAGTCTTCATAACGTGAAGCATCAATCACTTTATTTTCATCTGTAATGATTTCTCCTCTATCATTTACATTGAGGTGGGGTTCAATACTGTTGAAAAGAGATATGGCATGTGCACGAGATGCTAAAGGTGTAGCAGACGACACAGAGTCACGCATCTTATTCTTCAAATTTTTCAATTGTTCAACAGTTTCCGATCGTAATAATACAGCACGATGTGGATCTTTGATGTGAACATTTTGCTGATAATCTAATTCTTTCCTATACATTTGATTTGCAAGAGGTTGCTTTACTTGTTGTATAGCAGTCCATTGTACATATTCATCCTGAGGAATAACAATCATGCGAGAATAAGAACTCATAGTTTGTAGATAATCATGGGAGTTTTCAAAATATCACTTCGAAATCTAAATTCTTCCGGACACTCTTGCGTAAAGTCAATGAATAAGTAACCGTGTGGTTTTTCAGTAGCTCCTTGAAAAATTTCAATTAAGGCTTTTGATCCTCTTGGTGCAACTTGTCGCGCTAAAATTTCAAATTGACTTTTATCTCGCGGATTCTTGAAAATAGCATAATAGTGTGTATTCAGGTTTCGTGTACGAGCTTCTTTTCCATCAGGAAACAAATTTTGTGTGATATAGATGATAAAGCACCTTTTATGATGTGCTGCGCGAGTGAACATATCTGTAACATCTTTGGAATTCTTACTCTTTTAATAGATCATCCAATACAACAACATCATTAGACTGAAGTTTATCCACTGGAATAATTCCTTCATGTCGAATAAAGTTGCGACTTTGCAATTCCTGAAACAGCGACGGTTGATAAATACCATAACACCAAATCACTCGATTGATAGGTTCCTTAAACAACTCCCTTCTTTTATCCAATAAATTCAGCGTGAAAACAGTTTTACCTGCATGAGATGGACCTGATACAGTCAGAACTTTATCACATTGAAGTCTGAAATCCATTATAATACTTTGAGATTCAACATTTGCATAATTAACGCTTAGAGCCAAAGATATTACCCAATACGTTGCCCACGACAGGAGCTAGCATCGGTAGTAACGCTGGAAGGAAACCGCCCTTTTGTGTTAGAGTTTCCCTCCTTCTTTGAAGGGTGACTTTAGGATTGGAGATGAAACGCAATTTCGTAGCATATCGCTTAAGTAACTTTCGTTGTTTTGGTGCTAATTTCTTCGTCCTCAACTTTCTCACATGAGAAATAATTTCACGAATGAATTTATCGTTAGCATGTCGTATAGCATTGTATCTCTGATTTGCTTTCATTCGTCGGAGAGCTTGAATGACTGAAGAAAACTTTGAAGACTTTTACGTTTCGTCATTTTACGTTTCGCCATTTTCCGTGTTAGTCTTTGCTAAAACCTGTCATCACCACATTTGCATAGGTACTAACTATTGCGGCATAAGTGACACTCGAAATGAGCAATATCACAGTGGTTACATTTGCAAAGTTGAATGCAATTACGTATGAAACAGCGTTGACAAAAAGCATGCTTACATCTCTTGAAGATGCGCTTTTCATTTCCATCCTTTCGCTTACATAAATCGCAACACATAGTTTCACCGTTACTGATGTCTATAGCAAGTCTTTTTGAAGATATGAATTTGCTAGCCTTTTCTAAATAATAGACGCATGTACAGAAGGAATATACTTCGAGAGTGAGCAGGCATAGCTCGAAAACCAGTTGTGCTACAATCAAGTACCACTGCATTTTCAATTTTTCTTTATAGAAAGTTGAATGTGAATATCTGAAATCACTTCAATCACTAGACTGCTGCCATGATGGTTAAATGCGTTAAGACGTTCAGCAATTTTTATCATATGTCTTCTAAAAAATTCTTCTGGGTGATCTACCACTTCCATTGAATAAGAAGCAAAATGGAAAGAGCGACTTTCCACCTCTTCCCTTCCAAAATGACTAAACTTAATTTTCGCAACTAATCGCGCCATGACAATGCTATCAGAGAATGTATTCATTAACTCTAGAAATAGAGTGCTAGCATCATCGACCACTGCTTCGATGTCGGTCTCATCTTTATGAAAATTCATCACATAATCTTGAACAGCTCCTTTTAAACTTTGCCTATGAAAATGTAATGTTCCGCAGTCGTTTGAGAAAGACATGATCGCCCTTTATCTAACCCATCCATTGCATGAAAACAACAACTCTTCTCATAGTAACATTTATTGAATAACTGTAACAAGCATGCATTATAAATCAATGGTTTGAAACAGATAAAATAGATACAGCTGGTAACTATCATACAGCGAGCAATGATAACCATACAGGACTTTGGCAGTGTTGAGGTAAGGAGGAAAGAAGCATTGGTTATGAACGTAGCTACTACAACGAACAGACAAAGTAGGAACAGAGAAATCCTTAAAACGCTTCGTGACTTCATGATAATGTTGATTCACTCTACTATCCCAAGGCGGGAGCAAAATATCATCAATGATTAGATTGGGAAATACTTTCCTCTCCTTACCAGGATTATTACAAAAGATGCGTATAACATTGAAAGCAGCTAACCATCGTTTAAAGTCAATAAGAAGAGCACTGTCACAAGAAAAGCCGTAGTCTTGCAAATGTTTCAGATTAAGTCCATGAATGTGTTTTCTCGCCCATTGATCAACATTGGGATCGCAGTTGGCATGTTGATGATAGACACTAACAATCTGATATGTCCAATTGTTCATAGCAATAGCACTGAGCTCCTGTACAGGTTCACCCTCACAATCCATTAAAATGATGATAGAAGCCTAAAACGGAAATTTACACATCCAAGGAAACGTTCTATAACATATTACAAAATGAAGAATTACATCGATGCTTTTCACGACAAAATACACAAATGATATGATGGCAACGAAGAAGTAAAATGTATCTAATAAGACCACGTCTACGACACTCAAAGCACATAAGCGAATTGTCATAGGGTAGAGTTACGAAAGGACTAGTAATTCTCCTTCTTTGATTTGCGTTTTGAGGCAGCATTCTTCTCCGACTTGCGCTTCGTACCACTGCTGTTAAGGATTTGATCAATTATGTCATCCACGTTGGGTGGTTTTGGAATATATAGGATGGATTCCATATGCATTGAGAGAGAGGCTATTTTATTATCCTTGTGCCGACCATAATATAGCCCATTCACTTTGAAAAGGATATCCCAAGTACCTTCTCCGAGCTCGTCGCATGTGATGGATGTTGAATGATCTCCCTCCTTCTTATAGTAAGTGCACCAATGTGATGCCGGTAGGCAAATTTGATTACCATCCCAAATCTTTCTATAGGGAGTATCCTTGTCATCTCTCGCCTTCCACTCTTGAGCAAGAGGAGTAGGAATGTCCATATTTAATGTCACGTACTCCTCAATAATATCAAGTTGGCGGCGAATGTACGGACTCACGGGGATCAGTATGTAGTCCCCATACTGATTGCGCATTATCTTGACATCCGTGGAAGGGAGCATTCCCGTTTGGAGTACTACGCTATGATCGTCATAACGCAAGACTTGTTTAAATTTACGCTGTAGCGGTGTAGGATTATGTACCTTGGTTGTTTCTTCCACTGGCCTCAGTTGTAGATGATCTGATCGTAGCGAACCTTGTAACGCTTGACCGCCATTTTGTCCTACTAGTGCAGCAGATGGAGTAGATGCCTGAAAATGAAAAAAGATTGTATTAAGTTTACGTTCAAGGGAGGAGAGGGAGGGAAGTAGCGACTTACCATTTTAGTTGGATAATAGAATAGAGAGAGAGAAAATGTGCGTCCGTCAGTCGTGCGATTGAACGATGGAATGATTCTCACTGTGGAAGGCTCGCTATTTATATAGAAATTCTTGATTCTCATTGGATGATGATCCTCATTGGACAATAATATCAGGCTGATTCCAAATCTGGCCTCCGTTTACCAATCCGAGCCTTCGTTCGGCCGCTGTAGCTGTTTCTTGGGAAATTCTAACTCTGTCGTTTTTCGCCAATCTCCCAAAATCTTAAATGGCGTCTCACATCTAAACGAAGACAGATATGAACAAGCCGTTTCTTTCACTGAATTTGTCTCACTCTTAGCTTTCAAACGAGCTATTGCACGACTTTCTACGATCACTAGAACCGAAATTGGAAGATCGGTGCCGGGGGGGCGGAGGAGGTCGGTGAAATTTGATGAAAACTGTTTTGGTAAAGGTCCCAGCTCGAAATGCGACACTTTGGAAAAATTTTCAAAATTTTACCCATACAAAGTCACTCTCACACTTAGAATTTTTCGTCAAATCTGAGGTCTGACCTAAAATCTTGTAACAGCTCTAACTTTTGAACGGCTGGTCCGATTGACTCGCAACAAAAATGTCATTGAGCAGTTTTTTCTCCTCTTTCAAATGAGTATCTATAAGACAAAATCCATCCACTAGAACCAAAATTAGAAGATCGCTGCCGAGGGGGGGGTGAAATTTGATGAAACAAACTTTGGTCAGGGTCCCAGGTCGAAATTCGATACTTTGGAAAAAAAATTTTCCCATACAAAGTCACTCTGACACTAAGGATTTTTTCAGGTGAGGTCCGAAGTGAAATCTTGTAACAGCTCTAACTTTTGAACGGCTGGTCCGATTGACTCGCAACAAAAATGTCATTGTGCAGTTTTTTCTCCTCTTTCAAATGAGTATCTATAAGACAAAATCCATCCACTAGAACCAAAATTAGAAGATCGCTGCCGGGGGGGGTGGAAGGTTGGGGTATTCCACCCTTCCAACCTGGCCGGCACACCACGCCAACCTGGCCGGCACACCACGCCAACCTGGACAGCGCACCACGAACCACCTCTCGCTACGTCGTCGGTCCAGGGGGGGAGTCGGACTCGAAGCAACCAGGCGGCGGACTAGGACCGACGCCCTCGTCTGACAGGAGGGGGGGAGGTCGGTCGACGGCGGCCATCTTGCGCGGTCCAGTGGTGTAGATTTACGTACTACTCGCGATGAATGATGGAATGTAAACAACGACCGGCAAAGGCAAACGATACCAATAACTAGCGCTGATCACACGAAATTGGCAAGAAACAAAGTGCAGCAAAATGGAGAGACACTGATGCAAATCCAATCATCCGTAAAATCATAAAATTAGATAACGATCAGATAAGCGAGGAAAATCGCGATGAACCATTCCATACGAGACTAACGCATACCAGCGCTAACACAACCGTTAACATCACGGAGCTCTTTCAAAGGGCATCATATAAAAATCTCTTCAAAAAATCTAAAAAAAAATCAAATCTCTTAACCACCTATAACAATATCTTCAGTCAACTTCGAAAACAAGAATTAATAATTGTGATGTGAACAACGGTGTTTTTACATAGTTCCTTCTTCACGAGATCCTATTTAGCTATCCCCAAAGAAAATTCTCCTCAAACAAAGCTTTCCTCGATTTTTTTATTGGAAGCCTTCGTATGATTTATCCTTCTCCGGGAGAACCGTGTTGAGAATAAAACGCTGAGGGCAAGTGCCTGAAGAAGGGTGAATCACCTGAAAGCTTGTGAATAAAAATAAGGACGAGAACTTTGTTTTTTAATAATTTTCTTTGGAATATCAGCGTGCAATTTTAACAATAATAACAGTTATATGGATCATGTTCTTTCTTCAAACTTTAACAATTGAAATGACATCAAGCTAATAGTCAAAACTTGCACTGGTCTACAAATCATAACTCGCTTACCTCATTGAATCACTTACATAACTTACATAACAATTGGCTACCAAAGAGAAAGAGATAATCCTTAAAATCTCCAAGTTAGTATGAAGTTGACAAGTCGTAGCAATTGTATGGCGAAGTTGCTGGCAGCCGTATGATAGAAAACTTTAATATTTAAAAAGTATTCGTGTTGAGATGAAAAGGCAAAATGCTTTTTACGTTGTCACATGCGCATGTCTTACTCTGGTTATTTATCAAATATGGTCCTCAAATTTGTCTACATCTGACAATGAAGTACACGTGCTCCGGCCCCCACATCGTCTCAAGAAGAATTCGTTCATCAGAGTGCATTCAGAGAACCAAAAATTAAAATTTTGGACATTTAATGCTTATTCAGATTCACGCAGCGACAAGAATATTGTCAGAGTGATAGGTATAGGAGAGAAAACGTCATTCGACGATGGATTCTACTGCATGTTCACGTATGATGATCACGAAGTCCATATATCAAAGAAAGTCTCACCAATATATCATGTTCCGAACAACTCTGTGAAGTAAGTCGATGAACAGTTGCTAACTCATGTAATTAGCTAGAAGTAAGGAATTACATGAAGGTGTGAGTGAGCTACGAGTTTGAATTTGAAGATACAAATATATTCATGGATGTCTTTTTTCAGTGATGAAAACAGTTATTTCCTATTATGCTTGCACTTTGGCACGATTTCCTTTTTTCGACTGATTATCACTTTTGCAATAGCGATCTTATACTTTTCTGTTAAACACACCAGTAGATCGCAGTAATATTTCCTCTTGAGTAAGGTATGGGTTTGCAATAATATTTCATTTAATGTTTAAGTCTATGTCAGCGTCGTGTTAACTCCATAAATTTATATTTCACATGCGTACATAATTCGACAGCCCTTTCTGGTGCGTGTGCAGGAGGTTTGTTAAGAACTTCTTGTGGTTACGATGCCTGGTCTTGAAATCTACCTCACACATACCAGTGAAGATCTTTTCATTCTCATCTGAGAGTTTTACTGTGGTTTTGTAGACGACACATTCTTGAAGACATTCACCATTTAGGTCATACAAAGAGACTGAATTTAAAAAGCAGCACCCCATTACGAAGAAGCCTTAGCAAAGAGTAGGCATTTGCATTAATGACATTCAACTCAAATGAAACTTCCAGACCAAACAGACGTAGAAATGTCAATTGCTTTAACCAACGGGGCTGTTGACGGTTAACCGGTTAACCTGCTGAATATTATAATTTACTGTTATATCAGTAAAACAGATGGCTCTCGTAACGAATCGTTGTCTCTGATTTAATTCTGATTCAACGCTGGCGAGGCAAACCAAAGAAAATTCAAGCGATAGTTCTCTATTGGCTCTAAATGGGTTAGTGTTATCAAAGACGCATCACCATTACGTGACTCTTATATCGGGTGTGAGAACCGAGTGGCTAAGTGTCACACTTGTGGAGGAAACTTTCATCGATCGTTGAAGCACATCAGGGAACGATTTACTTTCAGTTTCCTGCATCGCACTTTTGTGATCCAAAATTCTATTCGTGTCTCAGCTTAAATTAAGCTCACTCGTATCGCAGTTTGGTGTATCTAGGCCTTTTAAATGCTACAAAAATGTCTGCTGTAGAATATCAGTTGCAACTGTCAGTCAAAATTGAAACTAAACTGCTGCCAAATAAACTTAGATTTGATCACGTGTTTTGATTTTAGAAGTCAAAGACTCCAGAATTCTACATCACTTTGGTATTTGGCAGCGGTGATTATTGTCTCTCATACCCAGGTAAACACCTGAACCTATTAAACTTAGAATCAATAGGCAAACGGCAGGTCCAACTATTATGTATTTGTTTTTTATCATATCTGTCTATCATATCATATCCATTTTATCATATCGTTTTAAAATGCACACGAGTATATACAGCATCCGTACACTTGTACCTTCTAAATGAGGTAAAAACAAAGCATTCCAATTCAACATTCATCTTTTTCTTCAATTCTATTCTTCTTTCTGACATTGAAAAAATGTCGATCGATAACATCTGAATGCCATTTTTTATCGCACGGGCTATGAGTTCTTTTTTCAATCGAAGAAAAGACAAGCTACACAATCTCTCATCGGACATACTCGTCCTAGAAAATCTTAAAATTCCTTTGAGAGTAGAGAAGGATCTTTCACAACCACAACTTGACACACTAAGCGTGGTAAGTGTTTTGAGCAACTTTTCAGTCGTGGGAAGAACATCAGAAAAATCACGCATCAACAGGTTCAAAAACCTGCTGCACTTACTGTCTGACCAACAAACTCATCGGCTTTATACAAACCGTACAATTCAGCATGAAATTTGTTTGTTGTTATCGATAGAACAAAAACAAAATCGTTAGGAGATAAGGCAGATATAGCATTCCCGTGACACTGGTTAATGTTTAAGAGGAGTCTTTACCTTGATATCTGCCAACTTGAGATATTACTGGATGACGTTTATAAACAAACGATGTTTCCATGCCAAAACATAATGACATCATATATCTGTTTATCTCCTCAATATTGAATCTTCTTTCACCATGTAGATTTCACCACTCTGTGATGTGTTACTAATAAGCTTCAGATATAGGAGTACAAATAACAATAATTACCTACAATAAGAATTAAATTTCTAGAATTTACTTTTGGAACGAATTGCCCTGTCATTACGAATGAAACGGTAAAATTGGTTTAACGTGATAATTTAACAGTAAACACGGCTAACCTTAATTACCCTGAGAAATCGTCACTGATATTTGGCAATGAATTATTTTTTAAGATCCGGTTTTGTAGTAAGAAATCATGCAACAACACGCACACAAAACAGTCAAGATTAATTGTATCGCTGTTTGTGCGATACAATTTTGAAGTTACGTCGCAAATGGTACAAACTGCATCGCAATACCGGTTAAATTGTTCCCTGCACATATATACAAATTTATTACGTGTGTGACTATATAACGTTAATGGTTGTGGTAATGATGGCCTGCCTACATATTGAAAAGATAAAGCAGAAAAATTAATATTTTTTTCAAATTCCATGTCAATATCATCTGTTTTATACCAAATTTTTAACACGCAAATATATCATTATGTAATTCAATGAAAGATTAAACATAACTTAAAGCGAAAACCGGATGTCTAATTGGTTTATGCTTTTAAAATGCTTTTGCAATTTATGTTTACAAATAGGTTACACGTGTGAATATTTACAAAAATTCAATGCATATGAAGCTATGTTACTGATTTTAGGTAAGTATTCATTTAATTGCCGTTTTATCAGACATCTAAGTATACATATAGTACATTAATGCAAATACATAAATAATAATAAATGCTAATAATACTTAACATAACACATAACTAAGTCACAATAGGTTTATCTTTTGACGGTATACGTCGTATATCACTAGAACATTACATATAGGCTGAGCACATGCAGGCCGGTCAACCGGCTAATTCAAGCGCGGTTGACCGATAAGAAAATTTTAACCGCCAACAGGCTTTACCCAACCATGCAGATTGAACGTGAAAACGAACGTTGCTGTTTAAAACATTTCCTAGCAGACCATCAGTAGCCTACTACATGGTGTTTAACAGAAACAAACTAAAACTCAGCTACAGCTGTAAAGCTGCATGAACAACATGACAGCGATTATCAAAATGCATAACACAAATCGGGCGAAAGAAATAAAAGATCATGTAAACATAGAAATTTCCGATATCGCCAAGAACAAAAAGCTAACAGACTAATAGCTGCAGAACAAAAAATGCTTGCCCACTGAACAGTGAGTGTCTTCAAGAATGTGTCACCTACGAAGCTACAGTCCAACCATCAAATGAAAATGAAAATATCTGCATCGGAATGTGTGAGTGAGATTTCAAGCCCAGGCATCGTGACCACAATAAGTCATAAACGAACCTCCTGCATAAAAGCGAGACACTACTGTCCGCTGAAGTGGACTTCAAAATTACATGTATATGTAAATGGAATGTCATTGCAAATTCATACCTAACTCACTAACTCATGAGGAAATATTAGTGTGATTACTATTTGACTGAGAAGTACCACGCATCTATTGCAAAAAATGACAATGTAGTCAATCGAATGAGTGAGATCGTGCCAACGCGCAGACATAGTATTTATACATACGAGTATATAGAAGAAATACCTGCCATCATCCCTGATATGGACATCCATGAATATCTGTGCATTGAGCATCGCTTAATTCTTCATTTTCTTTTACTTTAAATGATTCGGTACTTGCTGTAGCATTCGAGGCAGGTCGACAACCTGTGCATGAAGTAGAATTTTCCTTCACTTGGAAAATAACTACTTAATTGGATTAACTTAATTCATTAATTAAGTTGCCGACACCGCACGATCGAACAAAACAATAGAATACATCTCGCAAATGACAATGAGGAACAACAACATGAATGAATGAACATGTAGAACGTCACGAATCACACGAAACTACATTTTCCCCGGTCCTGGGAAAGAAGTTCATACTATTCACAGTTCACACAGTAGCTTGGAAGCGCTCAGCTGGACGGTGCACTCGAAGAGGATAACGTGGAGAGGAAGTTTGGACTTAATGTTCGACTTGATCAGGGGGCCCCATTAATAAAGATGGTGCTAGGCTAGCACTACCCTTGGTCTACCCTAGTGCTAGCCTAGCAGCAAATTCCGTGTTAATAAAAGTAGCAAAAGGGTAGCGCTAGGCTGTCGTATCAATAAAGATAGTAACTATCCTAGTACTAGCCTAGCACTACCCTAGCGCTATGTCCAAAATCTGGCAAATTCCCTAGCAAGGTCGAAACCTTGCTAGGAATGATGCTAGATCGAATATTTAAGCGCAATATTGAAGTATATCTAATGTAATGCTTACAGCATAGTAATGTTGAGCGCATTGGTTTCAAGATGGTGTGTGATTTTTCCAATTTGAATATACATATCGAATCATAAACTGCAATTATAAAAGTTATTCCACAACTGAATAAATTTTGCGCTAAAATGGAATTTGGGCGATACATTCTATTTATGCATTACACTTTTGCACTAGACGTCCTGATAAATGGAATGGATACTTATTTTCAACGTTTAGACAACCAATATTCCTATTTATGAATTTCACTTAATGACGACAAAATAGATAATCATTTATGCTAATTGCTTGCGTATGAAGTAATACAACGGTGCTGATATTCCGTGATTTTCATAATTTTCAAATTTACTGAATCGTGGGTTTGCTATTTTAGAATCTCAAGCGCATTTTTAAATACCCATACAAGCGCATTTCAAACTGCTTGACATTCATAAGCGTTCATAAATTTGTATGATAATGAAATTGTGATGAAATAGTGTGCTTAAGATAGCTAAGTAATCGAATTGTAATTTTTGATCTCAGTAGCCTGATAAGAATCAAGATGTATTGACGATAAATTAACAAACATTTTTCTCTCCAGAATGCTTTGGAAAGTAATTCAGAAATAATTCATAGCAATAGAAGAAATTCAGAAAGTAAGAAAAAAACTCCAAATCTATACATCTGACACTGCCAATGACTTGATCAAAAACGTTCAAGAAAGGAATTACAATAATACATTTCATTTAAATGTAGCATTTTGTTCACAATGTAATAAGTCAGACGATTCGAGGGATTTATTTTCTGATATTTCATTCTCAGATTTTAACGTAGGCCTATGCTTTGAAATTGAATTCTTAATTAGAGAGCAATCATGGCATGAAAGGATCCCGCTACGCTTAGATGTTAAATTGTTGAGAATTACTTTCGAAAGCCTACCAAGATAATGAGACTGAGACTAGCCTACACATTGAGTTGTACTGCCATTGCTCCATCGTGTCCGGTGGGATGGGCGTCATGTTTTGTCATTTGCTTGGTAACATATTATTAGAAATGTATTCTACACTGTTTCTACACTTTCAAATTCAGCTAATTATTGTGTTATATTGAAGATCGGAAGATAATACCGACTGGGATGAGCCCCATTTTATGCATCGGAATATCCAACCGTTATTCATAAGCAAGGTTTTTAATTATTTGATGTTTTATCTTCTCTGAATGATAAGTGTCAACAGGTGGGAATGAAGGAAACTGCTTTGATCTCCGACATTCCACTTGTATTGTTAACACTGAACGCGCGCGCTACAACATATTTTCACTCGGAATGTCTGTCGAATTGCCAGATTTCTATGACTCGATTGCCGGGCGTGAGAGCAGGTGGTGAATGCAGCTGCGCGCTGAATCGGCACGTCAATGAAACTTGATCTAGCATGAACTGGCGCCGAGTTGGGTTAATGATTTTTTACTATAGAGCCAAAATAAATAACATAACGAAAAAAAGAACACATCGAGGCAAAACTTCTAGTAACCTCACTTCCTCACTTCAAGTAAAGTTTCATCAAAATCCATCCAATACTCTGTCCTACACAGCCTTCACAATATGACAAAAACGACAAAAATTCAATCTTCAAAACACACAACTATCCAAAACTTCTGCGCATCTTTGCGGAAAACGCAATAGAGCCAAACTTAAGCTCTACACTACCCCACTCACCTTCAAGCAAAGTTTCATCAAAATCCATCCAATACTCTGTCCTACACAGCCTTCACAAGTTTGAAATATATGGCCTATTCAGCGACATTTCAAACTTTCAAACACACATCGAGCCACAACTTCTGCGCATCTTTGCGGAAAACGCAATAGAACCAAACTTCAGCTCTACACTACCTCACTCACCTTCAAGCAAAGTTTCATCAAAACCCATCCAATACTCTGTCCTACACAGCCTTCACAAGTTTGAAAATATGGCATATTCAGCGGCATTTCAAACTTTCAAACACACATCGAGCCACAACTTCTGCGCATCTTTCCGGAAAACGCAATAGAGCCAAACTTAAGCTCTACACTACCCCACTCACCTTCAAGCAAAGTTTCATCAAAATCCATACAATACTCTGTCCTACACAGCCTTCACAAGTTTGAAAATATGGCATATTCAGCGGCATTTCAAACTTTCAAACACACATCGAGCCACAACTTCTGCGCATCTTTGCGGAAAACGCAATAGAGTCAAACTTAAGCTCTACACTACCTCACTCACCTTCAAGTAAAGTTTCATCAAAATCCATCCAATACTCTGTCCTACACAGCCTTCACAAGTTTGAAAATATGGCCTATTCAGCGGCATTTCAAACTTTCAAACACACATCGAGCCACAACTTCTGCGCATCTTTGCGGAAAACGCAATAGAGTCAAAATTAAGCTCTACACTACCTCACTCACCTTCAAGTAAAGTTTCATCAAAATCCATACAATACTCTGTCCTACACAGCCTTCACAAGTTTGAAAATATGGCATATTCAGCGACATTTCAAACTTTCAAACACACATCGAGCCACAACTTCTGCGCATCTTTGCGGAAAACGCAATAGAGTCAAACTTAAGCTCTACACTACCTCACTCACCTTCAAGTAAAGTTTCATCAAAATCCATCCAATACTCTGTCCTACACAGCCTTCACAACTTTGAAAATATGGCCTATTCAGCGACATTTCAAACTTTCAAACACACATCGAGCCACAACTTCTGCGCATCTTTGCGGAAAACGCAATAGAGCCAAACTTAAGCTCTACACTACCTCACTCACCTTCAAGTAAAGTTTCATCAAAATCCATCCAATACTCTGTCCTACACAGCCTTCACAAGTTTGAAAATATGGCCTATTGAGCGACATTTCAAACTTTCAAACACACATCGAGCCACAACTTCTGCGCATCTTTGCGGAAAACGCAATAGAACCAAACTTCAGCTCTACACTACCTCACTCACCTTCAAGCAAAGTTTCATCAAAACCCATCCAATACTCTGTCCTACACAGCCTTCACAAGTTTGAAAATATGGCCTATTCAGCGGCATTTCAAACTTTCAAACACACATCGAGCCACAACTTCTGCGCATCTTTGCGGAAAACGCAATAGAGTCAAACTTAAGCTCTACACTACCTCACTCACCTTCAAGTAAAGTTTCATCAAAATACATCCAATACTCTGTCCTACACAGCCTTCACAAGTTTGAAAATATGGCCTATTCAGCGACATTTCAAACTTTCAAACACACATCGAGCCACAACTTCTGCGCATCTTTGCGGAAAACGCAATAGAGCCAAACTTGAGCTCTACACTACCTCACTCACCTTCAAGTAAAGTTTCACCAAAATCCATCCAATACTCTGTCCTACACAGCCTTCACAAGTTTGAAAATATGACCTATTGAGCGGCATTTCAAACTTTCAAACACACATCGAGCCACAACTTCTGCGCATCTTTGCGGAAAACGCAATAGAGCCAAACTTAAGCTCTACACTACCTCACTCACCTTCAAGCAAAGTTTCATCAAAATCCATCCAATACTCTGTCCTACACAGCCTTCACAAGTTTGAAAATATGGCCTATTCAGCGTCATTTCAAACTTTCAAACACACATCGAGCCACAACTTCTGCGCATCTTTGCGGAAAACGCAATAGAGCCAAACTTAAGCTCTACACTACCCCACTCACCTTCAAGCAAAGTTTCATCAAAATCCATCCAATACTCTGTCCTACACAGCCTTCACAAGTTTGAAAATATGGCATATTCAGCGACATTTCAAACTTTCAAACACACATCGAGCCACAACTTCTGCGCATCTTTGCGGAAAACGCAATAGAGCCAAACTTAAGCTCTACACTACCCCACTCACCTTCAAGCAAAGTTTCATCAAAATCCATCCAATACTCTGTCCTACACAGCCTTCACAAGTTTGAAAATATGGCATATTCAGCGACATTTCAAACTTTCAAACACACATCGAGCCACAACTTCTGCGCATCTTTGCGGAAAACGCAATAGAGCCAAACTTAAGGTCTACACTACCTCACTCACCTTCAAGTAAAGTTTCATCAAAATACATCCAATACTCTGTCCTACACAGCCTTCACAAGTTTGAAAATATGGCCTATTCAGCGACATTTCAAACTTTCAAACACACATCGAGCCACAACTTCTGCGCATCTTTGCGGAAAACGCAATAGAACCAAACTTCAGCTCTACACTACCTCACTCACCTTCAAGCAAAGTTTCATCAAAACCCATCCAATACTCTGTCCTACACAGCCTTCACAAGTTTGAAAATATGGCATATTCAGCGGCATTTCAAACTTTCAAACACACATCGAGCCACAACTTCTGCGCATCTTTGCGGAAAACGCAATAGAGCCAAACTTAAGCTCTACACTACCCCACTCACCTTCAAGTAAAGTTTCATCAAAATCCATCCAATACTCTGTCCTACACAGCCTCCACAAGTTTGAAAATATGGCATATTCAGCGACATTTCAAACTTTCAAACACACATCGAGCCACAACTTCTGCGCATCTTTGCGGAAAACGCAATAGAGTCAAACTTAAGCTCTACACTACCTCACTCACCTTCAAGTAAAGTTTCATCAAAATCCATCCAATACTCTGTCCTACACAGCCTTCACAAGTTTGAAAATATGGCCTATTCAGCGGCATTTCAAACTTTCAAACACACATCGAGCCACAACTTCTGCGCATCTTTGCGGAAAACGCAATAGAGTCAAACTTAAGCTCTACACTACATCACTCACCTTCAAGTAAAGTTTCATCAAAATCCATACAATACTCTGTCCTACACAGCCTTCACAAGTTTGAAAATATGGCCTATTCAGCGACATTTCAAACTTTCAAACACACATCGAGCCACAACTTCTGCGCATCTTTGCGGAAAACGCAATAGAGTCAAACTTAAGCTCTACACTACCTCACTCACCTTCAAGTAAAGTTTCATCAAAATCCATCCAATACTCTGTCCTACACAGCCTTCACAAGTTTGAAAATATGGCATATTCAGCGACATTTCAAACTTTCAAACACACATCGAGCCACAACTTCTGCGCATCTTTGCGGAAAACGCAATAGAGTCAAACTTAAGCTCTACACTACCTCACTCACCTTCAAGTAAAGTTTCATCAAAATACATCCAATACTCTGTCCTACACAGCCTTCACAAGTTTGAAAATATGGCCTATTCAGCGACATTTCAAACTTTCAAACACACATCGAGCCACAACTTCTGCGCATCTTTGCGGAAAACGCAATAGAGCCAAACTTGAGCTCTACACTACCTCACTCACCTTCAAGTAAAGTTTCACCAAAATCCATCCAATACTCTGTCCTACACAGCCTTCACAAGTTTGAAAATATGACCTATTAAGCGGCATTTCAAACTTTCAAACACACATCGAGCCACAACTTCTGCGCATCTTTGCGGAAAACGCAATAGAGCCAAACTTAAGCTCTACACTACCCCACTCACCTTCAAGCAAAGTTTCATCAAAATCCATCCAATACTCTGTCCTACACAGCCTTCACAAGTTTGAAAATATGGCATATTCAGCGACATTTCAAACTTTCAAACACACATCGAGCCACAACTTCTGCGCATCTTTGCGGAAAACGCAATAGAGTCAAACTTAAGCTCTACACTACCTCACTCACCTTCAAGCAAAGTTTCATCAAAATCCATACAATACTCTGTCCTACACAGCCTTCACAAGTTTGAAAATATGGCCTATTCAGCGACATTTCAAACTTTCAAACACACATCGAGCCACAACTTCTGCGCATCTTTGCGGAAAACGCAATAGAGTCAAACTTGAGCTCTACACTACCTCACTCACCTTCAAGTAAAGTTTCATCAAAATCCATCCAATACTCTGTCCTACACAGCCTTCACAAGTTTGAAAATATGGCCTATTCAGCGGCATTTCAAACTTTCAAACACACATCGAGCCACAACTTCTGCGCATCTTTGCGGAAAACGCAATACAGCCAAACTTAAGCTCTACACTACCTCACTCACCTTCAAGCAAAGTTTCATCAAAATCCATACAATACTCTGTCCTACACAGCCTTCACAAGTTTGAAAATATGGCCTATTGAGCGGCACTTCAAACTTTCAAACACACATCGAGCCACAACTTCTGCGCATCTTTGCGGAAAACGCAATAGAGTCAAACTTAAGCTCTACACTACCTCACTCACCTTCAAGTAAAGTTTCATCAAAATCCATCCAATACTCTGTCCTACACAGCCTTCACAAGTTTGAAAATATGGCATATTCAGCGACATTTCAAACTTTCAAACACACATCGAGCCACAACTTCTGCGCATCTTTGCGGAAAACGCAATAGAGTCAAACTTAAGCTCTACACTACCTCACTCACCTTCAAGTAAAGTTTCATCAAAATACATCCAATACTCTGTCCTACACAGCCTTCACAAGTTTGAAAATATGGCCTATTCAGCGACATTTCAAACTTTCAAACACACATCGAGCCACAACTTATGCGCATCTTTGCGGAAAACGCAATAGAGTCAAACTTGAGCTCTACACTACCTCACTCACCTTCAAGTAAAGTTTCATCAAAATACATCCAATACTCTGTCCTACACAGCCTTCACAAGTTTGAAAATATGGCCTATTCAGCGGCATTTCAAACTTTCAAACACACATCGAGCCACAACTTCTGCGCATCTTTGCGGAAAACGCAATAGAGCCAAACTTAAGCTCTACACTACCTCACTCACCTTCAAGCAAAGTTTCATCAAAATCCATCCAATACTCTGTCCTACACAGCCTTCACAAGTTTGAAAATATGGCCTATTCAGCGGCATTTCAAACTTTCAAACACACATCGAGCCACAACTTCTGCGCATCTTTGCGGAAAACGCAATAGAACCAAACTTCAGCTCTACACTACCTCACTCACCTTCAAGCAAAGTTTCATCAAAACCCATCCAATACTCTGTCCTACACAGCCTTCACAAGTTTGAAAATATGGCATATTCAGCGGCATTTCAAACTTTCAAACACACATCGAGCCACAACTTCTGCGCATCTTTGCGGAAAACGCAATAGAGTCAAACTTAAGCTCTACACTACCTCACTCACCTTCAAGCAAAGTTTCATCAAAATCCATCCAATACTCTGTCCTACACAGCCTCCACAAGTTTGAAAATATGGCATATTCAGCGACATTTCAAACTTTCAAACACACATCGAGCCACAACTTCTGCGCATCTTTGCGGAAAACGCAATAGAGTCAAACTTAAGCTCTACACTACCTCACTCACCTTCAAGTAAAGTTTCATCAAAATCCATCCAATACTCTGTCCTACACAGCCTTCACAAGTTTGAAAATATGGCCTATTCAGCGGCATTTCAAACTTTCAAACACACATCGAGCCACAACTTCTGCGCATCTTTGCGGAAAACGCAATAGAGTCAAACTTAAGCTCTACACTACCTCACTCACCTTCAAGTAAAGTTTCATCAAAATCCATACAATACTCTGTCCTACACAGCCTTCACAAGTTTGAAAATATGGCCTATTCAGCGACATTTCAAACTTTCAAACACACATCGAGCCACAACTTCTGCGCATCTTTGCGGAAAACGCAATAGAGTCAAACTTAAGCTCAACACTACCTCACTCACCTTCAAGTAAAGTTTCATCAAAATCCATCCAATACTCTGTCCTACACAGCCTTCACAAGTTTGAAAATATGACCTATTGAGCGGCATTTCAAACTTTCAAACACACATCGAGCCACAACTTCTGCGCATCTTTGCGGAAAACGCAATAGAGCCAAACTTAAGCTCTACACTACCCCACTCACCTTCAAGCAAAGTTTCATCAAAATCCATCCAATACTCTGTCCTGCACAGCCTTCACAAGTTTGAAAATATGGCATATTCAGCGACATTTCAAACTTTCAAACACACATCGAGCCACAACTTCTGCGCATCTTTGCGGAAAACGCAATAGAGTCAAACTTAAGCTCTACACTACCTCACTCACCTTCAAGCAAAGTTTCATCAAAATCCATCCAATACTCTGTCCTACACAGCCTTCACAAGTTTGAAAATATGGCATATTCAGCGACATTTCAAACTTTCAAACACACATCGAGCCACAACTTCTGCGCATCTTTGCGGAAAACGCAATAGAGTCAAACTTGAGCTCTACACTACCTCACTCACCTTCAAGTAAAGTTTCATCAAAATCCATCCAATACTCTGTCCTACACAGCCTTCACAAGTTTGAAAATATGGCCTATTCAGCGGCATTTCAAACTTTCAAACACACATCGAGCCACAACTTCTGCGCATCTTTGCGGAAAACGCAATAGAGCCAAACTTAAGCTCTACACTACCTCACTCACCTTCAAGCAAAGTTTCATCAAAATCCATACAATACTCTGTCCTACACAGCCTTCACAAGTTTGAAAATATGGCCTATTGAGCGGCACTTCAAACTTTCAAACACACATCGAGCCACAACTTCTGCGCATCTTTGCGGAAAACGCAATAGAGTCAAACTTAAGCTCTACACTACCTCACTCACCTTCAAGTAAAGTTTCATCAAAATCCATCCAATACTCTGTCCTACACAGCCTTCACAAGTTTGAAAATATGGCATATTCAGCGACATTTCAAACTTTCAAACACACATCGAGCCACAACTTCTGCGCATCTTTGCGGAAAACGCAATAGAGTCAAACTTAAGCTCTACACTACCTCACTCACCTTCAAGTAAAGTTTCATCAAAATACATCCAATACTCTGTCCTACACAGCCTTCACAAGTTTGAAAATATGGCCTATTCAGCGACATTTCAAACTTTCAAACACACATCGAGCCACAACTTATGCGCATCTTTGCGGAAAACGCAATAGAGTCAAACTTGAGCTCTACACTACCTCACTCACCTTCAAGTAAAGTTTCATCAAAATACATCCAATACTCTGTCCTACACAGCCTTCACAAGTTTGAAAATATGGCCTATTCAGCGGCATTTCAAACTTTCAAACACACATCGAGCCACAACTTCTGCGCATCTTTGCGGAAAACGCAATAGAGCCAAACTTAAGCTCTACACTACCTCACTCACCTTCAAGTAAAGTTTCATCAAAATCCATCCAATACTCTGTCCTACACAGCCTTCACAAGTTTGAAAATATGGCCTATTGAGCGACATTTCAAACTTTCAAACACACATGGAGCCACAACTTCTGCGCATCTTTGCGGAAAACGCAATAGAGTCAAACTTAAGCTCTACACTACCTCACTCACCTTCAAGTAAAGTTTCATCAAAATACATCCAATACTCTGTCCTACACAGCCTTCACAAGTTTGAAAATATGGCATATTCAGCGACATTTCAAACTTTCAAACACACATCGAGCCACAACTTCTGCGCATCTTTGCGGAAAACGCAATACAGCCAAACTTAAGCTCTACACTACCTCACTCACCTTCAAGCAAAGTTTCATCAAAATCCATACAATACTCTGTCCTACACAGCCTTCACAAGTTTGAAAATATGGCATATTCAGCGACATTTCAAACTTTCAAACACACATCGAGCCACAACTTCTGCGCATCTTTGCGGAAAACGCAATAGAGCCAAACTTAAGCTCTACACTACCTCACTCACCTTCAAGTAAAGTTTCATCAAAATCCATACAATACTCTGTCCTACACAGCCTTCACAAGTTTGAAAATATGGCATATTCAGCGGCATTTCAAACTTTCAAACACACATCGAGCCACAACTTCTGCGCATCTTTGCGGAAAACGCAATAGAGTCAAACTTAAGCTCTACACTACCTCACTCACCTTCAAGTAAAGTTTCATCAAAATCCATCCAATACTCTGTCCTACACAGCCTTCACAAGTTTGAAAATATGGCATATTCAGCGACATTTCAAACTTTCAAACACACATCGAGCCACAACTTCTGCGCATCTTTGCGGAAAACGCAATAGAGTCAAACTTAAGCTCTACACTACCTCACTCACCTTCAAGTAAAGTTTCATCAAAATACATCCAATACTCTGTCCTACACAGCCTTCACAAGTTTGAAAATATGGCATATTCAGCGACATTTCAAACTTTCAAACACACATGGAGCCACAACTTCTGCGCATCTTTGCGGAAAACGCAATAGAGCCAAACTTAAGCTCTACACTACCTCACTCACCTTCAAGTAAAGTTTCATCAAAATACATCCAATACTCTGTCCTACACAGCCTTCACAAGTTTGAAAATATGGCATATTCAGCGACATTTCAAACTTTCAAACACACATCGAGCCACAACTTCTGCGCATCTCTGCGGAAAACGCAATACAGCCAAACTTAAGCTCTACACTACCTCACTCACCTTCAGGCAAAGTTTCATCAAAATCCATACAATACTCTGTCCTACACAGCCTTCACAAGTTTGAAAATATGGCATATTCAGCGACATTTCAAACTTTCAAACACACATCGAGCCACAACTTCTGCGCATCTTTGCGGAAAACGCAATAGAGTCAAACTTAAGCTCTACACTACCTCACTCACCTTCAAGTAAAGTTTCATCAAAATCCATACAATACTCTGTCCTACACAGCCTTCACAAGATTGAAAATATGGCCTATTCAGCGACATTTCAAACTTTCAAACACACATCGAGCCACAACTTCTGCGCATCTTTGCGGAAAACGCAATAGAGTCAAACTTAAGCTCTACACTACCTCACTCACCTTCAAGTAAAGTTTCATCAAAATCCATCCAATACTCTGTCCTACACAGCCTTCACAAGTTTGAAAATATGGCCTATTGAGCGACATTTCAAACTTTCAAACACACATCGAGCCACAACTTCTGCGCATCTTTGCGGAAAACGCAATAGAGCCAAACTTAAGCTCTACACTACCTCACTCACCTTCAAGTAAAGTTTCATCAAAATCCATCCAATACTCTGTCCTACACAGCCTTCACAAGTTTGAAAATATGGCCTATTCAGCGACATTTCAAACTTTCAAACACACATCGAGCCACAACTTCTGCGCATCTTTGCGGAAAACGCAATAGAGTCAAACTTAAGCTCAACACTACCTCACTCACCTTCAAGTAAAGTTTCATCAAAATACATCCAATACTCTGTCCTACACAGCCTTCACAAGTTTGAAAATATGGCCTATTCAGCGACATTTCAAACTTTCAAACACACATCGAGCCACAACTTCTGCGCATCTTTGCGGAAAACGCAATAGAGCCAAACTTGAGCTCTACACTACCTTACTCACCTTCAAGTAAAGTTTCACCAAAATCCATCCAATACTCTGTCCTACACAGCCTTCACAAGTTTGAAAATATGACCTATTGAGCGGCATTTCAAACTTTCAAACACACATCGAGCCACAACTTCTGCGCATCTTTGCGGAAAACGCAATAGAGCCAAACTTAAGCTCTACACTACCCCACTCACCTTCAAGCAAAGTTTCATCAAAATCCATCCAATACTCTGTCCTACACAGCCTTCACAAGTTTGAAAATATGGCATATTCAGCGACATTTCAAACTTTCAAACACACATCGAGCCACAACTTCTGCGCATCTTTGCGGAAAACGCAATAGAGTCAAACTTAAGCTCTACACTACCTCACTCACCTTCAAGCAAAGTTTCATCAAAATCCATCCAATACTCTGTCCTACACAGCCTTCACAAGTTTGAAAATATGGCCTATTCAGCGACATTTCAAACTTTCAAACACACATCGAGCCACAACTTCTGCGCATCTTTGCGGAAAACGCAATAGAGTCAAACTTGAGCTCTACACTACCTCACTCACCTTCAAGTAAAGTTTCATCAAAATACATCCAATACTCTGTCCTACACAGCCTTCACAAGTTTGAAAATATGGCCTATTCAGCGGCATTTCAAACTTTCAAACACACATCGAGCCACAACTTCTGCGCATCTTTGCGGAAAACGCAATAGAGCCAAACTTAAGCTCTACACTACCTCACTCACCTTCAAGTAAAGTTTCATCAAAATCCATCCAATACTCTGTCCTACACAGCCTTCACAAGTTTGAAAATATGGCCTATTCAGCGACATTTCAAACTTTCAAACACACATCGAGCCACAACTTCTGCGCATCTTTGCGGAAAACGCAATAGAGTCAAACTTAAGCTCAACACTACCTCACTCACCTTCAAGTAAAGTTTCATCAAAATACATCCAATACTCTGTCCTACACAGCCTTCACAAGTTTGAAAATATGGCCTATTCAGCGACATTTCAAACTTTCAAACACACATCGAGCCACAACTTCTGCGCATCTTTGCGGAAAACGCAATAGAGCCAAACTTGAGCTCTACACTACCTCACTCACCTTCAAGTAAAGTTTCATCAAAATCCATCCAATACTCTGTCCTACACAGCCTTCACAAGTTTGAAAATATGACCTATTGAGCGGCATTTCAAACTTTCAAACACACATCGAGCCACAACTTCTGCGCATCTTTGCGGAAAACGCAATAGAGCCAAACTTAAGCTCTACACTACCCCACTCACCTTCAAGCAAAGTTTCATCAAAATCCATCCAATACTCTGTCCTACACAGCCTTCACAAGTTTGAAAATATGGCATATTCAGCGACATTTCAAACTTTCAAACACACATCGAGCCACAACTTCTGCGCATCTTTGCGGAAAACGCAATAGAGTCAAACTTAAGCTCTACACTACCTCACTCACCTTCAAGCAAAGTTTCATCAAAATCCATCCAATACTCTGTCCTACACAGCCTTCACAAGTTTGAAAATATGGCCTATTCAGCGACATTTCAAACTTTCAAACACACATCGAGCCACAACTTCTGCGCATCTTTGCGGAAAACGCAATAGAGTCAAACTTGAGCTCTACACTACCTCACTCACCTTCAAGTAAAGTTTCATCAAAATCCATCCAATACTCTGTCCTACACAGCCTTCACAAGTTTGAAAATATGGCCTATTCAGCGGCATTTCAAACTTTCAAACACACATCGAGCCACAACTTCTGCGCATCTTTGCGGAAAACGCAATAGAGCCAAACTTAAGCTCTACACTACCTCACTCACCTTCAAGTAAAGTTTCATCAAAATCCATCCAATACTCTGTCCTACACAGCCTTCACAAGTTTGAAAATATGGCCTATTCAGCGACATTTCAAACTTTCAAACACACATCGAGCCACAACTTCTGCGCATCTTTGCGGAAAACGCAATAGACCCAAACTTAGGCTCTACACTACCTCACTCACCTTCAAGTAAAGTTTCATCAAAATCCATACAATACTCTGTCCTACACAGCCTTCACAAGTTTGAAAATATGACCTATTGAGCGGCATTTCAAACTTTCAAACACACATCGAGCCACAACTTCTGCGCATCTTTGCGGAAAACGCAATAGAGTCAAACTTGAGCTCTACACTACCTCACTCACCTTCAAGTAAAGTTTCATCAAAATCCATCCAATACTCTGTCCTACACAGCCTTCACAAGTTTGAAAATATGACCTATTGAGCGGCATTTCAAACTTTCAAACACACATCGAGCCACAACTTCTGCGCATCTTTGCGGAAAACGCAATAGAGCCAAACTTAAGCTCTACACTACCCCACTCACCTTCAAGCAAAGTTTCATCAAAATCCATCCAATACTCTGTCCTACACAGCCTTCACAAGTTTGAAAATATGGCATATTCAGCGACATTTCAAACTTTCAAACACACATCGAGCCACAACTTCTGCGCATCTTTGCGGAAAACGCAATAGAGTCAAACTTAAGCTCTACACTACCTCACTCACCTTCAAGTAAAGTTTCATCAAAATCCATCCAATACTCTGTCCTACACAGCCTTCACAAGTTTGAAAATATGGCCTATTCAGCGACATTTCAAACTTTCAAACACACATCGAGCCACAACTTCTGCGCATCTTTGCGGAAAACGCAATAGAGTCAAACTTGAGCTCTACACTACCTCACTCACCTTCAAGTAAAGTTTCATCAAAATACATCCAATACTCTGTCCTACACAGCCTTCACAAGTTTGAAAATATGGCCTATTCAGCGGCATTTCAAACTTTCAAACACACATCGAGCCACAACTTCTGCGCATCTTTGCGGAAAACGCAATAGAGCCAAACTTAAGCTCTACACTACCTCACTCACCTTCAAGCAAAGTTTCATCAAAATCCATACAATACTCTGTCCTACACAGCCTTCACAAGTTTGAAAATATGGCCTATTCAGCGGCACTTCAAACTTTCAAACACACATCGAGCCACAACTTCTGCGCATCTTTGCGGAAAACGCAATAGAGCCAAACTTAAGCTCTACACTACCTCACTCACCTTCAAGTAAAGTTTCATCAAAATCCATACAATACTCTGTCCTACACAGCCTTCACAAGTTTGAAAATATGGCATATTCAGCGGCATTTCAAACTTTCAAACACACATCGAGCCACAACTTCTGCGCATCTTTGCGGAAAACGCAATAGAGTCAAACTTAAGCTCTACACTACCCCACTCACCTTCAAGTAAAGTTTCATCAAAATCCATCCAATACTCTGTCCTACACAGCCTTCACAAGTTTGAAAATATGACCTATTGAGCGGCATTTCAAACTTTCAAACACACATCGAGCCACAACTTCTGCGCATCTTTGCGGAAAACGCAATAGAGCCAAACTTAAGCTCTACACTACCTCACTCACCTTCAAGCAAAGTTTCATCAAAATCCATACAATACTCTGTCCTACACAGCCTTCACAAGTTTGAAAATATGGCATATTCAGCGACATTTCAAACTTTCAAACACACATCGAGCCACAACTTCTGCGCATCTTTGCGGAAAACGCAATAGAGTCAAACTTGAGCTCTACACTACCTCACTCACCTTCAAGTAAAGTTTCATCAAAATCCATCCAATACTCTGTCCTACACAGCCTTCACAAGTTTGAAAATATGGCCTATTCAGCGGCATTTCAAACTTTCAAACACACATCGAGCCACAACTTCTGCGCATCTTTGCGGAAAACGCAATACAGCCAAACTTAAGCTCTACACTACCTCACTCACCTTCAAGCAAAGTTTCATCAAAATCCATACAATACTCTGTCCTACACAGCCTTCACAAGTTTGAAAATATGGCCTATTCAGCGGCACTTCAAACTTTCAAACACACATCGAGCCACAACTTCTGCGCATCTTTGCGGAAAACGCAATAGAGTCAAACTTAAGCTCTACACTACCTCACTCACCTTCAAGTAAAGTTTCATCAAAATCCATCCAATACTCTGTCCTACACAGCCTTCACAAGTTTGAAAATATGGCATATTCAGCGACATTTCAAACTTTCAAACACACATCGAGCCACAACTTCTGCGCATCTTTGCGGAAAACGCAATAGAGCCAAACTTAAGCTCTACACTACCTCACTCACCTTCAAGCAAAGTTTCATCAAAATCCATCCAATACTCTGTCCTACACAGCCTTCACAAGTTTGAAAATATGGCATATTCAGCGACATTTCAAACTTTCAAACACACATCGAGCCACAACTTCTGCGCATCTTTGCGGAAAACGCAATAGAGTCAAACTTAAGCTCTACACTACCTCACTCACCTTCAAGTAAAGTTTCATCAAAATCCATCCAATACTCTGTCCTACACAGCCTTCACAAGTTTGAAAATATGGCATATTCAGCGACATTTCAAACTTTCAAACACACATCGAGCCACAACTTCTGCGCATCTTTGCGGAAAACGCAATAGAGTCAAACTTAAGCTCTACACTACCTCACTCACCTTCAAGTAAAGTTTCATCAAAATACATCCAATACTCTGTCCTACACAGCCTTCACAAGTTTGAAAATATGGCCTATTCAGCGACATTTCAAACTTTCAAACACACATCGAGCCACAACTTCTGCGCATCTTTGCGGAAAACGCAATAGAGTCAAACTTGAGCTCTACACTACCTCACTCACCTTCAAGTAAAGTTTCATCAAAATCCATACAATACTCTGTCCTACACAGCCTTCACAAGTTTGAAAATATGGCCTATTCAGCGGCATTTCAAACTTTCAAACACACATCGAGCCACAACTTCTGCGCATCTTTGCGGAAAACGCAATAGAGCCAAACTTAAGCTCTACACTACCTCACTCACCTTCAAGCAAAGTTTCATCAAAATCCATACAATACTCTGTCCTACACAGCCTTCACAAGTTTGAAAATATGGCCTATTCAGCGGCACTTCAAACTTTCAAACACACATCGAGCCACAACTTCTGCGCATCTTTGCGGAAAACGCAATAGAGTCAAACTTAAGCTCTACACTACCTCACTCACCTTCAAGTAAAGTTTCATCAAAATACATCCAATACTCTGTCCTACACAGCCTTCACAAGTTTGAAAATATGGCCTATTCAGCGACATTTCAAACTTTCAAACACACATCGAGCCACAACTTCTGCGCATCTTTGCGGAAAACGCAATAGAGTCAAACTTGAGCTCTACACTACCTCACTCACCTTCAAGTAAAGTTTCATCAAAATCCATACAATACTCTGTCCTACACAGCCTTCACAAGTTTGAAAATATGGCCTATTCAGCGGCATTTCAAACTTTCAAACACACATCGAGCCACAACTTCTGCGCATCTTTGCGGAAAACGCAATAGAGCCAAACTTAAGCTCTACACTACCTCACTCACCTTCAAGCAAAGTTTCATCAAAATCCATACAATACTCTGTCCTACACAGCCTTCACAAGTTTGAAAATATGGCCTATTCAGCGGCATTTCAAACTTTCAAACACACATCGAGCCACAACTTCTGCGCATCTTTGCGGAAAACGCAATAGAGCCAAACTTAAGCTCTACACTACCTCACTCACCTTCAAGCAAAGTTTCATCAAAATCCATACAATACTCTGTCCTACACAGCCTTCACAAGTTTGAAAATATGGCCTATTCAGCGGCACTTCAAACTTTCAAACACACATCGAGCCACAACTTCTGCGCATCTTTGCGGAAAACGCAATAGAGTCAAACTTAAGCTCTACACTACCTCACTCACCTTCAAGTAAAGTTTCATCAAAATACATCCAATACTCTGTCCTACACAGCCTTCACAAGTTTGAAAATATGGCCTATTCAGCGACATTTCAAACTTTCAAACACACATCGAGCCACAACTTCTGCGCATCTTTGCGGAAAACGCAATAGAGTCAAACTTGAGCTCTACACTACCTCACTCACCTTCAAGTAAAGTTTCATCAAAATACATCCAATACTCTGTCCTACACAGCCTTCACAAGTTTGAAAATATGGCCTATTCAGCGGCATTTCAAACTTTCAAACACACATCGAGCCACAACTTCTGCGCATCTTTGCGGAAAACGCAATAGAGCCAAACTTAAGCTCTACACTACCTCACTCACCTTCAAGCAAAGTTTCATCAAAATCCATACAATACTCTGTCCTACACAGCCTTCACAAGTTTGAAAATATGGCCTATTCAGCGGCACTTCAAACTTTCAAACACACATCGAGCCACAACTTCTGCGCATCTTTGCGGAAAACGCAATAGAGTCAAACTTAAGCTCTACACTACCTCACTCACCTTCAAGTAAAGTTTCATCAAAATCCATCCAATACTCTGTCCTACACAGCCTTCACAAGTTTGAAAATATGGCATATTCAGCGACATTTCAAACTTTCAAACACACATCGAGCCACAACTTCTGCGCATCTTTGCGGAAAACGCAATAGAGCCAAACTTAAGCTCTACACTACCTCACTCACCTTCAAGCAAAGTTTCATCAAAATCCATCCAATACTCTGTCCTACACAGCCTTCACAAGTTTGAAAATATGGCATATTCAGCGACATTTCAAACTTTCAAACACACATCGAGCCACAACTTCTGCGCATCTTTGCGGAAAACGCAATAGAGTCAAACTTAAGCTCTACACTACCTCACTCACCTTCAAGTAAAGTTTCATCAAAATACATCCAATACTCTGTCCTACACAGCCTTCACAAGTTTGAAAATATGGCCTATTCAGCGGCATTTCAAACTTTCAAACACACATCGAGCCACAACTTCTGCGCATCTTTGCGGAAAACGCAATAGAGCCAAACTTAAGCTCTACACTACCTCACTCACCTTCAAGCAAAGTTTCATCAAAATCCATACAATACTCTGTCCTACACAGCCTTCACAAGTTTGAAAATATGGCCTATTCAGCGGCATTTCAAACTTTCAAACACACATCGAGCCACAACTTCTGCGCATCTTTGCGGAAAACGCAATAGAGTCAAACTTAAGCTCTACACTACCTCACTCACCTTCAAGTAAAGTTTCATCAAAATACATCCAATACTCTGTCCTACACAGCCTTCACAAGTTTGAAAATATGGCCTATTCAGCGGCATTTCAAACTTTCAAACACACATCGAGCCACAACTTCTGCGCATCTTTGCGGAAAACGCAATAGAGCCAAACTTAAGCTCTACACTACCTCACTCACCTTCAAGCAAAGTTTCATCAAAATCCATACAATACTCTGTCCTACACAGCCTTCACAAGTTTGAAAATATGGCCTATTCAGCGACATTTCAAACTTTCAAACACACATCGAGCCACAACTTCTGCGCATCTTTGCGGAAAACGCAATAGAGTCAAACTTAAGCTCTACACTACCTCACTCACCTTCAAGCAAAGTTTCATCAAAATCCATCCAATACTCTGTCCTACACAGCCTTCACAAGTTTGAAAATATGGCATATTCAGCGACATTTCAAACTTTCAAACACACATCGAGCCACAACTTCTGCGCATCTTTGCGGAAAACGCAATAGAGTCAAACTTAAGCTCTACACTACCTCACTCACCTTCAAGTAAAGTTTCATCAAAATCCATCCAATACTCTGTCCTACACAGCCTTCACAAGTTTGAAAATATGGCATATTCAGCGACATTTCAAACTTTCAAACACACATCGAGCCACAACTTCTGCGCATCTTTGCGGAAAACGCAATAGAGTCAAACTTAAGCTCTACACTACCTCACTCACCTTCAAGCAAAGTTTCATCAAAATCCATCCAATACTCTGTCCTACACAGCCTTCACAAGTTTGAAAATATGGCATATTCAGCGACATTTCAAACTTTCAAACACACATCGAGCCACAACTTCTGCGCATCTTTGCGGAAAACGCAATAGAGTCAAACTTAAGCTCTACACTACCTCACTCACCTTCAAGTAAAGTTTCATCAAAATCCATCCAATACTCTGTCCTACACAGCCTTCACAAGTTTGAAAATATGGCATATTCAGCGACATTTCAAACTTTCAAACACACATCGAGCCACAACTTCTGCGCATCTTTGCGGAAAACGCAATAGAGTCAAACTTAAGCTCTACACTACCTCACTCACCTTCAAGTAAAGTTTCATCAAAATCCATCCAATACTCTGTCCTACACAGCCTTCACAAGTTTGAAAATATGGCATATTCAGCGACATTTCAAACTTTCAAACACACATCGAGCCACAACTTCTGCGCATCTTTGCGGAAAACGCAATAGAGTCAAACTTAAGCTCTACACTACCTCACTCACCTTCAAGTAAAGTTTCATCAAAATCCATCCAATACTCTGTCCTACACAGCCTTCACAAGTTTGAAAATATGGCCTATTCAGCGACATTTCAAACTTTCAAACACACATCGAGCCACAACTTCTGCGCATCTTTGCGGAAAACGCAATAGAGTCAAACTTGAGCTCTACACTACCTCACTCACCTTCAAGTAAAGTTTCATCAAAATCCATACAATACTCTGTCCTACACAGCCTTCACAAGTTTGAAAATATGGCCTATTCAGCGGCATTTCAAACTTTCAAACACACATCGAGCCACAACTTCTGCGCATCTTTGCGGAAAACGCAATAGAGCCAAACTTAAGCTCTACACTACCTCACTCACCTTCAAGCAAAGTTTCATCAAAATCCATACAATACTCTGTCCTACACAGCCTTCACAAGTTTGAAAATATGGCCTATTCAGCGGCATTTCAAACTTTCAAACACACATCGAGCCACAACTTCTGCGCATCTTTGCGGAAAACGCAATAGAGTCAAACTTAAGCTCTACACTACCTCACTCACCTTCAAGTAAAGTTTCATCAAAATACATCCAATACTCTGTCCTACACAGCCTTCACAAGTTTGAAAATATGGCCTATTCAGCGACATTTCAAACTTTCAAACACACATCGAGCCACAACTTCTGCGCATCTTTGCGGAAAACGCAATAGAGCCAAACTTAAGCTCTACACTACCTCACTCACCTTCAAGCAAAGTTTCATCAAAATCCATACAATACTCTGTCCTACACAGCCTTCACAAGTTTGAAAATATGGCCTATTCAGCGACATTTCAAACTTTCAAACACACATCGAGCCACAACTTCTGCGCATCTTTGCGGAAAACGCAATAGAGTCAAACTTAAGCTCTACACTACCCCACTCACCTTCAAGCAAAGTTTCATCAAAATCCATCCAATACTCTGTCCTACACAGCCTTCACAAGTTTGAAAATATGGCATATTCAGCGACATTTCAAACTTTCAAACACACATCGAGCCACAACTTCTGCGCATCTTTGCGGAAAACGCAATAGAGTCAAACTTAAGCTCTACACTACCTCACTCACCTTCAAGTAAAGTTTCATCAAAATCCATCCAATACTCTGTCCTACACAGCCTTCACAAGTTTGAAAATATGGCCTATTCAGCGACATTTCAAACTTTCAAACACACATCGAGCCACAACTTCTGCGCATCTTTGCGGAAAACGCAATAGAGTCAAACTTGAGCTCTACACTACCTCACTCACCTTCAAGTAAAGTTTCATCAAAATACATCCAATACTCTGTCCTACACAGCCTTCACAAGTTTGAAAATATGGCCTATTCAGCGGCATTTCAAACTTTCAAACACACATCGAGCCACAACTTCTGCGCATCTTTGCGGAAAACGCAATAGAGCCAAACTTAAGCTCTACACTACCTCACTCACCTTCAAGCAAAGTTTCATCAAAATCCATACAATACTCTGTCCTACACAGCCTTCACAAGTTTGAAAATATGGCCTATTCAGCGGCATTTCAAACTTTCAAACACACATCGAGCCACAACTTCTGCGCATCTTTGCGGAAAACGCAATAGAGCCAAACTTAAGCTCTACACTACCTCACTCACCTTCAAGTAAAGTTTCATCAAAATCCATACAATACTCTGTCCTACACAGCCTTCACAAGTTTGAAAATATGGCATATTCAGCGGCATTTCAAACTTTCAAACACACATCGAGCCACAACTTCTGCGCATCTTTGCGGAAAACGCAATAGAGTCAAACTTAAGCTCTACACTACCTCACTCACCTTCAAGTAAAGTTTCATCAAAATCCATCCAATACTCTGTCCTACACAGCCTTCACAAGTTTGAAAATATGGCCTATTCAGCGACATTTCAAACTTTCAAACACACATCGAGCCACAACTTCTGCGCATCTTTGCGGAAAACGCAATAGAGTCAAACTTAAGCTCTACACTACCTCACTCACCTTCAAGTAAAGTTTCATCAAAATCCATACAATACTCTGTCCTACACAGCCTTCACAAGTTTGAAAATATGGCCTATTCAGCGACATTTCAAACTTTCAAACACACATCGAGCCACAACTTCTGCGCATCTTTGCGGAAAACGCAATAGAGTCAAACTTGAGCTCTACACTACCTCACTCACCTTCAAGTAAAGTTTCATCAAAATACATCCAATACTCTGTCCTACACAGCCTTCACAAGTTTGAAAATATGGCCTATTCAGCGGCATTTCAAACTTTCAAACACACATCGAGCCACAACTTCTGCGCATCTTTGCGGAAAACGCAATACAGCCAAACTTAAGCTCTACACTACCTCACTCACCTTCAAGCAAAGTTTCATCAAAATCCATACAATACTCTGTCCTACACAGCCTTCACAAGTTTGAAAATATGGCCTATTCAGCGGCACTTCAAACTTTCAAACACACATCGAGCCACAACTTCTGCGCATCTTTGCGGAAAACGCAATAGAGTCAAACTTAAGCTCTACACTACCTCACTCACCTTCAAGTAAAGTTTCATCAAAATCCATCCAATACTCTGTCCTACACAGCCTTCACAAGTTTGAAAATATGGCATATTCAGCGACATTTCAAACTTTCAAACACACATCGAGCCACAACTTCTGCGCATCTTTGCGGAAAACGCAATAGAGCCAAACTTAAGCTCTACACTACCTCACTCACCTTCAAGCAAAGTTTCATCAAAATCCATCCAATACTCTGTCCTACACAGCCTTCACAAGTTTGAAAATATGGCATATTCAGCGACATTTCAAACTTTCAAACACACATCGAGCCACAACTTCTGCGCATCTTTGCGGAAAACGCAATAGAGTCAAACTTAAGCTCTACACTACCTCACTCACCTTCAAGTAAAGTTTCATCAAAATCCATCCAATACTCTGTCCTACACAGCCTTCACAAGTTTGAAAATATGGCATATTCAGCGACATTTCAAACTTTCAAACACACATCGAGCCACAACTTCTGCGCATCTTTGCGGAAAACGCAATAGAGTCAAACTTAAGCTCTACACTACCTCACTCACCTTCAAGTAAAGTTTCATCAAAATCCATCCAATACTCTGTCCTACACAGCCTTCACAAGTTTGAAAATATGGCCTATTCAGCGACATTTCAAACTTTCAAACACACATCGAGCCACAACTTCTGCGCATCTTTGCGGAAAACGCAATAGAGTCAAACTTGAGCTCTACACTACCTCACTCACCTTCAAGTAAAGTTTCATCAAAATCCATACAATACTCTGTCCTACACAGCCTTCACAAGTTTGAAAATATGGCCTATTGAGCGACATTTCAAACTTTCAAACACACATCGAGCCACAACTTCTGCGCATCTTTGCGGAAAACGCAATAGAGTCAAACTTGAGCTCTACACTACCTCACTCACCTTCAAGTAAAGTTTCATCAAAATACATCCAATACTCTGTCCTACACAGCCTTCACAAGTTTGAAAATATGGCCTATTCAGCGGCATTTCAAACTTTCAAACACACATCGAGCCACAACTTCTGCGCATCTTTGCGGAAAACGCAATACAGCCAAACTTAAGCTCTACACTACCTCACTCACCTTCAAGCAAAGTTTCATCAAAATCCATACAATACTCTGTCCTACACAGCCTTCACAAGTTTGAAAATATGGCCTATTCAGCGGCACTTCAAACTTTCAAACACACATCGAGCCACAACTTCTGCGCATCTTTGCGGAAAACGCAATAGAGTCAAACTTAAGCTCTACACTACCTCACTCACCTTCAAGTAAAGTTTCATCAAAATACATCCAATACTCTGTCCTACACAGCCTTCACAAGTTTGAAAATATGGCATATTCAGCGACATTTCAAACTTTCAAACACACATCGAGCCACAACTTCTGCGCATCTTTGCGGAAAACGCAATAGAGCCAAACTTAAGCTCTACACTACCTCACTCACCTTCAAGCAAAGTTTCATCAAAATCCATCCAATACTCTGTCCTACACAGCCTTCACAAGTTTGAAAATATGGCATATTCAGCGACATTTCAAACTTTCAAACACACATCGAGCCACAACTTCTGCGCATCTTTGCGGAAAACGCAATAGAGTCAAACTTAAGCTCTACACTACCTCACTCACCTTCAAGTAAAGTTTCATCAAAATCCATCCAATACTCTGTCCTACACAGCCTTCACAAGTTTGAAAATATGGCATATTCAGCGACATTTCAAACTTTCAAACACACATCGAGCCACAACTTCTGCGCATCTTTGCGGAAAACGCAATAGAGTCAAACTTAAGCTCTACACTACCTCACTCACCTTCAAGTAAAGTTTCATCAAAATCCATCCAATACTCTGTCCTACACAGCCTTCACAAGTTTGAAAATATGGCATATTCAGCGACATTTCAAACTTTCAAACACACATCGAGCCACAACTTCTGCGCATCTTTGCGGAAAACGCAATAGAGTCAAACTTGAGCTCTACACTACCTCACTCACCTTCAAGTAAAGTTTCATCAAAATCCATCCAATACTCTGTCCTACACAGCCTTCACAAGTTTGAAAATATGGCATATTCAGCGGCATTTCAAACTTTCAAACACACATCGAGCCACAACTTCTGCGCATCTTTGCGGAAAACGCAATAGAGTCAAACTTAAGCTCTACACTACCTCACTCACCTTCAAGCAAAGTTTCATCAAAATCCATACAATACTCTGTCCTACACAGCCTTCACAAGTTTGAAAATATGGCCTATTCAGCGGCACTTCAAACTTTCAAACACACATCGAGCCACAACTTCTGCGCATCTTTGCGGAAAACGCAATAGAGTCAAACTTAAGCTCTACACTACCTCACTCACCTTCAAGTAAAGTTTCATCAAAATCCATCCAATACTCTGTCCTACACAGCCTTCACAAGTTTGAAAATATGGCATATTCAGCGACATTTCAAACTTTCAAACACACATCGAGCCACAACTTCTGCGCATCTTTGCGGAAAACGCAATAGAGTCAAACTTAAGCTCTACACTACCTCACTCACCTTCAAGTAAAGTTTCATCAAAATCCATCCAATACTCTGTCCTACACAGCCTTCACAAGTTTGAAAATATGGCATATTCAGCGGCATTTCAAACTTTCAAACACACATCGAGCCACAACTTCTGCGCATCTTTGCGGAAAACGCAATAGAGTCAAACTTAAGCTCTACACTACCTCACTCACCTTCAAGTAAAGTTTCATCAAAATCCATCCAATACTCTGTCCTACACAGCCTTCACAAGTTTGAAAATATGGCATATTCAGCGACATTTCAAACTTTCAAACACACATCGAGCCACAACTTCTGCGCATCTTTGCGGAAAACGCAATAGAGTCAAACTTAAGCTCTACACTACCTCACTCACCTTCAAGTAAAGTTTCATCAAAATCCATCCAATACTCTGTCCTACACAGCCTTCACAAGTTTGAAAATATGGCCTATTCAGCGACATTTCAAACTTTCAAACACACATCGAGCCACAACTTCTGCGCATCTTTGCGGAAAACGCAATAGAGTCAAACTTAAGCTCTACACTACCTCACTCACCTTCAAGTAAAGTTTCATCAAAATCCATCCAATACTCTGTCCTACACAGCCTTCACAAGTTTGAAAATATGGCATATTCAGCGACATTTCAAACTTTCAAACACACATCGAGCCACAACTTCTGCGCATCTTTGCGGAAAACGCAATAGAGCCAAACTTAAGCTCTACACTACCTCACTCACCTTCAAGCAAAGTTTCATCAAAATCCATCCAATACTCTGTCCTACACAGCCTTCACAAGTTTGAAAATATGGCATATTCAGCGACATTTCAAACTTTCAAACACACATCGAGCCACAACTTCTGCGCATCTTTGCGGAAAACGCAATAGAGTCAAACTTAAGCTCTACACTACCTCACTCACCTTCAAGTAAAGTTTCATCAAAATCCATCCAATACTCTGTCCTACACAGCCTTCACAAGTTTGAAAATATGGCATATTCAGCGACATTTCAAACTTTCAAACACACATCGAGCCACAACTTCTGCGCATCTTTGCGGAAAACGCAATAGAGTCAAACTTAAGCTCTACACTACCTCACTCACCTTCAAGTAAAGTTTCATCAAAATCCATCCAATACTCTGTCCTACACAGCCTTCACAAGTTTGAAAATATGGCCTATTCAGCGGCATTTCAAACTTTCAAACACACATCGAGCCACAACTTCTGCGCATCTTTGCGGAAAACGCAATAGAGTCAAACTTAAGCTCTACACTACCTCACTCACCTTCAAGTAAAGTTTCATCAAAATCCATCCAATACTCTGTCCTACACAGCCTTCACAAGTTTGAAAATATGGCATATTCAGCGACATTTCAAACTTTCAAACACACATCGAGCCACAACTTCTGCGCATCTTTGCGGAAAACGCAATAGAGCCAAACTTAAGCTCTACACTACCTCACTCACCTTCAAGCAAAGTTTCATCAAAATCCATCCAATACTCTGTCCTACACAGCCTTCACAAGTTTGAAAATATGGCATATTCAGCGACATTTCAAACTTTCAAACACACATCGAGCCACAACTTCTGCGCATCTTTGCGGAAAACGCAATAGAGTCAAACTTAAGCTCTACACTACCTCACTCACCTTCAAGTAAAGTTTCATCAAAATCCATACAATACTCTGTCCTACACAGCCTTCACAAGTTTGAAAATATGGCATATTCAGCGACATTTCAAACTTTCAAACACACATCGAGCCACAACTTCTGCGCATCTTTGCGGAAAACGCAATAGAGTCAAACTTAAGCTCTACACTACCTCACTCACCTTCAAGTAAAGTTTCATCAAAATCCATCCAATACTCTGTCCTACACAGCCTTCACAAGTTTGAAAATATGGCCTATTCAGCGACATTTCAAACTTTCAAACACACATCGAGCCACAACTTCTGCGCATCTTTGCGGAAAACGCAATAGAGTCAAACTTGAGCTCTACACTACCTCACTCACCTTCAAGTAAAGTTTCATCAAAATCCATCCAATACTCTGTCCTACACAGCCTTCACAAGTTTGAAAATATGGCCTATTCAGCGACATTTCAAACTTTCAAACACACATCGAGCCACAACTTCTGCGCATCTTTGCGGAAAACGCAATAGAGCCAAACTTAAGCTCTACACTACCTCACTCACCTTCAAGTAAAGTTTCATCAAAATCCATACAATACTCTGTCCTACACAGCCTTCACAAGTTTGAAAATATGGCCTATTCAGCGGCATTTCAAACTTTCAAACACACATCGAGCCACAACTTCTGCGCATCTTTGCGGAAAACGCAATAGAGTCAAACTTAAGCTCTACACTACCTCACTCACCTTCAAGTAAAGTTTCATCAAAATCCATCCAATACTCTGTCCTACACAGCCTTCACAAGTTTGAAAATATGGCCTATTCAGCGACATTTCAAACTTTCAAACACACATCGAGCCACAACTTCTGCGCATCTTTGCGGAAAACGCAATAGAGCCAAACTTAAGCTCTACACTACCTCACTCACCTTCAAGCAAAGTTTCATCAAAATCCATCCAATACTCTGTCCTACACAGCCTTCACAAGTTTGAAAATATGGCATATTCAGCGACATTTCAAACTTTCAAACACACATCGAGCCACAACTTCTGCGCATCTTTGCGGAAAACGCAATAGAGTCAAACTTAAGCTCTACACTACCTCACTCACCTTCAAGTAAAGTTTCATCAAAATCCATACAATACTCTGTCCTACACAGCCTTCACAAGTTTGAAAATATGGCCTATTCAGCGACATTTCAAACTTTCAAACACACATCGAGCCACAACTTCTGCGCATCTTTGCGGAAAACGCAATAGAGTCAAACTTGAGCTCTACACTACCTCACTCACCTTCAAGTAAAGTTTCATCAAAATACATCCAATACTCTGTCCTACACAGCCTTCACAAGTTTGAAAATATGGCCTATTGAGCGGCATTTCAAACTTTCAAACACACATCGAGCCACAACTTCTGCGCATCTTTGCGGAAAACGCAATAGAGCCAAACTTAAGCTCTACACTACCTCACTCACCTTCAAGTAAAGTTTCATCAAAATCCATCCAATACTCTGTCCTACACAGCCTTCACAAGTTTGAAAATATGGCATATTCAGCGGCATTTCAAACTTTCAAACACACATCGAGCCACAACTTCTGCGCATCTTTGCGGAAAACGCAATAGAGTCAAACTTAAGCTCTACACTACCTCACTCACCTTCAAGTAAAGTTTCATCAAAATCCATCCAATACTCTGTCCTACACAGCCTTCACAAGTTTGAAAATATGGCATATTCAGCGACATTTCAAACTTTCAAACACACATCGAGCCACAACTTCTGCGCATCTTTGCGGAAAACGCAATAGAGTCAAACTTAAGCTCTACACTACCTCACTCACCTTCAAGCAAAGTTTCATCAAAATCCATCCAATACTCTGTCCTACACAGCCTTCACAAGTTTGAAAATATGACCTATTGAGCGGCATTTCAAACTTTCAAACACACATCGAGCCACAACTTCTGCGCATCTTTGCGGAAAACGCAATAGAGCCAAACTTAAGCTCTACACTACCTCACTCACCTTCAAGCAAAGTTTCATCAAAATCCATACAATACTCTGTCCTACACAGCCTTCACAAGTTTGAAAATATGGCATATTCAGCGACATTTCAAACTTTCAAACACACATCGAGCCACAACTTCTGCGCATCTTTGCGGAAAACGCAATAGAGTCAAACTTAAGCTCTACACTACCTCACTCACCTTCAAGTAAAGTTTCATCAAAATCCATCCAATACTCTGTCCTACACAGCCTTCACAAGTTTGAAAATATGGCCTATTCAGCGACATTTCAAACTTTCAAACACACATCGAGCCACAACTTCTGCGCATCTTTGCGGAAAACGCAATAGAGTCAAACTTAAGCTCTACACTACCTCACTCACCTTCAAGTAAAGTTTCATCAAAATCCATCCAATACTCTGTCCTACACAGCCTTCACAAGTTTGAAAATATGGCATATTCAGCGGCATTTCAAACTTTCAAACACACATCGAGCCACAACTTCTGCGCATCTTTGCGGAAAACGCAATAGAGCCAAACTTAAGCTCTACACTACCTCACTCACCTTCAAGTAAAGTTTCATCAAAATCCATCCAATACTCTGTCCTACACAGCCTTCACAAGTTTGAAAATATGACCTATTGAGCGGCATTTCAAACTTTCAAACACACATCGAGCCACAACTTCTGCGCATCTTTGCGGAAAACGCAATAGAGCCAAACTTAAGCTCTACACTACCTCACTCACCTTCAAGTAAAGTTTCATCAAAATCCATCCAATACTCTGTCCTACACAGCCTTCACAAGTTTGAAAATATGGCATATTCAGCGGCATTTCAAACTTTCAAACACACATCGAGCCACAACTTCTGCGCATCTTTGCGGAAAACGCAATAGAGCCAAACTTAAGCTCTACACTACCTCACTCACCTTCAAGTAAAGTTTCATCAAAATCCATCCAATACTCTGTCCTACACAGCCTTCACAAGTTTGAAAATATGGCCTATTCAGCGACATTTCAAACTTTCAAACACACATCGAGCCACAACTTCTGCGCATCTTTGCGGAAAACGCAATAGAGTCAAACTTAAGCTCTACACTACCTCACTCACCTTCAAGTAAAGTTTCATCAAAATCCATACAATACTCTGTCCTACACAGCCTTCACAAGTTTGAAAATATGGCCTATTCAGCGACATTTCAAACTTTCAAACACACATCGAGCCACAACTTCTGCGCATCTTTGCGGAAAACGCAATAGAGTCAAACTTAAGCTCTACACTACCTCACTCACCTTCAAGTAAAGTTTCATCAAAATCCATCCAATACTCTGTCCTACACAGCCTTCACAAGTTTGAAAATATGGCATATTCAGCGGCATTTCAAACTTTCAAACACACATCGAGCCACAACTTCTGCGCATCTTTGCGGAAAACGCAATAGAGCCAAACTTAAGCTCTACACTACCTCACTCACCTTCAAGTAAAGTTTCATCAAAATCCATCCAATACTCTGTCCTACACAGCCTTCACAAGTTTGAAAATATGGCCTATTCAGCGACATTTCAAACTTTCAAACACACATCGAGCCACAACTTCTGCGCATCTTTGCGGAAAACGCAATAGAGTCAAACTTAAGCTCTACACTACCTCACTCACCTTCAAGTAAAGTTTCATCAAAATCCATACAATACTCTGTCCTACACAGCCTCCACAAGTTTGAAAATGTGGCCTATTCAGCGACATTTCAAACTTTCAAACACACATAGAGCCACAACTTCTGCGCATCTTTGCGGAAAACGCAATAGAGTCAAACTTAAGCTCTACACTACCTCACTCACCTTCAAGTAAAGTTTCATCAAAATACATCCAATACTCTGTCCTACACAGCCTTCACAAGTTTGAAAATATGGCCTATTGAGCGGCATTTCAAACTTTCAAACACACATCGAGCCACAACTTCTGCGCATCTTTGCGGAAAACGCAATAGAGCCAAACTTAAGCTCTACACTACCTCACTCACCTTCAAGTAAAGTTTCATCAAAATCCATACAATACTCTGTCCTACACAGCCTTCACAAGTTTGAAAATATGGCCTATTCAGCGGCACTTCAAACTTTCAAACACACATCGAGCCACAACTTCTGCGCATCTTTGCGGAAAACGCAATAGAGTCAAACTTAAGCTCTACACTACCTCACTCACCTTCAAGTAAAGTTTCATCAAAATCCATCCAATACTCTGTCCTACACAGCCTTCACAAGTTTGAAAATATGGCATATTCAGCGACATTTCAAACTTTCAAACACACATCGAGCCACAACTTCTGCGCATCTTTGCGGAAAACGCAATAGAGTCAAACTTAAGCTCTACACTACCTCACTCACCTTCAAGCAAAGTTTCATCAAAATCCATCCAATACTCTGTCCTACACAGCCTTCACAAGTTTGAAAATATGGCCTATTCAGCGGCATTTCAAACTTTCAAACACACATCGAGCCACAACTTCTGCGCATCTTTGCGGAAAACGCAATAGAGCCAAACTTAAGCTCTACACTACCTCACTCACCTTCAAGTAAAGTTTCATCAAAATCCATACAATACTCTGTCCTACACAGCCTTCACAAGTTTGAAAATATGGCATATTCAGCGACATTTCAAACTTTCAAACACACATCGAGCCACAACTTCTGCGCATCTTTGCGGAAAACGCAATAGAGTCAAACTTAAGCTCTACACTACCTCACTCACCTTCAAGTAAAGTTTCATCAAAATCCATCCAATACTCTGTCCTACACAGCCTTCACAAGTTTGAAAATATGGCCTATTCAGCGACATTTCAAACTTTCAAACACACATCGAGCCACAACTTCTGCGCATCTTTGCGGAAAACGCAATAGAGTCAAACTTAAGCTCTACACTACCTCACTCACCTTCAAGTAAAGTTTCATCAAAATCCATCCAATACTCTGTCCTACACAGCCTTCACAAGTTTGAAAATATGGCCTATTCAGCGGCATTTCAAACTTTCAAACACACATCGAGCCACAACTTCTGCGCATCTTTGCGGAAAACGCAATAGAGTCAAACTTAAGCTCTACACTACCTCACTCACCTTCAAGTAAAGTTTCATCAAAATCCATCCAATACTCTGTCCTACACAGCCTTCACAAGTTTGAAAATATGGCATATTCAGCGACATTTCAAACTTTCAAACACACATCGAGCCACAACTTCTGCGCATCTTTGCGGAAAACGCAATAGAGTCAAACTTAAGCTCTACACTACCTCACTCACCTTCAAGTAAAGTTTCATCAAAATCCATCCAATACTCTGTCCTACACAGCCTTCACAAGTTTGAAAATATGGCCTATTGAGCGGCATTTCAAACTTTCAAACACACATCGAGCCACAACTTCTGCGCATCTTTGCGGAAAACGCAATAGAGCCAAACTTAAGCTCTACACTACCTCACTCACCTTCAAGTAAAGTTTCATCAAAATCCATACAATACTCTGTCCTACACAGCCTTCACAAGTTTGAAAATATGGCATATTCAGCGACATTTCAAACTTTCAAACACACATCGAGCCACAACTTCTGCGCATCTTTGCGGAAAACGCAATAGAGTCAAACTTAAGCTCTACACTACCTCACTCACCTTCAAGTAAAGTTTCATCAAAATCCATCCAATACTCTGTCCTACACAGCCTTCACAAGTTTGAAAATATGGCCTATTCAGCGACATTTCAAACTTTCAAACACACATCGAGCCACAACTTCTGCGCATCTTTGCGGAAAACGCAATAGAGTCAAACTTGAGCTCTACACTACCTCACTCACCTTCAAGTAAAGTTTCATCAAAATACATCCAATACTCTGTCCTACACAGCCTTCACAAGTTTGAAAATATGGCATATTCAGCGACATTTCAAACTTTCAAACACACATCGAGCCACAACTTCTGCGCATCTTTGCGGAAAACGCAATAGAGTCAAACTTAAGCTCTACACTACCTCACTCACCTTCAAGTAAAGTTTCATCAAAATCCATCCAATACTCTGTCCTACACAGCCTTCACAAGTTTGAAAATATGGCATATTCAGCGGCATTTCAAACTTTCAAACACACATCGAGCCACAACTTCTGCGCATCTTTGCGGAAAACGCAATAGAGTCAAACTTAAGCTCTACACTACCTCACTCACCTTCAAGTAAAGTTTCATCAAAATCCATCCAATACTCTGTCCTACACAGCCTTCACAAGTTTGAAAATATGGCCTATTCAGCGGCATTTCAAACTTTCAAACACACATCGAGCCACAACTTCTGCGCATCTTTGCGGAAAACGCAATAGAGCCAAACTTAAGCTCTACACTACCTCACTCACCTTCAAGTAAAGTTTCATCAAAATCCATACAATACTCTGTCCTACACAGCCTTCACAAGTTTGAAAATATGGCCTATTCAGCGACATTTCAAACTTTCAAACACACATCGAGCCACAACTTCTGCGCATCTTTGCGGAAAACGCAATAGAGTCAAACTTAAGCTCTACACTACCTCACTCACCTTCAAGTAAAGTTTCATCAAAATCCATACAATACTCTGTCCTACACAGCCTTCACAAGTTTGAAAATGTGGCCTATTCAGCGACATTTCAAACTTTCAAACACACATCGAGCCACAACTTCTGCGCATCTTTGCGGAAAACGCAATAGAGTCAAACTTGAGCTCTACACTACCTCACTCACCTTCAAGTAAAGTTTCATCAAAATACATCCAATACTCTGTCCTACACAGCCTTCACAAGTTTGAAAATATGGCCTATTGAGCGGCATTTCAAACTTTCAAACACACATCGAGCCACAACTTCTGCGCATCTTTGCGGAAAACGCAATAGAGTCAAACTTAAGCTCTACACTACCTCACTCACCTTCAAGTAAAGTTTCATCAAAATCCATCCAATACTCTGTCCTACACAGCCTTCACAAGTTTGAAAATATGGCATATTCAGCGGCATTTCAAACTTTCAAACACACATCGAGCCACAACTTCTGCGCATCTTTGCGGAAAACGCAATAGAGTCAAACTTAAGCTCTACACTACCTCACTCACCTTCAAGTAAAGTTTCATCAAAATCCATCCAATACTCTGTCCTACACAGCCTTCACAAGTTTGAAAATATGACCTATTGAGCGGCATTTCAAACTTTCAAACACACATCGAGCCACAACTTCTGCGCATCTTTGCGGAAAACGCAATAGAGCCAAACTTAAGCTCTACACTACCTCACTCACCTTCAAGTAAAGTTTCATCAAAATCCATCCAATACTCTGTCCTACACAGCCTTCACAAGTTTGAAAATATGGCCTATTCAGCGACATTTCAAACTTTCAAACACACATCGAGCCACAACTTCTGCGCATCTTTGCGGAAAACGCAATAGAGTCAAACTTAAGCTCTACACTACCTCACTCACCTTCAAGTAAAGTTTCATCAAAATCCATCCAATACTCTGTCCTACACAGCCTTCACAAGTTTGAAAATATGGCCTATTCAGCGGCATTTCAAACTTTCAAACACACATCGAGCCACAACTTCTGCGCATCTTTGCGGAAAACGCAATAGAGGCAAACTTAAGCTCTACACTACCTCACTCACCTTCAAGTAAAGTTTCATCAAAATCCATCCAATACTCTGTCCTACACAGCCTTCACAAGTTTGAAAATATGGCCTATTCAGCGACATTTCAAACTTTCAAACACACATCGAGCCACAACTTCTGCGCATCTTTGCGGAAAACGCAATAGAGCCAAACTTAAGCTCTACACTACCTCACTCACCTTCAAGTAAAGTTTCATCAAAATCCATCCAATACTCTGTCCTACACAGCCTTCACAAGTTTGAAAATATGGCATATTCAGCGACATTTCAAACTTTCAAACACACATCGAGCCACAACTTCTGCGCATCTTTGCGGAAAACGCAATAGAGTCAAACTTAAGCTCTACACTACCTCACTCACCTTCAAGTAAAGTTTCATCAAAATCCATCCAATACTCTGTCCTACACAGCCTTCACAAGTTTGAAAATATGGCATATTCAGCGGCATTTCAAACTTTCAAACACACATCGAGCCACAACTTCTGCGCATCTTTGCGGAAAACGCAATAGAGCCAAACTTAAGCTCTACACTACCTCACTCACCTTCAAGTAAAGTTTCATCAAAATCCATACAATACTCTGTCCTACACAGCCTTCACAAGTTTGAAAATATGACCTATTCAGCGACATTTCAAACTTTCAAACACACATCGAGCCACAACTTCTGCGCATCTTTGCGGAAAACGCAATAGAGTCAAACTTAAGCTCTACACTACCTCACTCACCTTCAAGTAAAGTTTCATCAAAATCCATCCAATACTCTGTCCTACACAGCCTTCACAAGTTTGAAAATATGGCCTATTCAGCGGCATTTCAAACTTTCAAACACACATCGAGCCACAACTTCTGCGCATCTTTGCGGAAAACGCAATAGAGTCAAACTTAAGCTCTACACTACCTCACTCACCTTCAAGTAAAGTTTCATCAAAATCCATCCAATACTCTGTCCTACACAGCCTTCACAAGTTTGAAAATATGGCCTATTCAGCGACATTTCAAACTTTCAAACACACATCGAGCCACAACTTCTGCGCATCTTTGCGGAAAACGCAATAGAGTCAAACTTAAGCTCTACACTACCTCACTCACCTTCAAGTAAAGTTTCATCAAAATCCATCCAATACTCTGTCCTACACAGCCTTCACAAGTTTGAAAATATGGCCTATTCAGCGACATTTCAAACTTTCAAACACACATCGAGCCACAACTTCTGCGCATCTTTGCGGAAAACGCAATAGAGCCAAACTTAAGCTCTACACTACCTCACTCACCTTCAAGTAAAGTTTCATCAAAATCCATCCAATACTCTGTCCTACACAGCCTTCACAAGTTTGAAAATATGGCATATTCAGCGGCATTTCAAACTTTCAAACACACATCGAGCCACAACTTCTGCGCATCTTTGCGGAAAACGCAATAGAGTCAAACTTAAGCTCTACACTACCTCACTCACCTTCAAGTAAAGTTTCATCAAAATCCATCCAATACTCTGTCCTACACAGCCTTCACAAGTTTGAAAATATGGCCTATTCAGCGACATTTCAAACTTTCAAACACACATCGAGCCACAACTTCTGCGCATCTTTGCGGAAAACGCAATAGAGTCAAACTTAAGCTCTACACTACCTCACTCACCTTCAAGTAAAGTTTCATCAAAATCCATCCAATACTCTGTCCTACACAGCCTTCACAAGTTTGAAAATATGGCCTATTCAGCGACATTTCAAACTTTCAAACACACATCGAGCCACAACTTCTGCGCATCTTTGCGGAAAACGCAATAGAGTCAAACTTGAGCTCTACACTACCTCACTCACCTTCAAGTAAAGTTTCATCAAAATACATCCAATACTCTGTCCTACACAGCCTTCACAAGTTTGAAAATATGGCCTATTGAGCGGCATTTCAAACTTTCAAACACACATCGAGCCACAACTTCTGCGCATCTTTGCGGAAAACGCAATAGAGTCAAACTTAAGCTCTACACTACCTCACTCACCTTCAAGTAAAGTTTCATCAAAATCCATCCAATACTCTGTCCTACACAGCCTTCACAAGTTTGAAAATATGGCATATTCAGCGGCATTTCAAACTTTCAAACACACATCGAGCCACAACTTCTGCGCATCTTTGCGGAAAACGCAATAGAGCCAAACTTAAGCTCTACACTACCTCACTCACCTTCAAGTAAAGTTTCATCAAAATCCATCCAATACTCTGTCCTACACAGCCTTCACAAGTTTGAAAATATGGCCTATTGAGCGGCATTTCAAACTTTCAAACACACATCGAGCCACAACTTCTGCGCATCTTTGCGGAAAACGCAATAGAGCCAAACTTAAGCTCTACACTACCTCACTCACCTTCAAGTAAAGTTTCATCAAAATCCATCCAATACTCTGTCCTACACAGCCTTCACAAGTTTGAAAATATGGCATATTCAGCGGCATTTCAAACTTTCAAACACACATCGAGCCACAACTTCTGCGCATCTTTGCGGAAAACGCAATAGAGCCAAACTTAAGCTCTACACTACCTCACTCACCTTCAAGTAAAGTTTCATCAAAATCCATCCAATACTCTGTCCTACACAGCCTTCACAAGTTTGAAAATATGGCCTATTCAGCGACATTTCAAACTTTCAAACACACATCGAGCCACAACTTCTGCGCATCTTTGCGGAAAACGCAATAGAGCCAAACTTAAGCTCTACACTACCTCACTCACCTTCAAGTAAAGTTTCATTAAAATCCATCCAATACTCTGTCCTACACAGCCTTCACAAGTTTGAAAATATGGCATATTCATCGACATTTCAAACTTTCAAACACACATCGAGCCACAACTTCTGCGCATCTTTGCGGAAAACGCAATAGAGCCAAACTTAAGCTCTACGCTACCTCACTCACCTTCAAGTAAAGTTTCATCAAAATCCATCCAATACTCTGTCCTACACAGCCTTGACAAGCTTGAAAATATGGCATATTCAGCGGCATTTCAAACTTTCAAACACACATCCAGCCACAACTTCCGCGCATCTTTGCGGAAAACGCAATAGAGCCAAACTTAAGCTCTACACTACCTCACTCACCTTCAAGTAAAGTTTCATCAAAATCCATCCAATACTCTGTCCTACACAGCCTTCACAAGTTTGAAAATATGGCATATTCAGCGGCATTTCAAACTTTCAAACACACATCGAGCCACAACTTCTGCGCATCTTTGCGGAAAACGCAATAGAGCCAAACTTAAGCTCTACACTACCTCACTCACCTTCAAGTAAAGTTTCATCAAAATCCATCCAATACTCTGTCCTACACAGCCTTCACAAGTTTGAAAATATGACCTATTGAGCGGCATTTCAAACTTTCAAACACACATCGAGCCACAACTTCTGCGCATCTTTGCGGAAAACGCAATAGAGCCAAACTTAAGCTCTACACTACCTCACTCACCTTCAAGCAAAGTTTCATCAAAATCCATCCAATACTCTGTCCTACACAGCCTTCACAAGTTTGAAAATATGGCATATTCAGCGGCATTTCAAACTTTCAAACACACATCGAGCCACAACTTCTGCGCATCTTTGCGGAAAACGCAATAGAGTCAAACTTAAGCTCTACACTACCTCACTCACCTTCAAGTAAAGTTTCATCAAAATCCATCCAATACTCTGTCCTACACAGCCTTCACAAGTTTGAAAATATGGCCTATTCAGCGACATTTCAAACTTTCAAACACACATCGAGCCACAACTTCTGCGCATCTTTGCGGAAAACGCAATAGAGGCAAACTTAAGCTCAACACTACCTCACTCACCTTCAAGTAAAGTTTCATTAAAATCCATCCAATACTCTGTCCTACACAGCCTTCACAAGTTTGAAAATATGGCCTATTCAGCGACATTTCAAACTTTCAAACACACATCGAGCCACAACTTCTGCGCATCTTTGCGGAAAACGCAATAGAGCCAAACTTAAGCTCTACACTACCTCACTCACCTTCAAGTAAAGTTTCATCAAAATCCATACAATACTCTGTCCTACACAGCCTTCACAAGTTTGAAAATATGGCATATTCAGCGGCATTTCAAACTTTCAAACACACATCGAGCCACAACTTCTGCGCATCTTTGCGGAAAACGCAATAGAGCCAAACTTAAGCTCTACACTACCTCACTCACCTTCAAGTAAAGTTTCATCAAAATCCATACAATACTCTGTCCTACACAGCCTTCACAAGTTTGAAAATATGGCATATTCATCGGCATTTCAAACTTTCAAACACACATCGAGCCACAACTTCTGCGCATCTTTGCGGAAAACGCAATAGAGCCAAACTTAAGCTCAACACTACCTCACTCACCTTCAAGTAAAGTTTCATCAAACGCAATAGGTAAGTACTGACGACAATTCTTCACAATTCATCGGACAGGATCGGGTGGATGCTGAACCCAATCGTTAACTAAAAAGGGCGCAACAGTCATCGGTCTCCATCATTGGTTAGCATATTCAGCTCCATCGCAAAGTTTTTCTTGAATCTCGGGTTTTGACATCGTAATTTCCTGTAGAGGATTTGATTCTTTGGCCACATTGAACGTAAGTCTTTGTTTTAACTTGAAAACCATATCGGATGGTGCGGCTGACGTTGTATCATAAATTGTATGGTTGCAATCAAAATTGCACTTCTCCACTTGATCAGGAATACTCTTGAATGGTATACAAAGTATTTCCTACTTTCAGTTGGAAGACATTCGATGCGAAAAATTATGACTCTGGACTTAGTACTTTTCGTTTAATTAGAGAAAACTTACAAAGTTTCATTTTAGTCAAAGACTGCAATCTGCGTCCCATTGGATTTGCATGTGTTCTTCTTTGATCGTGTCTGACAAGTAGAGGAACTCAATAGAACTCGGCAGACATGCCGATTCGTAGTAGGTATAGGGTGTACATCATTCTGTGAAAGTGTCAGTTTCGGCCTCATTCCCTGCAGAAACTCGTTTTGGCTGCCGGACTGCAATAGAAAGCAAGCAATCGCATAACCGAGACAAGGTCATGAACATGAATGAGACATGAAGATAACTGAGCACTAACGTATCGAACAGTGTAAGTTGAAGCCAGGCTGCAGCTATGCATTACGATTATCTTAACCAACTCCCACAGGAAAATCAAGGTAATTCATCTGTGGTACGTAGACAAAATAATGATTTCGAACCCTGGTGAAGCACCCATCAATGGCATTGGACTTTAAAATTTTGGGTTTTCAATTGGAAATACATAATCAGCCACCAGTTTGGTACCATCATGTGTTGTTTTCGTTAACGAAAATTTAAGTGTAGAACGAAAACAACACTTGTACCATGTGGATCACCTTCGATCATAATAGAGTTTCACATCGGACGTGTCAATAGTGCTTTTTAAGGACCTGTTCACTGGTCAATTACGTCATGCTACAATTAAGTCTACGTAATCTTAGCAATCAAACAATAACAATTTATAATATTCAAATCTCATACATGTAATATGCGATATGTGTATTATACTGTGATTTTAGTAAAAGATTTTTAGAAATACTGACTTTCCTAATGTTCTATTCAATGTAGGTTATTTTCCATTTATTTTAATCGTTTCAATGATTCTAATTTCTAATTCATTTCTACCTTGATATTAAACTTTAAAGCAGTCATGTATTTTATTGCTACATGCAGTGCATCTACTTAAGTGAGTACTTACTGCCGAGCTACCTTTTATGTACTCACTTATTCGTTGATGAAATCGTCTTTTTGTTTCACCCAATGTCAACCTGGTCAATCAGGATCAACCTGACATGTGAATCGGTACACAAGACATGATTTCAACAACTTTGGTCTTTTATCTTTTAGATTAAAGTAACTACTGACTTTTGTAGTTTGAAAGACGACATTTGCGTTCAAATCCAACCTTCATAAAAGTTTTTTTAATTTTACGTCTATATTTTATCGATATAGTATCCTAATACGGCAATGGGAAAAAGCAATTTTGTTCATCTACTGTATCTTCCGAGGTATTTTTACATTCATCTTTAAATTTATTATTTAAGAAATTTCTTACCATATTATACAAAAATTCAGGTGGGTATGCATTATTTTCAAAATCTTTATTATGTTACTTACTTCTTCATGGACTATATTCCAATTTGAACATACAGGAAATGCTCGGTCTAACATACCAGTATAAGTAAGTGTTTTTTTCAATCTATCGGGCAACAATAGTAGACCAGTGTACGTATCTTAACGGTAAATTGTTGTACTTAGATTATCAACTGTATCAATTTTAACATTAAGGAAAGATATAGAATCTTTTCCTTTTTCTACTGTAAATTTAATACTAGGGCGTTGTTTACTTAGAAATTTGTGAAATTTGTCTATTTTGATTGATCATCGAATACCACTAGTATGTCATCTACGTAGCGTCTATAAAATAACGGAGAAAAATGTTCATTGAACCAGTTTTGATCTAGGTTTGATAAAGATAAGTTCGTGAATGTAGGTTCCAGGGGAGAACCCATGCTTACTACATCTATTTGTCTGCATAATTGATTATTGAAAGAGAAGCATGTTTTGCTAATTTGTTATTTTTATTATTTCATCGAAGTATTTTGCTAAGTTATATGCTGGGGTCCCTGAAGAACTGACTATAGGGCGAGCACCTCTGTTTTGTTTGTGCACTTTAATGGTACCGTATGGTTTGCCAGTGTTACTACCACTAGGAAGGATTTTTTAATACTTTATATGGTACTTTTGAGTGTACATTTTTATTTAAAAATGCAACAATCGATCTTTCATCTCTGCATATAGGGTGACTACTAATATTAGGAGGTACGTGTACTTTACAGAATTTTGACGAATCACCCAGCAGCAGTGTTTTTGAGCGGATCGAAATTCCGCTTTCGCTCGCTCATCGCTCATTTCCTCAAAATCATCCTTTCGCTCACTCACTGCTCAAAATCATCGAAAAATATCGCTCGCTCGCTCATTTCTCGATAATGCTCTCCTTAATTCTACAAACCTTTTTTATATTCAAAGCTAATTCCATGCTTTTATTCTAATAAACACCTTTTAGGCGTTAAAGGGAAATTTATCATTAAGTGAAATTTGAACCACAATGAAATAATGCACATGTAGACCATCATACCAATCTATTACAGAAAATTAGTTGAAATAATGTATTTTGATGTACATAACCACAGAATTCTTTTTATATGTATAGAAATGGGCAATAATCTGAGCTTAATCTTACATGCTGATCACATGAATCAGTATATAGAATTCTTAGCGCAAAACTTGGAGAAAATTCGCAAGGTGCGTCAAGAAACCATGTAATGCGTTGGCAATTGAATATGGACTTAAATGAAATCGTGACAAAATAATAGATAATTCCTAAAGTACCTAAAGATAAAATACATGACTTATGAGTGACTGAGTACTGAGTAATGACTCAGTAGTAATTAATTACTGAGTGTTGGAAATCTGCTATAAAAAGAATCGCTTGATAAACGAAATTGTTGAATTATGTGAAGCAGAAAATGCTGCACACAAAAGAACCTGACACATTGGCGCCAGCCGTCACTGAGATTTCGGCCCACTAAGTTAAATATCTGTCAAGATGTTCGGTCCGCAGCAGCTCGTTGCGCCCAGGTCCTACCTTCTTCCACTTTTGCACTCAACTTCTTCATGGTGGTGTCTAGACTCATGCACCCGCTTTAACAGGAAATTTCTTCACCGATGGAGCAACGAAATAGCGGCATCCCACTCACAGAGGGCATGAGCTCATATTTTCACCCTTGCTTCTGAATCCCTTCGGCCAGTTCTTTATATTTCGCAGTTTTCTCTTCATGGGCAACCCTAACGCTCTCTTCCCAGGGAACAGTTAGTTCGCCCATAATCATTTTCTTCCCTATCGCGTCGATCAACACTAGATGAGGTCGTTGGTCAGATGAGGATAATTCATCTGGCAGCTGTCTATCCACTCAAGTGGATCACTTCTGATCACTTCCTACTTCTGCGGTACAGATCCTTCGATGAATCTTTCGTCTCTTAGTTTTACCACTCGCTACAAAGTCAATTCCCGTTGTTACTTACCTGTAGGGGAGACTTTTGTAAAGTTTGCGGAACCGCCGAGCGGAATCATTATTTAGTAGAGCGAGATCCTGTTCGAAACAACTTTTTCGAAGCAACAATTTCAGCCCCTAATCAGATTCCACAAATTCGCAGTCGCTATAGAGAAATTCAAATTTAAAGATAGTAGTGGTTCCTTTGGGTGGTTCACAAACCCACTAACTTTCACCCGCTAACTTCACAAACGTGGGGGGAGAAAGACTGCTTCCACAATCGCTTGCAGGACCAAGCATGCTCTCTATAGTGCCACATGATAGCCAGAGAGCGCACGACGAGGATTGGCATGTCACACAGATAACACTGTGGGTCGGTCCGTATTCCTCAACGTGTCAGATTAGCAGGGGCATAGAACACATCATATGTCCATTGATGCTTCCGCTTCACTGCCGATAGCCCATGTTCCACCAATCGTTCCATGAGATCTTGCAAACTTCAACTCCCCAGTCGACCCATCTGCCAATGTCCAACATTTGGACATCTTTCCAGACTCCCACACTCTTGCGACCACTTTCCATAAGCACTGTGCTTACTGCATATCGTAGTAAGTTTGTTTGTAACCTGTACACCGCACGTAAATAGTGCAGTAGACTGCATGCGAAGATAGAGCAAATTAACTGCAAATGTTGTGTAAACTGCCGCGAGGCAGGAAAAATATCGCTCCTTTAAATTAAGGACGATTTTGACTTTTTTGCTAAGTAAAATTGACTGAAAGTGAAGAGCCCTTAGACTGACCATGGAGACGAAGCGCATCGAGGAATTTTACTTCGCAAAAAATCGCAATACACTTGTAAGAGCAATATTTTACTTACCTCCTGGAAAGTTGCATAATGAATAACCTTACGCATAAGGCAACGAAATATCCAATTGCAAGTACAATATCCTAAATTGAACTCGATGTATTTCAACTGTATGGTACAGTTGAAATGCATGGTTCAATTTTCAATATCTTAGTTGCAATCAACTCTCAGCACTTTATATTTTATCTACAAAGAAATCCTGTATAATCGAGACAGTACTATCACGAAAGCTGTTTAAAATGTTAGAATATATACTTTGACACCTTGATTAATGGTTTTTTTGAAACGAGTTGGAAAAATCAATCCTTAAATTGTCTAACTATTACTTATTGACCTCCAACATTTCTTTGTCCAACATGTTGATCTCATTAAAGAAAGAAGAATTACTTGTAAGTAAGAGATGTCTTTGCAATGACACTCACCGTGGCAAGAAATAGAAAGAAGGGTGCAGCAGAGCGGAGTCGGCATGGTGGTCACCCAAGATTTATCACTCCAACTGATTACTACTCTTTAAATGTTGGAGACCATTAAATTTTGTATTCCTTTTCACTTGATAATGCTTCTGGTATATTTGTTCAAATGAGCTGTTAAAGATAAATAACTATCAAAAAGACATTTCGAAACTTGATTATTCTAACTCAAGGAGGCTATCAGAAAAAGGATGTAAGCAAAATAAACTCAAAAATGTTACAATTAGAAGATTTTCAACGACTTAATAATTATCCATACCGGAGAGGGACGATTCAGTCTCCCGATTTTTTGATGTGATCCTCGTAAAACTAAGCCGCCCGATCTACAATTTTGTGACCTGAAGTTTAGCGTATTTTCAAATTTTTCACTGAAATCATTAAGTTCGGTAAAATTTCAACTTTAAAAAAAATCTGCCGAAATTGGTGATTTTAAATCTTGAATTGCTTTTTGCATCATGGAGATGAATCAGTTAGAGTAAATGAACATCGCGATAAGAAAGCTTAGACCCTAAATATGTTGTACCGTGAATTTCAAGTGATTTGAAACATTGGTACGGAAGTTACGGGGAGACCGATTCAGTCCTACGCGCTTTTCAGAGTCCGGTATGGATGGGGTTAAAATGAAAGTCTTAAAATCAATGTATCGTACAGTGGAAGCCATATACTGTATGTTGTTCGTGTGTAGGCCTAATTTGGTTGATTTCAATTTTTCCGCAATTTGTAGTTCTTTCACGCTTGACGATACTGAAATGTCTCAGGGATCTGCATGTGGATATGTTCCAGCAACGAAATGTTTCTATCAAATTAAAGCATCTCATAATGACTTCGTGCAATTCCGGAGACGATTGGTACATCTATGGGGCGAAGCGATGATTGGGAGACCGATTCAAAAGATATGTGAATAAATAATGTGTCGATGGTCAGATGTTCAGCACATCATCGATTACAAAGACCTTCTTCTTGCTAAGTTCATATGCACAAGTATAATCCAGACAGGCATTCAATGCATATTGTCAAGAGTGAGAGATCCACAGAAGAGAAAAAAAGTGACGATGTTTTGTTCATCAATCAAGTTATATACATGCATGCACTAGGAACCATTTTTAAAATAACTTTTTAAATATTTCGCTTTTTTGATTATTTGATCTTTTTTTAGTTTTTTCTAAAAATGGCTCGCTCAATTTTCGCTAACGGAGTATTTTATTCGCTCGCTCATCCGCTCATCAAAAACTTGAAAAAATACCGCTCGCTCAAAAGCACTGCTCGGGAGGATCTCTTATAGTCTACCGTATCTAAAATGACAACACCATTATCTTTATCGAATTTATATACTTTTGCGTCCTTATTTTGCGATAAGCGCTTGAGTACATTACGGAACATTCTGTTTGATTTTTCTTTACATACAGCATTTGCGTCTCGCCCAAATTCTTTTTTAACTATTGTCACGAATTCTTGTTTTATCTCTTTACTTGTATTTTCAGCACGTTGTGAGCTTAGTGACCTTTCAAGCTCGTGTTTGAACTTATTGCAGTCAAAACTTTTTTTGCTATCAAAATTTTTTGGCAGTATATGGTGCCTTTGACCAAATCTAAGGGCTTCGGTGTCACAAGTTGACAATTCATATTTACTACAGTTAATGATGGCATCCGGCGCATCTATACGATTATCGATCCAAACGTTTTTGATTTTTTGTTATGTCTACTATTTAGAGGCACCAAAGTACGATCTACAATTTTGCAGATGCATATTTTTAGAACTGCGTACCGCATCGTACTTATTCTTTGTTGAATAGCTACGTTAACTATTTTGAGGTTATGCTGGTAACGTTTGATTTGACGCTTTATCGCTTTATTTGATCCTCAATTATTTGTCTTTCTATATTATGTCTAGATGTAGCTGTTATTCTATTCATGAAACATTTGGTTAAGAGGAATTTTGGGCAGATTTTTAAGGTTCATTTCTCAATGCGTCTTAATTGGGGATTTGAAATGCTAAATTTATTGCTGTATTCATGGCAAATGTTACTTATTGTTTTACTTTGTATAACGACAGAGATACACAGTAGTGAACAGGTCCTTAAACAACATCGTATTTGTTGCAGTGAAAGCAATTCACTTTACATGTGTCAATAGCGCAATTTTGTCATGCAGCTAACTTCGGAGATAATTGGACGACATTCATTATCTAGTTTGAAATCACTTTGTGTGTTTTTACATTAGTAAACTGCCTATATGGAAGGATAACACAAAAGTCGATGTAAGCTGAACAAACTGTTGAGATCAGCTGGTTGACAATGAACTCTGTGTCAAATACAAGAAATGTCGAAGATACCAGTATTTTGCAAGTATGATGCTTTGATTAGTCAGGATGAACCGTAGAATAACCTACAATATAAAGAAAAAGCTTATCATGACTTGAAAAGCACATAATATACAACAGCAGTGCAATTCAGCCCTTCATCTAGCGCCGTGCCTTCTTCGTATTGTGATGGTTGTGATAAACAGCGAGCGCTAAATAATGCTGTTCACCATAGAATTTAAAGCGCGGCCCGAGACGGGTATGAAATACCCTTCATGTGAATACAAAACATAGAATAGAAGACAGATACCAATGACTGAAGTCAAAACTATTTATGCATTAAAGAAAAACTTTCATGAAATCCATATACTATTTCCACTCGCTTAACTGGAGAGTTTTACATGAAATGGATGTGTTTTCTTTCTCCAGCTCATATACAGTACACTGTATATACATATTCTTTATTCAAATATTTGGTCATCTATTTATTAGGCTGCTTTATTCTAAAAAATGATACTTTTAATCAAACGCAATATTTGACATAGAAAGAAAGACATTCCGGTTAATTGTCATGATTCCTCTTCTGCGATGCGATTTGGGCGTCAGAGAAGCACAATTTCCAAAATTGTCACTAACTGACCTATATTACACATTCTACATTTTCTTACCAGCTGAAAATAAATGCCGATTAAAAAATACAGGGTACTTCTATTCTTACCCCCCCCCCCCACATTTTCCAATGTTTCCAAATTCATCGAATTTCGTCAAACTTAGTCACATTTGATTTAGAATAGACGTAAACTTTCACTGAGTGATAGCACAACACCACTGATTCGTCTTACTTGACCCCTGTGATGAGGGATTGGTCCCTTGGATACTCAGTCAGAATACAAGATACAGCTGTGTTGTGATCATGAGCTTCGTGGGATTGATTGTATACACTGCAGCTGCAGTGAGCGGCAAAGCAAGTGCTGTGAATTTTTTACAAACCAGAGGAATTTTACACACTTAACGCTTTTGCGACGGTAGTGAGACTGCACTTAGGAGCAAGAGAAGATCACTGACTATGCAGCACTCGAGGGTGTCATCAACGAAATATGGGGGGGGAGAATAGCAGTACCAAATGCAGTCCTCAGTTTAAAAAGAAGACCATTTACATGTACAAAATTTACAGACCAAGTGGAAACTCTGTCGGAAGGGACAGTCACAGATTCAAAGGCGACCCGGCACAATGTTGAATAACCCTGAATAATCAGCATTGCATGCATATCTACTGCCCTTCATATGATGTCCAACTAAAACTGCACAACATCCCTTCTATGATGAGAGTTGTCTATTTGCGAAATTGAAGTATAATAGTCCGGCAGCCAGAACGAGCCTCTGCAGAGAACAAGGCCGATAATGAGACTCTCACAGAATGATGTACACGCTATTCCTACTACGAATTCGCGCGTTCCTCTTCTTGTCAGACAGGATCAAAGAACAGCTTATGATAATGCAATGGGACGCAGACAACAATTTCTGGCAAAAATGAAATGCTCTATGTTGTCTCTTATCAGCTGAAAACTATTAAGTCTAGGGCCATAATTTTCGGCATGATATGTCTTGAAGTAATGTTTGTGATACCATTATGCTTCTGGTCGGTATGCGAGAAGATGGTTCAATGTGGATGAAGTGAGCCAGCGTGTTGGCGTTTGCCGACATTAGGAGGCTTGACAAATCTGATGTGTGTAGCTTCATACACAGTGGTGCATGAACATAATAAGAAAAGACCTGAAGACCTGTCAAAAATTATGGCTCTAGACTTTGTATTTTTCAGTTGATAAGAAAAAACATAGAAAAATTCATTTTAACTAAAAGCTGCGATCTGCGTTCCATTGGATTTACATGTGCTTTTCTTTGATCCTGTCTGACAAGAAGAGGAACTAGGTAGAACTCGGCAGACGCGCGAATTCGTAGTAGGGATAATGTGTACATCATTCTGTGAAGGTGTCATTTTCGGTCTCTCTCCCTCCAGAAACTCGTTATAGCTGTCAGACGATAAGTGTGAGATTTCCAATTAGATTCAGATTTACTGATATCATTACCTGACCATCACATGGCATCGACAAAGTTGCTTCACAAAGGTTCTTTCGATACGTAGAACGAATGGATTTGGAATTGTTTGACATCGGTAGCATCACTCTGATTCTGTTCATGACATTATTTCTATCGCCAGAAGAAAAACGCAGGAAGGAAATTACGCATTACATTGCCACATATTGCATAAGTAACACGCACCGAGTAATTTTCGCAGCTAGTGGCAACACTGTTCTCAGTTCAAATTTATCTTTTCTTCATGTCATCCAGGCGGCTAGTAGAGTAGGATCTTTGAGGGGGCAGAATATATCAGCTTTGGGAAGAGCCAATTCATCATTCTCCATTACAGTGAATCTTCTCGTGGCAGCGTTCACAGACGTATAAGTAGTTAATAATGTGAACGCAAAAAGTGAGGATTTAAACGAGGATGCGAACATGGCGTTCCAAACATGTAAATATGAACATTTGAATTCGAACCGCGTTCCGATTGGGATTTGAATTTGAGTTCATGTTTAGAGGTTCGGTACAATCAATTGTGTACTGAGGTTGTAACAGCCTGTTCCGATTTTGAATTAAAGTGAGTGAATTAGAACAGGGATGCGAACATTTATTTCGGAACTTGAATAGATAGTTGTTTGTTTTGAGACTGCTTGCTCAAATGCGACAATTGTGGCCATTGTGACTATGATGACAATTTTATTTATTTTCATAATGCGTTTACAGATCGGAAATTATGTTCAATTATTTGCTAATCAGAATCCCATTTACAGAATTTGTGAAATAAAAACAAGAGGTTTACAATGTAAGTGTAATTAACCATAAAAAATGAAAGAAGGTAAGTCACGTCCCTCGGGGGACTCCGTTAACTTCAAGAAGTCCTCGGCCCATTCGAGGAATGTTGCATTGTTTGTGAAGTCGTGATCACACTCGTGTATAGGACACTTCGCCGACAGTCCTTTTCTCCTTTGGAGTGCTGTCACTGTTAAAGTCTTCCAGAGTTCCACTTTGCATCCGCAACACAAATTAATCTTCGCATCCAACGCTCCACCCATAATTATTTGGCTTTCATTGTGGTAACAGAACAGTTGTTTCTGGGTACTCATCATGAAGTAGATTCGTAATAGATTCCTAATGTCTACTCAAGTCACGAGGATTAGAACTTGCTTAATTGGAACAATGTCATCCTTATATATCCCTTTAGGGAAAATCGGAACCTCTCTGATTGGCTGTTGGGAATTCCTTTGTTTAAAAAGTATATAAGTCCTAGCTGTGTACCAATTCTCATCAAAGGTTCTAATCCTCAAGTACCATACTGAAAGTCATCTCTTATAATTACGCTAACCATGCATAGTATCAATACACCTCCCGCTTCTCCAGCTGAAGTTGAAAGGATCGAATCGGAACAGGTATTCGGAACAGGACCCATAACTCCTCCGGAGTCATCCGAAGATGAGAATTGCATGGTACAGAGTAGTGTGTTCGAAACACCGGTGGAGGCCTTGATAACGGTGAAGACACGCTGTGGAAGAGATGTTCGGAATGCGCCCAGGAGGATCCACACGAAGCGAATATGTGTGCGTATGGAACCCGATGAGAAAAATCTCACAACTGCGCTGGAGTTCAGCATTATAGAACCACCAACGCCTCGCCGCTGCCCTGGTGCCCCCAAGAAAACAAGAGTGTGTGTTCGTGTTGACTTAAAAAAACTCATTCCTTTTCCCAATATCAACAACATGTAACTTTTTATCTTAAATATGACTATACATAAATGAACAATCTTGTTTTTATAATTTCACAAATCGAATTTCTGATAGGATTTGAATGGGAACTGGGGATAGATATATTCATCTCTGAAATAGCTACCTATAAGTATTTCTAAGTTTAATATTTCGAAGATATATATTTCAAATCACTTGTTTGAGACTTTGAAACAGCACCGAACATACTAGAACAAATTTGAAATGAATATTAATGTGTAATTCAAATGATAGTCAAATTGGATGAAAGTTTGAATAGATTTACAGTGTTTTTGAATGCTTTTTTTCACCTTAGGATGATATCATACATATTGCATACAATACATCATTAGCTAGAGAATGAAAAGATCTTTCTAATGATATAAGGTATGTACCCATTCGATGAAGAAATCCCTGTTGTATGCAAGTGTATGCAGGAAGAAAAAATTATGATTTCAATTTTTAAGTTTCTCAACTAAATTCTACCTATCTTTCAAAGGGCTATAGTTGCTTCGGATGGTGTCATACATATTGCATACAATACATCATTGGAATCAGAATGAAAAGACCTTTCGAATGATATAACATATGTACCTATTCAATGAAAAAATCCTTGTTGTATGCAAGTGTATGCAACTGGAAAAATTCTAAGTTTTTCTCAAAAATAACTAAGTTTCCAAGTTTTTGAAAATTTTCAAAGTTAAAGTTTGATCACTCGAAATGACCATAATGCATAAACTTCCACATGAACTTGACCTTTGACTTGACCTTGACCTTTGACCTTCATACACGGCGGGGGGGGCCTCAAAATTTCTCGGGCGCTTCGCGCCCTCGAAATTTTTCGGATTATAGGGTAAATAAATTTCGCGCACTCGAAAATTTATTTACCCATGGGTTCCGGGTGCCATAGATACTCTTCTTGCTTCCCTAACCCTAAACCTAACCCTAACCCTAACCTTAACCCTAACCTATTATTTGAATTTTGGCGCGAATTTAAAATTTCGAAATTTGGCGCGAAATTTGAAATTTAGATATTTCAGATTTTAATATTATCTCCAAGAGTTTTAAACCAATATTTTGGCGCGAAAATTAAACTTTAGAAATTGACATGCAATTGAAATATCTTAAAATATTGACTTCAAACATGTTACCATATATATTTATGAATTGAATAATTGATTTGTATGTAATAATGTTCAAACTCTCTGAATTCATTTGAATTAACTTGCTTGTGTTTATAATAGATACATATAGTAGATTTTATACTATTTACAAGAGTCATATTCATAGCATTTGATTGCCATTCCATTCTAATGGATAAAATGAGCCAGCTGATTATTATTTTGTTTAAAATTGTCAAGTTTGTTTTGCTGTACCAAATTGATGACATGATGTCATCAAGTCTTTGTTCATGGTTCCTTTGTTGAATCTATATATAAAGAACTTGTAGAGCTCCGTTCTTCACTCAGTTTTGAATTATTTGGTGTGCATACAAGACCTCGTTCTCCGCTTCTCCGTTTCGTCGATTTACAATTATACTTCTGAAGTGAGTTTCATCATTTAGTATTTACTACTTTCTAAGTTTGGGAAATAGGTACATTACTAACTTCTTATAACCAAATAGTTTAAAATACATGGTTGGCTTTTTGGATAGGAAACAACACAATGTTATATTATTAATCACAAATCTTTACTTCGTTTTTTTTTATTATAGCATATGAAATACACATGAATCAAGCGATCTTGATTGATGTAGTGTTTGAATTTAAATAAACATCACAAGATTTCGTTTCTAAATAATAAAACACTAACACATTAATTTCATTTTCAATCAGCTGTTCTTCTAATTAAAATACTTTTAATCAATCTCTACACTTTCGTTTTTTCGAAAAGTCAGTTTCGTTTCAATGTTTTTTTCGAAATTAAATAACATTTACTCAGCTGATTCCAAACTTGATGTTTCTATATTAAAAACACCTCTTAAAAATTGATTTAAGAGTTCGAATCTCGGTTCCTGTTTCATCTTAATATTTTTATAATTGAGATTATTAAACTTTTTAATATTACTTCTTTAAGTTTGGAAAATAGATTCATAAATGAGTTCTAATCTACAGAGAGATAAGAATATAACAAACGATTATTTTCTTTGTAGAAATGGTTCGAACGTCAAGCATTTCCCGACAGAGACTTATTTTTCATTATTGCAGTACTTGCAATTTGCCGGTTCGCCACGCTAGCAAAAGCAGTCATAAGGGTTGCTCTTTTAAGGAGGATGGTACATATCTGTATTGCCTTACATGTAAGGCATATCTGAAGAGCACTGAGAAGGCGAACAGTGAGGAAGATAAGGCTTTCATTCAAGCCCATACTGCCTGTGCACTTGGTAATGGACGCAAAGGCATCAATTTGACCTCGACCGCAGAGAAGCGGAAATTGGAAAGATTGTTTGCCAAGGAGGACAGGCCGGCGACAGGGGTTTTGAGCCAATGTGATGAGGTCGCGAAGACTTCTAAACCTCCAAAAAAGACGCGATCCATCAGAGTAAAGTCGAGAAAATTCATTGATAGTGACACGTCACTATCTGATTATGAAGTGAGTACTATTGAATGCTTATTTTAAATTAGGTTTTTAAATGGAACAATGATGAATGCCACCTACGATTCTAGTGCAAGTATGCATGTAGTTAACATATTTTTTAACATTTCAGAGTTCAGAACTTCCAACGAAGAGTGCCAAGGTACTTTTAAAGAAATTGCCTACAGCAAGAGATGTAAGTATTTTACAGTTAAAATGTTTATGATTTTAAATATGTTTTACTACCAAACTCTTTCTTTCAGCATTTCAACAGTCTGCCACCTGTTCCGAAATTGACAATGGTGGAGAAAAAAGTGAATCCATATCCCGTAAGTATTATTTACAAGGTCTATACGTATATAACTAGAAATTTTAAAACATTGTTAACTTTTCAGCTGTTTCAAAGTCTGCCCCCTATTCCCAAGTTGAGAACGGTGGAAAATAATGGATGTCAGAGACCTGTAAGTATGATTGCTGCAGTCTACACCCACGGAATCTATCATGTCTTAATAATCACTCTCTAATCATTTTGTCTTTATTCCTATTGCAGGCAATTCGATCTTTATCACTGAAAAAGACTCGAGATCGCAGTGTCCTCTCAACGCCACCTACCTCAACGTCTATGGAGGACAATGAGGAAAAACCCTACACCATCCGCGAGTCCTCATCAGATGAGTCCTCTTCGTCAGCGACATCATCGCCAACTTCTTCTGATGATGACAGTGATGATGGTAGAATTGCTATGGTAAGTACAATATAAGGAATGAATATGAAAGCAGATAATTGAAATGTAAAAGATTGTAACAGTTAAATTTTGATTTTAGAATAGTTCATACAACGTTGCGGTGGAAGATGGATCTGATCATGAGATCGTCATGACTTCTAAGGTAAGATAGCTTTCAAACACTAGAAAACATGTTTACATTATTTAAATATTATTATATTGTTAATTCTACAAACATTATTAACTTCTTTCCAATATAATGATGCATGGATAATACAAATATTTTCTATTCTCATTACAGGATGCAGCGGTCTACGCATCACAGGAGGAAGAATCCTTCTCCAACATTCGATCGTCTCCAACCTGCAGCGTCCGCTTCCCCTTCACTCCTATACTAGAGTATAGGGGTGCATCACCACCGCCTACAACACAACCACCTACCCCGGGGACTGCTCCTACGACTTCCCACGATCCTACTCCTCCTACTACACCATCACCTACGACTTCCCATGATCCTGCTCCTCCTACGATCTCCAACACTACTATCCACGCTCCTGCTTCCATCATGCTGCGAACCAAGGAGTACAATGTCGATCTAGATGAATCCAATGACAATAGTGAGTTGAGACGCTGTGAGGAGCGACTGCGACTCGCTGAGGAAAGGGAAGCGAAGTTAAGGACTGAAAATCGTGATCTAATTCAATCTGTGCGAAATCTAACACAGTCAAACTTGCATATGGCATCACTCCTTTCAAGAGGCAACAAGCCTTTTGAAAAAGAGACTTTAATGCATATTGAGTATGCAAATTCAAACATTGAAAAGGTGAGGCTGACTCACATGGAAGACAGGGGTGCTTGCTCTGCACAGTGTCAGCACATCAAGATGTGCCACAGTGGCATTGTAAAATGCATAAAAATGTAATGTACTTTACTTTTTTCTTTTGGAAAATGAAAATTGTTGTAAATCCAGAATTTTTTCCTTTATATCATCGATCGGTAATACTACATCTATCTCAAAAGTGAAGAGATCGGAACAAATTCTATTGGGTGGTAATAGCTCTGACGTCATAGAATGATGAAAATATATAAGGACTATCAAAAATTATAATCCTTATCATTTACTATTAAGAATGGTTGTCTGTTCCAAGTGTGGAAAATCTTTTACTCTTTATGGCAATTTGCAACGTCATGAAAAATTTTGTAAGTTGGGGATAACATATAAGTGTAGCAAGTGTCCATATCAAACGAATAGGAAGGATAATCTAAAGCGACACAATCTAGTTTGCAATTTAAGTTCAAATTCTCAAAATATGTCAGTTGTTAATCAAGTAGAATCACAAAATAATCACATATCCAGATCTAGTACTGTTGAACCAACGTCTAGACATACGTCAACCAGCGCTTCAAATAATACCTTTATGCAATGTTGCTCCCATTGTGGCAAAAATTATAATTCTGTTAGCAAATTTCGTCAACATATGAATGTACATAATACAAAAAGTGAGATGAATATTCATAATAATAATGGAACTCTAAATCTCAGTGAAAGCGCACTTAATGGTCACGCTCGTGTATATGACATCACACCATCAACACATACAATCGACATTAATTCTTTTTTATTGAGTATGCGACCTATATTAGGGGACTTAGTGTCAAGCCTTCGTGAACAATTTCAACTACGTGGCCGTCTAATTGCACAAATTCGTTATGTGCGATCAAATCCTCAAGAAGATGAAACGTTTCTCGCACACTTTACATCATCATCTACAAACTATATTTATGACTATGATACCTGGTTCCAAGATAATTTGAATAGTCTTTCAAGCCATATTGAAGCATTTGCAAATAAGGGTAGCAACTGGGTTATAGATGAAATACTTAACATTGAATTCAATGTTATTACCAGTCCACTACTATCCGGTGGACAAACATTTACTCTACCAAAGAGCTTGAAAGATTCTAAGGCTGTAATCAATGTACACTCAAATGCAAATGACTGCTTCAAGTATTCAGTTTTATCAATACTACATTATGATGAAGTACTTCACTCGAGAAATGAGATGAAATCATATAGCAAGTGGACATCTGATCTGAATATGGATGGCATTGCCACACCAGTATCAATAAAAGATATTTCTAGGTTTGAGAAAAATAATGACATCAAAATTAACATTCATTTTTATGAAAAAGGACTCAAAGGTGTTCGTTATAGTAGCAACTTTATTGGTAAACGAACTGTCAATATACTGTTAATTGTCAACAATGAACGCGCACATTATTGTGGAATCAGAAAGATATCGAGACTATATAGGAAAATTAATAAAAGATTTAAACATTACTGTGATCGATGCACCCAATCGTTTACATATAAGACAACTCTAGACCGACATTATCAATTTTGTGTTCGAGGAAAAGCGCAAATAGAAAAAATGCCTAAACAACTAGAGGTAAGTACAAGTAGCATGGAATATCATCTAAGTCCACCTTTAGTAATTTATGCAGATATAGAGTGCTACATCGATAATAAAGTGCATAAACCTGCAGCAGTTGGAGTTTATCATGTTTGGCACAACGCTCTCCAATCAAAATTTGATAAAGAATATTATGTCTTTAAAGGAGAAAATTGTATTATGAACTTCTTAAATCACCTAGAAAATGTAGCACAAAATTTGTATGACAATCAGCGTGCAATAAGTAGACAACCGATGTCTCTATCCCATGATGAAGAAGAAAAACACAAAAGCGCACAGAGTTGCAGTAAATGTAAATCTAAGTTCAGTGATGATTGTATCAAAGTGAGAGTTCATGATCATATAACAGGAAAATATAGACAAACATTATGTAGCAAATGCAACCTTCGATTGAAACTGAATAGGCGGGAACTGCCCATATTTTTCCACAACTTCAAGAATTATGACAGTCACATCGTTTGCTACAAAGCAATTGGAAAGAAGAAACCATGGAAATTAGAAGTGGTAGCAGCCACAGCTGAAAAATACATAACTTTATCCGCTAGTGTACCTGTGAACGAGTACAACGGAAAAAACAATATACTTTAAATTAAAGTCTTTGGATTCTTTTCAATTTTTAAGTGCATCACTAAGTGAATTAGCAAAAGGATTACAAGTGTATCAGCATGTAGAAAAATTAAGAAACGAATTTCCACTGATTAATGATGACATCCTATATCAAAAGGGAGTGTTTCCCTATTCTTATTTCAAAAGTCTAAATACATTGTTGGAAAATAGTCTACCACCACAATGTGAATTCTATAATGATCTCACACGAGAGCATTGCTCAGACAAAGAATATGAACACGCTTGTAATGCGTGGATCGCTTTCAGTTGCTCCAATTTTGGTGATTACATGCTTGCATATCTCAAATTAGATGTGTTATTGCTGGCAGATATTTTTGAAGTCTTTAGATCATTGAGTCAAAATGAAGATGAGGTGGATCCTGTGCATTTTGTCAGCCTTCCACACCTTAGTTTTACTTCAGCTTTGAGTTTTGCTTCATCTGATCCTCCACACTACATACAAGATGAAAACATGTACAATCTATTTGAAAGGGGAATAAGGGGAGGTATGACATTTACAAATATTCACCGAGCGTGTGCACGCATTACGGAATTACAAAATAATGCAAATGAAAGCCGTCACTTATCCTACATAGATGTCAACAACCTTTACGGCTCGTCACTCAGCAAGAGTCTACCATATTCAAATTTCAAATGGTTGAATGAAGATGAAATAGGCTACTTTTCAAACGAAGTTAATATTCAAGCCATAGATGATGATAGTGAAATCGGATATATTTTTGATTTAGATTTGGAATATCCTGCAAGCATACATGATGACACTGCCGATTTTCCATTGGCACCAGAAATGCAAATGATAGAACAAAAAATGTTTTCAAGTTGTATGAAAGACTTGTATAAAAAAGTAAGACCAAATACTAACTTTTCTTCAACTAAGAAACTATTGCTACACCAATTTGATAGGGAAAATTACAAGCAGTCATTTGCAGTCATTTTTATTGTGTTAAAAGCAAAGCATTTATGAAAATATACATTTTTGCCTAGTTCCATGCAACAAAGTCAAACGGTAACAGATGGTAGGTCGTAGTCATCAACATCACTCAAAGTCTGAGTCGTTGCAGTTATAAGCTGTTCTATATTACACATTAAATCCTTTGATAGAGGACAGCATGAACAGCATGGTTTTGAAGCGAAGACTTTTAAAAGATTAGCATAGTATGCTCTAAACTTGATTATGTCCCGGTCATCTTGCACTGCCACATTGACGCTCATCGACGGGGGTCCGGTAAATATGTCCACCTTGAATTTACCACCATTTTCGTCATAGTGGCTAAATACGATTATATCATGCAAACAAGTCTTCAATTTCCGTGTTCTCATTTCACAATAGCAACGAGAACTCTGTGGAATAGCTTCCGTCAAACTCAGAGGCTTGAACACTTCATCGAGCCAAAATCGTAGTACTCGCGTAAGGGCATTGGTCAATGTCCTCATTAAGAGTTTCTGAAGTTCAATATCATCTTCACAATGATAGAATGTGACATTATCCTCCATCAGATCTATGAGATCAGCTTTGTAACCAATAACATCATTTGCAGAGTAGAAAATCTTGCTAGTAAACAGATTGTCTTTGTGAATAATTGAAACAGGAATGATCGTGGTAAATGGCATGTTTATTAATGTCTACAATCCTCAACAAGTATGGTTCTAATAGAAGTGTGATAACCTTATATACAAAATCTGCACAATAGCAACCAATCACAGACACGCATGATGACTCATTATGAACGATATACAGTGACTGTTGAAATTATTTCTTCATCACAAAGGGTACAAAATGTAGTTTCCAAGGGTATATAGCATGTAGAACACATGACAAAATGAGAACATGGTAACAAGAGAAGAGATTTTTCCCGTTCAAAACACCTAATGCAGTTCCGTTCACATAATAGTTTAAACGTCTCTGTTTCTAATTTCTTTCTGAAGTCACTTTCATCGATAGAACATTTCGATAAATCAATTGAAGGTTTCACTTTTTTTATCTCCGTTTCAGAAAGTTCTAATTTCATCCTCCTAATTTCACTGTCTTTATGATGTAGCATTGAGAAATCTTCTATCCAACTACGATCCAAATTAGCATTCATGGTATGCTCATCCAGATCCATTAGTCGTTCAACTAAATCGCCAGCTTTGATATTTTCATTTAGATTTGTAACAGTTTCTATGGCCTTTAGCGAATAACCAAGGTCTCTTGCAACAATCCATGAAATTGGGAAGCTAACCATGAAGCAACTTCCACGTATTTATAACTTAACCTAGTTATGAAAATAAATAAAATTGTCATCATAGTCACAATGGCCACAATTGTCGCATTTGAGCAAGCAGTCTCAAAACAAACAACTATCTATTCAAGTTCCGAAATAAATGTTCGCATCCCTGTTCTAATTCACTCACTTTAATTCAGTCCCGGAACAGGCTGTTACAACCTCAGTACACAATTGATTGTACCGAACCTCGAAACATGAACTCAGTTCAAATCCCAATCGGAACGCGGTTCCTATTCACATGATCGGAACGCGGTTCGAATTCAAATGTTCATATTTACATGTTTGGAACGCCATGTTCGCATCCTCGTTTAAATCCTCACTTTTTGCGTTCACATTATTAACTACTCGTATATCCGCGTACCTGGATCCACTAGGGATCATAAGGGTCAAAGCCTTTGTCCACCTGAGCTACGATGCGAAAGTGAGTCTCTTCCTTCGAACAGGACCTGGAGGAAATCCACGGCTTTGATGTCGGCGGGTGTGCAGTTGCTGTTAAAATAACTGGATTAGTTAACCCACTGAGTTAACCAAAGTAGTGATGGATTTCCTATTAAAGTAACCTGATATAAGTAGAAACTTGCAGATAACAAGTAACTCACAAATATTTTCTTGTGAGTCCTTGAATGAAATCGGTCAACCACACTGCGGTATTATGGGCGTGCCCATTACACCCCAGTGCCATTAAGACAAACATTACAGGGTTTTACAATCGAAAGTATCAGAAATTCAAAAATCTTTTTGTATTTTTGAGGAAAGCTACAGATATACGATGGCCAATATCGAAAATAGATTCTAAAATATCACTCAGTATTTGAATAATCAAGAAAGTATCAGAATTCTGAAAATTTCCAAACATGTCCATGCCCAGTTCCCCATCTATCGATCCGCATAGTGCCAAATCGATACATATAAGTGTCTTATGACCGTATGTAGTCTTGAAAGATGGGAACCACGCATTTTGAGCGAGTAAGTGATATTTGCTGTCGTCTGTAGTCTACATGCCCATAATACATCGCCTTCCCCTAGTTAACATTATAAAGATTTATAAAATTCATAGAAAATATTTTAATTTATTTCAAGCATTTTGCATTTTCAGGTATGACGGATTTACTCTCAATTGCGAAAACCCGGTTGACATTTCCCCAAATCATGTGCTTATATCCAAAGAAGGAATCCATGATTTCAAATTTCCAAATCATGAAATTATCAGGACACAAGAAAATCGAAAATCAACGAATGAAGACACAGACACTATTGCCATTTGTGTGTCGCCATCCTTTACAATTCATAAAGAATATAAACACCTATTCATAGAATGGATAGAATATCATATGATAGTAGGCGTCACACATTTTGTAATTTACAATAATTCAATAATAGATGATGGATTCAACAAGCTTCTACGCTATTATGTTAAGAGAAACGCAATTGAAGTAGTACGTTGGCACCCCCCAGTTCCAGTCGACACAAAAGGTGGATGGCCACCAAAAACGAGAGCTTTATATTTTAGAGGTCAGTTTACAACAAATACTGACTGCATGTACAGGTTAATGGGAAAATATAAATGGATACTTTACGTTGACATTGATGAATTTGTGGTATCTCGAATCACTCACAATTTGCCAGATCTCCTCAAACATCTCTCGCGAAAAGATCCGGAACGTCATGCACTCATATTTCATACGGCACTATTCAGTCCTGTGATATTACGAAAGAATGAAACGAGAGCAGTTCAAACAAGAAAAAATATGAAATTAATTACTCAGATGTATCTCAATCGAAAACCAGAAGTTTATTCCTGGCAAAATACAAGCAAAATTGCACTAAAAGCAGATCAGTTCGGATTTGTTGTTGGCGCACATAAAGTTTTTAGTCAATGTGGTAAACGTTTGTGTCAAAACAGAGATAAACTTTTAGACGTACCTCCATCAGCAGCTATAGTTCATCATTATAAATGGATGCCGCGAACAACTAATACGATAACTGATAAATCGATGAAGAGATATGCCGATATTCTTGTCAAGGCCATGGATCAAGTGTATGCGGATATATTTTCATGATGACTGTCGAGATATCATTTGCTCTATGTGTACATTCAGTTTCTGCCCTTGCATATTGCTTCATTTTTGATAATCGTGTGACTTAATAAACTCGTTTTCAATTAATCAGACATTGTTCTAATGCAGACAAGCATTGACATTTTCATTTTCCAATATCCAAGGGTGAATTCTCAATTATGGAATTTGGGATGAATGTAAGGCCGCATCTGCTCTATCGCACATATCAAACGATTTTAGCAAGCAATTTCTAAATTATAGTTTTGAAAAAATCTTTGATTTGCAATAGAATTAGACAACACTTTTGAGGATCTCTCGATCGCTTAACTGGATGGTACTACCTAAAACTGGTAAAGACAGCTGCATCTTCTGTTACCAGAAGCAAGAGAAGTATGGGGCGAATGGAGGCAGATATAATGCCGTATCAACGCCGAACGCAGGGCAGCGGTTCATAAACCTGGCTAACCCCGGAGTCTGGGGAGGGTAGTGGAGCCCTGATGGAGTAAATATCATCAAAGCTTCAGACATCAACCTTTTGCAGCCTTTTATGGCTGCGTACTCAAACGGACAGATGGGGCTTGTAACCTTGAAAGGTAACTCTTCAAAGAGAAGGAAAACTCTGACATAAACCACCTCTTCCAAGCCGGATTGGGTCACCGTGGAAGAGTAGGCACGACCCATCCCTCTACAATGATGAGTCACAAACCAAAGAAAGACCGTAGCTGCCAAGGCCTCACTGAATGTGCATTCTCAAAAGCAGAAAAGTCTAGGTCGACCGAGAATGAAGCACTCCTATCAAAGCCACAAGGATGAAAGTGGATGTGAAACTGTCAACCTCAAAACTCACGATTGCAACACTCAATGTACGAAACCTACGAGGATCAGAAGTAGAAGAAACCCGATTAGATGAATTGACAACGGCACTTAGTGAACTTAAAGTAAATATTGTTGAATTGTGTGAGATGAGAAGACACGGAGAAGAAATGATGCAAAGAAGTGATGGAATCTTTTCTGCTGGAGTGGAGGAGCAATAGGTACAGGGTTTTGGGTACACAGAGACTGGAAGGATAACGCTTAAGAGTTTTATATTAAGTCCAACAGAATTAAGTCTTAATTATTAAGTCTTAATAACTTATTAAGTCTAACTTATTAATAACTTATTAAGTCAACTTATTAAGTCTTAATGCTTGGAGTCACTAACAATATTATATTCAAAGTAATTCAAGCACATACACCTACGTCAACAAGCAGTGACGAACAGATAAAGTCATTCTATGAAGACATTGGAGACATACTACGGTAAATAACGGTAAGATTCAAGATTTATTTATTTTTCACTACATCTCATGTGCGTGTGACACACAAGACACGAAAAAAAGAGAAAGTCAGTAAAAGTAATATAACTTGTGTTATAAGTTATATATACGGTAAAGGAGGAAAAACACTTAGGACACTTCAATGCCAAGGTTGGAACGAGAGAAGTGGGAGAGGAAAATGTTGTAAGACCTTTTGGATATTGCACCAGAAACTAGAGAGGCGAAAGACTAATCAACTTTGCAATAGATCAGGACCAGAATATTATGAATTTCTTCTTCAAAAAGAGAGCAAAGCGAAAATGGACCTGAGAATCACCGAATGGTAAGACAGGAAACGAAATTGATTCTATACTGGCACCGGACAGAGAAATATTTACAAACATCGAAGTTATCAACAGACTATGGAATTTGATACGGATCACAGGATTGTCAGAGGAACTGCAGTTGTTGATGGAAAAAGGAGAGAAGTAAGAAAATAAGAAACCAAGCAGTCCCAGGATCAAGAATCATGGTTGCTAAAGGAAACTTTGAAATAGCGTTAAGCAACAGATTTCAATCGCTGGAAGAAATAGCAGCTGAAGATATTCCTGCGAACGAAGCAACAGAAAAATTGAATCTGACTCTACAAGAAACAGCTCATAAAATTCGAGGTAGATTGCTAAAGAATCAGAGAAATATCAAACTGACCGAAGAGACAGTGAAGATGGTAGAAGTCTGTAAAAAAGCCCAAAAAACAATTACAAATTGTCGAAAGCGGATTCGTTCAGCAGAGAAGATCGGATCAGAAATACCAAACAGAGAGAGAGCAGTAACAGAGTTCTGCGCTACCCTGTATGCCGATAACGACTCAAAAAACCTCTCTAAACCAAATCAAAACTGATCATGATGAAGAGGAGGATGAACCTTTCCTACCCATTCTTCAAACAGAGGTCGGAACAGCAATGAAATTTGTGAAGAATAATCCATCTGGGGCGGCCGAATCGAAGCATGGGTTTGTGTAACCAACGGATAGTCGTAACCTCCGTTGGTTAAGAGAGCTCGTAACCAATGTGTCGAGATGGGCGAACAGAATGCATAGGTTACGGATGAGTTAGCTAACCTATGGTTAGCTGAAAAGTTAGTCGCCGAATCAAAGCGATTGTTAGCATGCCTAGTGGTTAGTGTGTGTGTCATCGCAAGCGCGCACGCATGATGACCTACTGTCGCGTCACTTCAGCAGTCGTTAGGTGAAGTCAAGGGAAATCCCATCAGACAACCAACGACAGCACTGTATAATGACAGATTCATTTATTGTCAGTAAGTATCACTGTTGTTGTGTGAACTAGATTACTTGATTTCTAGACTACTACAGAAATGTCGAAAAGAAGGTTGCCACTTAGTGAGATGCAGACGAATACTGATACGAAGAAGCGGCGGAGAGCACCTGATTACTCTAATGAAGAAGTCACAGCATTGGTTGATGGATTTGTCAAAAATGATTCAATTCTTAACGGTAAATTCAACTCTAATGTCACAAATGAAAGAAAGCAGAAGGCATACGATGAAATATTGATTGCAGTCAATGCTGTTTCGAATACAACAAGAACAATTGAGAGTATCAAGGAAAAATGGCAAAGTTTGAAGAAAGCGGTAAAGAAAGTAGTCATGAGCTACAATACAGAAGTCAGACGTGAAGCGACTGTGACTGGAGGAGGCGAAAAAAAAGTAATACCACCCCTTGACTTGTCCGAATTTGAAAAGAGAATTTTGTCGGTTATTCCACCGGAATCAGTTGATGGTAAGTGAATAATATTTCCCTAATAGCTTATGCCTATATATCATTTAATTGTCTTATGAATCGTTGGGCCTTCCCATCAAAACAAATTGATAGCCTAGATTTGATAGATCTTATTTGTATCAGGAATATCTTAATCCAAGAATGGATATGCAGTAAATTGATATTTTTGAGCTAAATAAACGTATTATTAATATATCACAAATCAATGGGCTACATTAAAGGCCGCATGCACCATCCACACTTCACCTTCACTTTTGTGAAAGTGTAGCCTAAGTTCAGCTTTTCCTGTGTGAAAGCTGCAACTTAACCCGCATGTGATCGGAGGGGAGAAATTGTCCACCACTAACTTGCTCTGATTCCCATGTAGAGACTGTTGACGGTGGGCTGTTTATATTTTGTGACTTCTCTCCTATGGCATCTTAGATCACTTTGATGAAATGATCGCTTTCATAGTTTAGTGGATGAAAGAGCTATTGCCGAATATTCTCTTTAGGGTCACAGGGGACAAAAGTGTCCGTTGACACACGAAGTGAGATGTTCGGTGGTGACTAATTGGCTTCGACTTAGCCTGTTCAGCAACTCTCAATCAAGACGAAGGATGGGCATGCCAAAAGTCAGTTTCGCACAAGTTTCCGCTTCGAAAATTCTGCTACCGGTAGCACAGTGATTGCTATAGGCCTGCTATTCATTAGTAAATCTCATGAAGTCACAAACACTTCAAAGCAAGTGGCTTTGCAACTTATGGCGACGCATGCGCACGGAGTCTGAAGTCAATGTTGAGATCTGCACAGTTGAAGAGGATGACCTTCATAATTCCACAGTGTGAGAATCTTCCGAAGGACGCTGATTTGTATGGTGATAGCGATGAAGATCAGTTGTTTTCTGAAGATGATAGAGCAGCCACATCGGAAATCTTGCTCGGTAGGAAGACATCGGTGAATGGACATTCAGTGATGAGGTGAAAGAAGTCTTCCATGACAAAGCTTCAGCGGAAGGTGTCCGAAAAGTGCAACTCTTCACCTGGTCTTGCTATACTTCTGTATATGAACTTCTGAGGCCTACAGCAAGGGAATGTGCTGATGAGTCAAAGCTACAACGAAGCGAAAAGCTTGAGTCTATTCAAGCTGACATGCTGATGTTTGCGATTTGAGACGCTCGCGGAGACTTTCTGTGGACAAATTAGCACACCTATCGATTGATCTGTCAGCCACGGTTCAGACGCCTGTAGGCTTACCTGGATGTCGGCATTGCGGAAAAAATGAGTTTGTAGATCCACGACTCGCCGAAAAGTTGAGTTACATGCAGATCATTCTCCAGGGAAAAGGAAATCAAATGCCAATGAATACTTGCATAATCAAGCGGAAGGAGACGCTGTCGCAGTACAAGGATCAAGTGTCGTTGATGGCATGATCTGTTTTTCTTCAACAGTTTTCATTTGAGTGCTTGGAAGGATGTGTTCAATTTTAGAACCCATTTGGAACGCATCAAAATTGTATCGAGCATCGACGTCGATTGTATCTGCTCTTGGAAATTCTATTTTTGCCTGATCGGCGTTCACCCAGCAAGCATGTGGCTTCGCAAGCTGACTTCACATAAGGCCAGGAGGCGTGTTGCATGTGCAAGATGCGATTCCAGTGATCAGAAAAAGTGTTTTCTAAGATGCTGCGATTGTTATGCGAAATTTCGTACTCAAGACTATCCAAGCTAAAATTTGTAATCAATGCTGCAGGAAAGACTGATATCTTTTAATTCATCTGGGACCACGCGAGCATGTAGGCCTAGGCCTATATTTTTGTGTGAACTGGGCTTCCTCACACATGCAGTGCTGATCTTGTAGAGACTATTAGATAGATGACATTTGATTTCATCAAAGAATTTCATTTGGTGTAGTCTTGCTCATGAGCAGATTTTTCTGACAAAAAGTGTCAAAATTTACATTTGGTTAAAAATGTCCGCTGTGACACTAAGCGTAGCAATTTTCAGCGGTAGCGATCACATGCGGGTTAAGCAGCACTTCCAGTAAATATAAAGTGTTGGCTAAGTATGGATGGTGCATGCAGCCCTAAGCTTTGTCTGTTCAGGTTAAATAGATTATCATTGCCTAACTGTAGAATAGATTGACCTGAGAATGTCATTTCTTGCTACACTCTTAATCAGTTCTCGTCCAATCCCACGATCTTATATACATGCACACTCCTACAGCACTGATCGTCATTGAATTTTTCGAGTAGGCCTCCATTAGGCTGGATTTTTTAAATTCAATATACAGGATTTCATTTGGTTTGATGCAATTGGCTTTCAGAATTAAGGAAAAATGTAGTAGCGGGTTTTTGGAAACTGGTAGTGGCATGAAATAATGCTGCCTATACTAAACAATAAATTGCATAAATGGGTGCAGTTTATATTGTTAAGTACGTTTTTTTCCATTTGTAACCCAGCTCACAGCACATGTGCGTGCATGACAGCTTTCTTGAATTGCACCAGGCGATCGTCAATACTCATTAACTGATTACTAGCAAGCTTAGGGCTATATCTCCTCATCAACATTTCCATAGAAAAGTAAACAAGTCGAATAAGCGTACTTAATGATGCAGTTTGAGCAAAATAATCCTCAAATCACTGCAACCGTAAACGAATAGCCAAAAATATGATATCACATTTCTATTTTCAGGCATTGAAGGCGGGGTCGCGACCGGAATCTACATCATTCTTAGAGTCTATTTCCGAAGTCACTGAGGAAGACGTAGTCGGCTTGCCTACAAGTTCAACGCCTGTGACTATTCGATCTCAACAGATTGGTGGAAACAGAAGAGTTAATAAGAAATCTTCGGATGAGATGTCATCCTCGGATTTCTATAAAGAAATGGTTTAGATAGAAAAAGCAAGAAACGAGATAATGCGTGAAAATGTTGCCAATCAAAAGTGGTATTTTGAAAAGAGACTAAGATTACTACAAGAAATCAATCAAAGACCAGATGTGTTGGAGCTTGCTTCAGAAACCATTTAACTTTTAGAGATCGCGTTGTGTCATGCTGTTCCGGTACTGTATATGTAATATCTGTCTGTCTCCTAAATTATGTGGAATTTTTGAACAAAAGCGCCTTAAAACCAAATTGGCAGATTAATCAATTGGTTTCAAATGTTTTGTAATTGAGCAGACTTTTATCTTTTTGGCTTTGTACAAAAAGCGATAGGAACCGCAATTTAAGACTGCAATAACGCACCCGGTGTCCGGTATAGGCTACTGCATTTCATTAGACCCTATTACTTTCACTATCACTTTCAGCAACACTGGAAAAAGAATATTGCATGATAATATATATTGCTTATAGACATACACCCCATCAGTTCAATGTGGCAATAAAAATTGAGAGTTTTCACATAACTATCTATACAAATTTTGGATTAAGTTTTGTCGCATGCTGACAGCAGAATCACCCAACGCCATTTCATGGTCATAGGTGTTGAATGTGTCAACATAACCAAGTTCAAATGGTTGTTCAGGGGGAGGGATGCGGTGTTTCAATGCGAAATTGTGCAAAGCCGCACATGCCATAATTATGCGTGATGCACGTTCAGGACGAAACATAATTGTTTTGGTAAGACACCTAAAACGCATTTTCAACAGTCCATTACATCTTTCAACACAAGAACGGGCATGCATGTGTACAGAGTTAAATCTCTCTTCAGCTTGAGTTGTAGGATTCCTCACAGGAGTCAGCAGCCACCTAGTAAGTGGATAGCCGGAATCTCCTAGAATCCACGTATCATTCAGACTATTTTCAAATTGAAAAGAAACGTGAGAATTGTGTAGGATAGACGAATCATGCGTAGATCCAGGCCAGCGAGCGTCAATATCAAAAATTTTCAAGTTATGAGAGCACAAGATTTGAGTATTTATGGAATGATATCCCTTTCGATTGACGAAAACTTTTTCATTGGATGGTAAACATGGACCTAGAAGAGGAATATGAGTCCCATCAATAGCGCCCATAATTTTAGGAATTCCATGGGTCACTTCATAAAATTTTTGCTTTGATGCTCTAATTTCTTGTTCATCTGGCCAATTGATGAAATTGGATATTTTTTCGCAAATAATCTTCGACACCAGATGTATGGCGTTGCTTGCCGAACGATCAGATATTCCATGTAGATCGCCTATAACAGGCAAAAATCCACCCTGTGCATAATACCTCAAAGCAGTACATAATTGAATACTGGGATCCAACGCATGTGACCTACAAAGAAGAAGGCTGCAGTCTATTACTGGTGCATTGATGTGGCAAGATGATGGATCTCTATTTATAAATGGCTTAGAATTGGGCCTATAAATAGACTTAGCCTATGTTTATTATAGCACCGGCATTGATAAAGTCAATAATGACAATTTAATATTTAAAATGATGATAATAAGAACTGTAATTAGCGGACATGCATGATATCAATCGTGATGATAATAATTGAAAATTCTTTTTTAGCAGCATTTGGGGTGGGCCTAATTGGTTGAAAAACTTACTCTGCGGTTGTGTAAGAAAGAAAAAATAGATTTTTTATGTGTAATAAGTATTTCATGCTATTAGCCGAAATATAGGGAAGTGTACTTATATTTAATAATAATAATAAGCTTTATTTCGATATGACAGACGCATATTTCAGGTGTCATGACCCTTTCAAAGATAGGCATCAGGTAGAAAGGCCATTTTCAGAGAATACTCGCATCTAGCTCAATGCCGGTAGCATAAAAATACTACTTAATTAAAATTCATTTCATTAAGCTAATATAATACTAAGTAGGCTGTTGTCCATCACGGCTACACAAGGAACTTTCGGTTCTTCACGGATATATACCCACTCTGATTTACAGGTATTTTCGAAAAAGAAACTTGCCTTTCGGTACTCCTTTCAAGGGATGGTTCCAATAAATCCAAAATATCAAAAATGTCACTTTCGTAAATCTGTATCTTGAAAAAAATTCCTCGTCACTTGATGTTTCCATAGGATCAATCCGTCGTTTATAATATTTCTGTCTGTAACCGCCGTCTGCTAAATTCGCGATCGCCACATTGCGCCACTGCCGCCACATTATCTCTAAACAAGCAAGATAGAAATGTGGCTAACCTGACTCCTTAACTTACATCAGAGCAAGGTTAGGTTTTGGGAGGTTACGGAAACCATTGATGCGCCTAACTCACGCTTCCATTCGCTCAACTTTAACCATTGGGAGCTACCCTAACATCAAGCACACTAACCAACGTCCTAACCTACCCATCATTCGGTCAGTAACCATCGGTTAGACTGCGGCATCTATCATTGGCTAATTTCATCATCCAACCATTGCATTGCAAAACAAACTGACTCATGAGACCCTAACCGTTGGTTAAGGCAACTCCTAGTGTCAAGTGTTCCATTCGCTCATCTCCGGTTACGCTAACCATCTCATGCATCTAACCATTGGTTAGTGGCTTTGATTCGGCCGCCCCTGGAGAATAAGGAATGATTATAGGGTATCTCAAAGATGGTGGAGATCTAATGAACGATATCCAAGCTGAAGTGCAAAACAAAATCATACGTGAAGAATCCAAACCGAAATCCTGGATAAGTGCAGACATAATGCTTTTGCATAAGAAAGGTAACACAACTGAGCCAGCTAACTACAGACATGTCAGTCTGGAAAGCCGAGCCATACATACAAACTTCGAGAAAATTGTTCAAAAACGTCTAGAAACCGCACTACATGCAAATCAACCTCGGGGCCAAGCTGGCTTCAGGAATGGGTGTTCAACCATGGATCATTTGTAAGTTATGAACCAACTGGTAGAAAAATCGTGTTAGCACAACCTTCTAATCTATATGGCTTTCACTGATTAAGAGAAAGCATTTGATTTGGTCAATCATCAAAAGTTTTTTGATGCTCTTCGTAAACATGGTCTAGAAGGGAAAGCTTATCGCTTATTACAAAATATCTATTTGAATGCAACAACCAGGACTACACATAAAATCCCTAGCTAAAAGTCTCCGATTCGTCGAGGCGTCAGACAAGGAGACCCAATCTAACCGAAATCATTCTCTGCAATACTGGAGGAAGTTTTAAAACAATGTAAATGGCCAAAAATCTCTGGGTTAAGCATTGACGGAGATATTCATATGACCTTCAAGTAATGACTAACTTACTGAAACAGAGAGGTAAAGTTGTAGTCCTTGAGATGAACACAGAGCAAATAAAGTGATCACCAATTGTATAGACATAAATGAAAACAATATTGAGTGTGACCAAATATTGATATTTAGGTCAGCTAATTTCACTCCAAGACCGCCAACTAAATGAGACCGAAAGACGGATACAAAATTCATGGAAAGCATTTTTAAAAATTCTAGAACTATTTATTATCGAAGGAAATCCAAATGAAACACCAGAAGCGACTGCTTCATGTGTGTATTTTGCCGGTAATGACTTACGGTTCTCCCACATGTTCCCTGACGTATAGTCAAAAGAAAAGCTTAAATTGGCACAAAAAGCGATGGAGTGAAGAAAGAATGTTAGGAGTTACAAGAAGGGAGAGAATAAGAAATTACAAGAAAAACACAAGTGAAGGATGTTGCCGAATAAGTGAAAAGTCTGTAATGGAGTTGGGCAGGCCATCACACAAAAAGAATGACAATAGGTGGACACTTGGAGTGACAGCCACGAGTGGGAGGAAGAACTCGAGGGAAAGACGGTTGAGAGATGAATCATCAGTGAGGCGCCAGTCGATGACGCATAATCAAAAATCGTGGTCCAACATTAGGAGTGAGGCCGTGTTCCTAGATGAATGAAAAGGTTTCAACAAGACAGTAAGACAGGCTCATCCAGTGAAATAGCTACTGCCTTTTCAAGTTGACGCCATGAGTCAATCAATCCTGATCGAAAGAGAATTTGATCTAGTTTAAATGATAATGAGTGCACTTACATTTAGTTTCTGGACAGTGCTCATATAATCATCACTGTGAAAGACAAAACCACGTGCTTTCACGGAAACATATGGAAATTTCAAAACATTTAAAGCACTAAAACAAAAAAGACCATGGAACTCCGACTGAGTAATAATGAAAGACGGCCATTGACATTGAAAGCAGTAGAACGTCGGGGAAATTTCTTTTCATGACAACGGTACATAAGCAATGGCAACTTCCAGTGGGTGACATGTGAATTTGTCAGCGTCTTACAAGTGTACTTTGCAAATATTCATGTTTGCCATCAGTTCTTCCTATAAATAGAAACACTTTGATGAAGCAGCTTGTGGTAAATCGCCTTTGCGGTGCGAATATTCGACCTGGTAAATACAATCGGGTCATAATCAAGCGGCTGAAATTACTGTCAAAAACAACTGATGTCCACTGTAAAGCTACTAACTGAAGCAATGCGAGAAGTTGGATTTCTGTGGATAAAATATGGGGAATGGAGTAAATTGTTTATCACTCAATGGAGGAAATCATAGAAGGAGTCAATTTGATATTTTAAGTAGGTGAATTTATTTGAAAGTGAACTCTTAAAAATATATAGATTTACGAAATACACTTATCCAGCACTCAACTGCCTCAAATCCTATGAAATACATAACCTGTTGTATCCTTGATAACCGGAAAATAACCACATTCTTTAGCAATTCATAATTTTATTTAAAATGAAACAATTCTATAACGAAAAACACTGCTAAACATTTTGCTTGAGCGTTTGTGTCGGATGTAGCTCTTAGTGACTGCCTGACTCAATTGCAGCTCAATTGCGCTTTTCTGAGTCAGGTTGTTCCGAGACTTTGTCAACATCGCCTTCACGCTTCGATGGTAGGAGCCATGCATTCTCTACTTCACCTTTTAGATTCAGATTGCTTAGATATTCTGAAAGATAATAGCGCTGAGCTATTTAAATCTATTGATATGGTGTAAATAAACCAACTTGACTTCTCGACTTCTCCCATAATCATGACAACTGGTTTCTGATTCAGTTGGGCGCATTGTCTTCTTCTAAACTGTTCCAAAAATTCAATTTCATTAGAATAAACGAATAGTCGAATGTTTTCTAAATTGAGTCGGCACCTCTGTTGACTCAGACCTGACAGACTTATTTTATTGCCACTGACGAACACTTGAAAAGAGCGAACAGATTGGTGTCTTCAAATCTTGACACGATTTTTTGACAGTGGCGGTGCTACTGAATTGTGACTCATTTGGACAGAGTGGGAGACATCAATCATGTAATGGTCGATGCTTTCTTTTATCTTATCATATTTTTATGAATTTCTGATATTATTTCGTTTAAGATCTCCTACTTTGGATCTGTCCTATTTTTTCGGAATATGCCGTCATTTTTTGAGGGATAAGTGCGTGTGTTGTGATATGTCACAAACGAAGTCGTCATGAAGTAGGTGAACACATTGGTGTTTACAATATCAAAGCTTTTTTATCATGCAGTCTCTACATTGGGACGTAATTGGACACGGTGAGAGATGTTTCGTTCATCTGAAGGTCGATGCTTTCCTTTACCTGTTCATATTTTTCGGAATTTATGAAATATACGGTGCTCCATGAGACCATGTGAGAGATAGATTTTCGAGCCATATTTCGCCTTTTTTTCCATTCTCATCTCTACTTTTGAATGAGCGAATTTCAGAAAATTATCCCCTATCTGGGAATACTATTGTTCGCTGTTTGGTGTGAGGCCGGACCCATTTAGACCCAAGTTTCCTGTCTTATTCACGATTGAAAAACAAATATTTGACATCCAAGCGTCAAGTACCCGATCCGAGCGCTTAATTCAGTGCGGTCGTTGAGCAAGAAAGGACAAGGGGCAGAATCTCCCCACTTGTCTCGGAATCATCAATTATTGCAGATCAATATAGCTAACTAGATCACTATTAGAACAAATAGAAATCACTAAAATAGAGCCAATTTTTCAGAAATTTACTTTAAAAGCCTATAGTTAGAAAAATACTGCAACTGATAAAAGCATGACTCTCATATTGTTGCAAGTTGATTTGCGGATGTAAACTGAACCTACATCATGGTCTGTAGATATTTTGAAACCTTGGAATATACCATCAATGTATAGTCCAGCAGATATTACACAGTTAATCAAAGTGAAATATACTGTGCTAATAAGTTACGGTAATATCATTAGATATCATTGAAGATTCACTATGCCTGCATTTGAAAATTTAGTTATGAGGTTGCTCATACAAATGTTGCAATACTACATTATATAATAATCAAATAGTAGGCCTACTAGTACATAATACTCGCATGCCATTGCAATAGGGTTGCATGCCAGTCATTATCTAATTACTCGAATTGCGTTCAATACTTTGCGCAGTATTCCCTCATTCAAGCCTTAATTTTAACTATTGTGTCCAAGATTTGGACCCAATAGTCATCTCTGGTTTCAAGACGAATGTTACGACAATCACATACATGTCAGGAAATCTGTGTCATAAGTATTTCAAACACAATTTTGATTACTTTATCATTGTTATCGGCGCTGAGAGAAATTCTTCATCATTTGATGTGAGAAATTCGTTTTCTGTGATGTGAGAAATTGAGAAATTCAATATCATGTGATGTGAGAAATTGATCGGAGCGGACCATCCCTTCATTTTATTACATCTGGATTCTGTACAATATGAAAGACTTGTCTCGATCGTTAAAACTCTCCATTTTCTTTTTCCCGCATCATTTTCATAGCATGAATTTCCACTTTTTAAAGTGAACAGATTGAGAGACTTGGTTTGACAGAACCATCATCCTGGGAGGTGTGTCTCGATTGTTATGAGATCTGCGCTTTCTTTTTCCCACTCGCATTTTTGGGAATTCTAGCATCTATTTAAACGTACGTGAAACTGAGTTCTGCATCCCTGATTCTACACCTTTGTATCTGTCAGGAGCCCCACCTCGAACATTGAATGGCGAAGAGTGACAAATAGGTCAATGTCATAAAATAAGGCAAGAAAGGTTAGCATGTCAGCTCCGTCTGCACGCCATAACTTCCGATCTAAAATATGCTTTCCTCAAAGTTCTTCATGAAATTGTGTTTTACTCCCGTACTGCAAATGGACATGGATGCCTCAAGAAATCAAATTAATGTCAAGGAAGCAATCACATCAGAATTTTCCTCATCTCCATGACTTCTGAGGTTTATTCAATGATGTTTATGGCACAGATCAATATTCACCAATTAAAGTTTATGCTTAGCTTGATCGAGGAGAGACTTTTCTTCTCCCTGCCATGGATGCTACTTGACTGTTGTTTCTTCGGTCAAAGATTTCGAACTTTGATAGCCGTTAATCCAATCCCTGAAATCTTAAGGTAATGCCTGACACCGCTTGCTTGAGATCATAATTTATTTTAAATTCAATTCATGAGAAGGAAACAGAAAAGCTTAAAGAAAATGGTCAAAAACAAACAAATTTTTCGAAAAGGCGGCGTCATTGTCCTGTTTCTGTCCATTTCGCACTACAGAGTTTATCTGCCTATTTTAGCATGGTCAGTTGCTGTGAGACCTACAGTAACTAAGAAATGCAAACATTCTAAAACTTTCCATATCATTCCAACCTACACGTAATAGCCAAATTTAAGATCCATCATGCGAAAAATTCAAATATTAGGAGTTTTTCTACCTTAAATCGGAAACTTATTAGATGCGCCATATACCGGGTGTTCCAAAAAAAGTGACGAAAACTAAACGCTTCACCAATTTCCATTCGATTCTGTTGACTTTCTGCATACAAATGTAAAATACCCATAAGTTTTTGTCTGTAAAGTTAGAAGTTTGAATATTGAGTACTCTTACAGAAAAATAGGTATCAGTTCAAATCATGTATATTTCCATTGGTGAAGTTCAAGACATCGGACATATTGATATCCAATTTCCATCTATCAGTCGTGATCATAGCACGTTATTTAGCATGATCAAGCAAACACGAATATCAAAGATTGATTACACTTCGCATAGACTTCTTAATGTTAGTATATGGATAGGCAACTTCTCTATTGGATGGAAGTTGGAAGCTGTGACAAACGGCAATGGGAAACATTACAGAAGGATTGCCGATACCTCGGCAGAAGTACGTGTTGTAAGAAACATGATTTGATGGTTTGATTTTAAAGAACTCAGAAATATAATTGCAACAAAGAGAAAAAGTGAATCCAATGCGAAAAATGGAGATGATTAGCTCAGAAGAATAATTGGAAATGTTTGATTTTGGGCGCAAAATAACAGATTCGATGGTTTACTGAGACATCTGATTCAGACTGCCCCCTTTGGTATGGATATTTTCTTCCGCGTTGAATTCGCAATTGGTTGGATTTTTTGACAATTCTGCAGTGATCTTCTTTGATGAAAAAAAGGCTTTTGACAACGTCTGGAAACACTGAATATCATTTTTTTGTATTTCAATCATGCCTTTTGTAGTAATGAAGAATGCATGAACACCGGTGCAATAATGGTAGCATTTCGCAAATAATTTTTGATACAATTCGATCGCCACATTTCTACTAGCAGAGGAATAATGACGAACAAAAATTCACCTAAAAGTCCATTCTATCTATGGTGGCAGGAAAATCCTGGATAGAAAAGATGTGTGAATATGGAGGTTTTGCACTGTTAGATACTACGCATAGATATTCAATCTTCTCTGCTGGGTTCATAATCTTCTCTCGACAAATAATCTGTATGGACTAACGCATTAGAATGTGCAGCAATTGATTCTGATGCATTTCACAGCAATGAAGACAAGTGGACTTTTTGCATATTGTTCGATCCATAGTTTTATGCAAGTGCACACAACCGTCATCTATCAAGCTAAAAAAGTTCGCCAGTCATCAGTCCAATGCATGCTGTCAGGATAGAACGTTCATTCACTTATGCAGTCCCATTATGTAGATTCCTAGATGTGCAGCAGAGTGATTCTAGGGAAGTTGCCTATCCATATACTAACATTAAGAAGTCTATGCGAAGTGTAATCAATCTTTGATATTCGTGTTTGCTTGATCATGCTAAATAACGTGCTATGATCACGACTGATAGATGGAAATTGGATATCAATATGTCCGATGTCTTGAACTTCACCAATGGAAATATACATGATTTGAACTGATACCTATTTTTCTGTAAGAGTACTCAATATTCAAACTTCTAACTTTACAGACAAAAACTCATGGGTATTTTACATTTTACAGGACCCCCAAGGCTGGTCTCGTGCGTACATTTTTGAAAGCTAATTTTGTAATTTTCCAAATATTTCAAATTTTGCCATGTAGCCTACCAAGATCCAGAGTGTGATAGCAGTGCGGAGCTTTGTAGCGTGTCCTGTATTGAACATGTTTTAGAGGTTCCATGATTTTTTTCAAGCATATATTCATTGACATATCCCTATCAACCAGAGCGGTCGCCGCGACCGCCATGGGCAGTCGCCTTCGGAGTCGCCTAAAGGTCGCCCTCAGCGTCGCCGGGGATTCCTATTTGTCCACCGCCCTGACTGCCTGGGGCGGTCGCCTTAAGAGCCGGGGCGCAGTCGCCCGGAGGTCTAACAGCGGTCGCCTAGCAGATGAGGTGCGGTCGCCTGTAGGTAGCTGCGGTCGCCGATTCTACCGATTTGCCCCTACCCTTCAGTTGAAATTTCCCATTGCGCTATTAATTAGTAAAACACTAGCTATCTCCCTAAGATGCAGGTGCTTCAGTATTGCTCCACTGAAAACCAATAAGCTTCCTAGCTATGAGGAGTAGTAGAAATAAAACGAAATTACACAGAATACGATATTTTGCAATACACCTGCACCGATTCAATGAAAATTTAATGTGCACACATGAAAATTGTATTTATAAGCACTGAAGATACAAAAGTACAACTTAACGATCGAAAAATACAATTGTTCTATGGAGGTTACAAAATGTTCTATGAAAGGCATCGAAAGACATATGTAGTACAATCTAAATAACAGGAACTTTCTTAATAACATTGAAATTTGATGACTCCAAATTGTCAGAAAAAAGCATCGATTTTCCAGTTAAAATTTCAACAGAAACATGCGGGTTTGATGTTGTTAATAAAGTTCCTGCTATTTAGATTATATGCACAATAACAGCTACACAGATAACCAGGATATAACACCAAATACAAGAGATGAAAAATTGAGTCACCTATTGAGAAAAGGGGCATCAGGCACAATTACTCAGCTGCAGGGGAGCGTTGGTGGCTCCTTCCATCAGATCTATCTTTTGCGTGCTTTAGTACGCTCTGCAAAGAGGCCTCTATTTCCTTCTCAGTCACATGAGATCTAGAAAGTTTGATACCGCACGATAAATTCGGGAACTCTTGAATGGAAATTTGTTGTTCCTGCCGTGAAATGAATACTTCTTCGAAATATCCGCAGCCAAAATCCTTCAAAATATTCGACGGCATAAATTGTTTATTCCGCTGCCGCCGATCAGTGAGAACTGCTTTGCCTGAAAAATAAAGCTGCTTTTAAAATGGTGAAGCTTCTCCACGTACGTCAGTACATTTCCACTTCATTGTGGTGTACCTAAATCAAACAGAGCAAATAATTTCAAAACGATGTGAGTGGCTTTGTGATTCCAGTAAATCATTTGTGTCTGCAAAAGTCATTTAAATGATTCAGTTAATAATCAGGTCGTGGGTAGCACCGCTCTTTTAATGCAGACAATCATTGAGTGATGCAAATGACAGTGACAGCTTCTGCCTTCATTTTGAATTGAAAATCTCACGTGTGCCTAATATTGAAAGTAGTCAACTAGTCATCCAGGTCAATATAAACCTTAATTATGCATTAAAGCAAGTCTACATAAAGTTCGACGTAGAAACACTGTTTAGACCAAAGGTCAATATAAACCTTAATTATGCATAAAAGCAAGTCTGCATCAAGTTCGATGTAGAAACACTGTTTAGACCGGCTCTATCTGCTGAGCCACAGGAATTACGACCAATTTCAATAACCAGACAGAAAGCAGTCACTGCCAAATTCTGAACGTTATAGCGAGCTAGTGAGTGAGCGAAATGCCATTTCGGTGCTCTGGCTCAGATTTGCGCGACTCATCTTTCTCTCTATTCATGCAACGAAACCGTTGAATGACAGTCGTAAGTCAAGGAATAAGTGGACCGGTCTCTTAAAAGAATTAGTCAATATCATGCGCTCCTGCAGGATAGGAATAAAAAACATCACTATAGGCTGTGAAGTTTATCAGTTTATCAGATAGAATTGGAGGTCTGAAACAACTCATCCAATATTTTTGAAAATCGCCCGGTAATTTCTTCAATTTCCTGGTGATAGAATATGTTATGAAGATTGATACGCAACCGGAAATACATTCATTCTCTGGACTGTGATCAATTGCAGCGCTCGCATCTTGAAACAACTATCAGATTATTTGTTAGAAAATGTTAACATGCAAAAAGTTTAATACAGCTCTTCTATTTCTTCTGAGATCTATCTAATAGAATTGATGACATGGCCACAGAAGAAATTGTGACTAGACATGGCCAAAGGCGAGCGAACGGTTTACGGCTAGACGAGGCTTCAGATAGAAAATATCAGCTCAGCTAAAATTCTGGCCGTTGTAGCCGATAAGATATGTGAAACAAGAATTTTGAAGATTTCTGCCACGATTGAAAAATCCAATTAACTGTGCATAGCTCTCATTATTTATATCTGTTTAAATTTGCATTCTGAAGGCTACACATTCGCACATAAAACTTGAACAGATTCAAAACGATTAAACCTAATAATGTGGCACTCTGTGTTAGTATATGGCCCTTTTATATTCGCAGTTCAAGGAATGGGATATTCACGAGCCTGGATGAAGTACTTCCGAAGATTAGACACTTTTTATAAACCGGCATAGACGCTTTAATTCCAATCGACTTAAGACAGGCTTTCTCGATCTGACGAAATCATTTGCTTCAAGCAACAATATCAATTAATCTATATTGACAAGCTATCGACTCATCAATTACACAGATATCCCTGAAAATTGCAAAATATTTTTTGTAAAACATTAAAGTCTTCTTTCAAAGAGAAAGAAGTTCGAATGAGACTTATTAAGCTTACTAAAAATAATTAAGACTAATTTGCCGATGAAGTTGAGCACGTAAAGCACGCGAATTTAAGAAAATTCAGCTATAGCTTCGTCTATGTTCAGCTATACAGAGGTACGCCTATCGCGATGATGCATAAATGTAGTGGTAACATGTAAAAATGAGATAACTTAGTGAAATCTCTGTGGGAATGAGGTTGGTTAAATGAAATATTTTAAACGTTGCAGCTTGCTCGAAAATGTTTACCCCTCATGTCTAATGTCCGTCTAATTCACGCCCGTCTAATGTCACGTTACCAGAATTGACTTTATCTCATTGCAGCGAACCATCAATTAGAGCCAACGCTGTGCAAAGTATCTTGCAGTCAAAGCTCGATAATTAAGAGTATAAATACCAGGTTTACTATCTCTTAATTATTGAAAGTCTGAATTCAAAAGCAACTTATATAAGCCGCCAAATATACAAAAAATGCCGCGGCCGTATGATCTTAATTGACCGAAGTCTTAATTGTCCGTGTCCGAATTAACGAGCTTCGACTGGATTTACTGTATTCATGCGAAGCGATTCGTTAACGATGTCATTCTGTCCGCACGATTCTATTTGAATGGTCGTGAAAAATTGGCTTGCTTTACCTATAGTCAAATATTTATAACCAGAGGAACACTTTTTACATCACATCTAATTCAAAAGTTATCTGTTGAAATATTTCAGTCAATTCAGTGCTTGGTATAATGTGTAGTGCGCAGGTAAACCGCTATTAATTACTTAATTTATCTATCATCACTTCATTCGACTTACCTGATACGAATTTCGTTTGATAAGTAATCCGTTCTATCAATATTTTCGGCTCAAGATATTCCTCGCATTTTCTATATTGTAATTTGGTTGATAATCCATTAATAAGATCAATCAATTTACATACGATGTCCACAGGTGTCAGTCAGGCAACTCCAAAAGTATACTTGTACATTGTAATGCAGCACAGTATGGTTACACATGGTTCACTCAACTTTTTAAGTAGCCACTGCTTTGAATTGTCTTAAATTGAAAAACGTAATTTACTTAAATTACAGGTGCTCTATATACAAGGTTGCAAGAGGTATCCAAGGAGACATGATAAAAGCTAAGGGTTAATAGGTTAATTAATTTAATAGGTCTGATTTACTTCACACTTCAATTACCAATACAATTGTCATAAAACGAGGAAGTATACTTACCCGATCAGCATCACGGCTTATGGAATAATCTTTGAATCTGGGGCAATAACTGGTCGATAGACTTTCCACGTCGCTCTCTTTATCAGTGTCCGTTTCCATTGATTCAGTTTCAAGAAGATCTGTGGTTGATGACATGCTGGATAACAGAAATAGGACACCGTTTATCATTGTATACTGTAAACAATAAATAGGCGGCTTACCACTTATTAACGTTGACTTGCACTGCGTTATGGAACTCATCTATACTTGCTTTCCGTTTCCTTCCAAATTTTTGTCGCATAAATAACAATTTCTCATTTGGGGCCAAAGACGCCCCAAATTCTTTCAGGCGCCGTATGAGTCAGATTCTCCAAAACTTCTGTAATTCATAATTTGCATTCATGAGTGATCGATGCACGCATGAGAATTATCCATTTTTCCCAATGTGGGATCAGGACAATTTTTTAATTTTTCGTCAAGATAATCTAAGTTATGAATCCACCATACAAATTTAAGTCTGCAAGTATAACATAAGCACAGATTCATAATCCCCGTATTGACGTATCTAATTTTAGCATTGCACTTGAAACGTAGATCACTTGGTTATTAAAACTCAAAATGTAGGCGTGGACAGCAACTGATTGATCTGCATTTAGACATGAAGTCAGATATTTCTTTGTTTCAAGGGCCATTAATTCGAAAATTAAGTATACTTAAATGACTACGGATCAATCTTGTAAGCTTATTGTAATGCTTGTAAGCATTAGGCGGAAAATTCTCATAGATGGATGGATGTCTGAAATGAAGCTTACCTTTGCATCTTCATTATTATTGTCTGTTAAGACGGGATGTTCATCAGAGATTGCTTCGCAAATGAAGGATAACTGCGTTGAATCCAAATACCTATCGGGAATAAAAAGAAAAATTCGTTTATTTATATGAACTTTATATGAACCACTATCACAATTTAGCTCATCTTGAATATTCTGACTAAGCACAGCTTCCCTTTACGCAAATGCTGACAATTACTTTATTAACCTTATTCAAACTTTTTGCACATATGGCTTTTATCAAGTTAATTTCCGAAATACACAGTACACAGATTTTTCCGATCGCGAGGTTTCGGCTAACAGCTTGATCATATAGAATGAAAGCAATGAAAAACACACGGGTCAGACAGGAGTCGTAATTTCAACGCGAAATTAACTTACTTCTTTCTAATTACTTTATTATATAACCGGATATGAGGAGACCTGCTGTCCTTAAAATAGCTAGGTCAATTTTTGGGGTACCCAAACATTAATTAACATAAGGAAAATGGTAAGATGTTGAACGTGAGCTATTTGACTCACTTTTTGTTCGATGGATGAAGTCCGAAATGATTAAATAAATTAGTTTCCTTTACGGTTCTATATCTGCAACCGTTTATGCCACATTCGAAGACCATTCAATTCAACAAATAAATTGGGAAATTATTTCAGGGAATTCAGGGGATTTCAGGGGGACTACACTCGAAATGTACTAGTAAATAGTTTGATCATAACCATCATCGATTATCAAAAAAAGATTGTGGATGACATTGATACTGTACTAACGGATAGCCTATCGCAAATTTCAAAATTTTCATATATTATGCCTACTGCACACGCACACATTTTCTCTCATTTATTCTTCTTTTCCTACAGCAGGAGCGATAATTTTCAATGCTACTGACATCGTATTTACTCAATTATAACGTCAACAGGCTCTCGTCTAAGCATTTGCAAGCATATTTGCGTCATGCATTCAATGTCTGTAAAGTCTGGACATCTCATCACGTCTTTTACACATTTACAAACATGTGTTAGCATATAATTATTGGTCAACATGACACATTCTTGTGATAATCTGGTCTTCGACATCGTGGACAACGTGCAGAGTAACTCATTTGACATCCGAATCATGTTAAGCAAGTCTGGGGAGGTCCTCCAAGAAAGTGCTTTTGCCTGAATTAGTGACCAGAACGGAATTTGCCATAAAAACGTGTCTCTTTCACTTAGCGAAATTGTGAAATGATAGAAATAGTGCACAATTCTTGTGATAATCTGGTCTTCGACATCGTGGACAACGTGCAGAGTAACTCATTTGTATCCTCCTATTTTTGTATCATGTCATTTAAGTTCTAACTCTTATTTCATAATACCGGGTAGCCCAAGTAGCTACAAGGGATCGAATTGTAAGATAGCCTAATAGCCCTACTATAAGCACAGTAGAAAAATGTGTGGGAGACACGATAATTGCGAATGGTTTAGGGTTATTTGGGTAGTTTACATAATTCAAGTTAACGAGCATGGGTGGTACGCCGGTACGTAGTTGATTCGCTGAGATTGTCTATTCTTCCCTATGTGTAATAGGAAATGAATGCTAAGGAATACAGTTTTTAACTTCTTTTCGCCGTGCGTGAGTCGAATAAACCGTCAAGATAACTTTCTAATAACTCTCGTCTACCGAACTCGAGTTTTGATTTTGATGGACATGGCGAGCGACATGTCGAGGCCACGAGGTCTTCACTTTTCTCCTCCCTAAACATATTCTTACCTATCCAATGCAATTTATAATATGAATAATACATGTTATCAAAATGCGACTCTTACTGTTTCGAGTCTCAATTCAAAAATAATTATTAACCATAATTCTACATTCTAAAGTTACAACATAACATTCTCATAATTCAAGGGTATTCCGGGGTATTCAAAGAAATATGTTACATAAATAATTATCAATGGTTTAAATTTATGCGAACGTTGAATATTATTTATGTTTTATTCACATACTATTTCACTCAATGGCTAATCACATAAAAAACGATGCGACAGACGTGTAGTTCATTTGAAAGAACAGGAGCGTAAGTTTTGCAGTTCTCACTCGTCGAAGACAGCAAATTCTAATTTCATTATCCATTGAAAGCAGTCGGCGTATTCTCATTGGTCTATCATCAAATTTAAGCCAATTAAAAAGGAGCGCTGACTCTTTCGTATGATTAAGTTTGTCACTTGTGTTGAATGTTTCATTCCATTTCTGATCTGAAGATCATTTCAAATGTCCCTTAATCCACAAATGATATCTAGATCCTTGATTTACGCTTCAAGCATAACTTTTCATTGCTCTAGAACTCAAAACCAAATATATATATATATTCATTTTCTTCTCAGTGAAATCAATCACATGTACAGAAATGTTAAAGTTTTACAAGTTAAAATCAACGAATGATGATTGAGATGGAGCACGTGATTCTCAAATCAACGCTCTGCTTTTCCATATGCTAATGTTAATGAATGTGAATGAGAAATGAAGACATTGATGGGGTGGGTGATAGGAGAATAATTGATAAATCTTAATTGCTGAAGAAGTGGATGGATGGAGCACCCGCTGAATGTCACTCATTGTCAACTTGCTTACGTCATTAAGCTGACATTGAGATGTTACAACTGCATTGCAATGAATTCCAAAAGACGTTGAGTGATACAGTCATTTTAAGTCAGTAAGAGCCTCTCGAAATGTTATGCGTCTTATAATACGGGCGTAAAATAATAAGTCACCGCACCTACAGACAATCTGATTCATACATTCTAACCATATTCTAAGTCATTGATCTCTTTGAGCGCCATCTACAATACTTTTCATAATTTGCATTTCATATGATTTTATTGCAATATATATAACTTTCAGAAACTGCAATTTTTCAGTTTATATATAAATCGTAATAGTTTTATATCATCAAATTATAAATTGGACTATTTCTGTATTATCGGATATATATATTGCAATTTTTCCGCAATTTTGTCAACCAGTGTAGCCTACGGACCCTATGAAATATTGCAGACCATATTTCGGACCTTCACATATATTGTGAATACGGACCCTCTAAAGATTTCATGCAATATTGGATAAAATCTTTGCTTTTTTCTTTAAACTTTATTGTTAGCAATTTTTCAGGTATGCAAGCATTAATCAGTAATAAATAACCCACGTGACAGAATTTTTCTCAAAATAATTTCGGACCATCGTAATACGGACCCTTTCCTACCTGTAATATGGACCATTTTGCCTAACAGTGTAGAGACACAAATGAAACTTCCAGATTATTCTGTGCTATTTCTTTTTGTGAAATGAAGCGATGACCTCTATTTCACCCCTCGAGTTGAAATGTGATCTTCCGATTGCGCTGCGCTATCGAATGCGCACGAGAAAGTTATCTGCTATCGGGCTGGACTGGACAAAGCGCTCTTCTATTAATAGAATTCTCTCTCTCCCTTCTCTCCCTCACTGTATCACAGGCTTGAAGCGACCGAGATATTATGCAACACTCATTGAGGATTCTTCCATTCATTCACAATTTAATGAATGAACAATAATACAACTTGCAACCTTGATTGACCAAAAAATTAACAAGCGGTGAAATTCAGGCATAGTCAGAATCATGGTCAGAATGATATAAAGTTCACGGTCAAGTCAAGAATTTTGAGCAATTTTTTTCATTGTCATCGATGCGTCATGCAAATATATATGAAGCATTGCAACCAAAGATGTTTGACGCAACATTTCACGATTGAATGCATCATCATCATGTAGCGAAAATCACTGAGAGAAATGAGAGCTAAGGTTATTTATTCCAAGAAAAAACTTGCCTAGATGTGCCAGACAGCCGATCGATGACAGTTTCGGGCCAGTCCACTAACATTGGAGATACGTTTTTCTTAGAAATCACAACAAATTCGCTGCTCAATGTGTGTGACAACTCTGGGGTCGTTCTATTTCAAAATTAGCTCGTGTGAATTTAAGGGCTGACTCACGACCACTCCCTGTCAAAAAAATAAACGTGAAAATTGGGGGGGGGGCCAAACCTCGACTTCAAGACATCACATTTCACGTCATTTTTCGATGAGAGCGGTCACAAATTGATATGATCATGCATTTTTACTTCCAAATAAGCCATTTTCGAAAAATTTGTTGGTCCCAATTTTTTCATGTGGCCCAAGACTTTTTGACGAGGGACCCACGACTCATTTTCTCGCGGGAAATGCATCGATCTAGTTTGATTAAATGCGTTCGAATTTCTGCATCAGAAGCATCTTTTTCCACAAGCATTCTACATTTGAGTCTTAATTAGAAACTCTGAAGCTGATTGCCGAAATTTTTGCAATTTATCAGTTTTGCGAAGCCGGAATATTGCCTTTCTGACATCATGGAGGCTAGTTAAATGCTAAAACCAGACATATGATGAAGGTCGCCGTTGACACTCGAGGCAACTGCTGACAGCGGTCGCCGGGCAACGGTCGCCCACATACAGTCGAGGCGACCGCCACCAGGAGTCGCCGGGCGGCGGCGACTTCGGCGACGCCGAGGGCTGTCGCGGCGACCGCTGGGCGACTTTTGTGGTTGATAGGGATGGCTCACTTGGAACACCTGCTGAATTCTTCTTGTCCTGAGCAAGAGCGATTTTGAGTAAAAATTGTCAAAAATTTCAGTTTTTATCGTAGAAGTGTATTTTGCTGTGTTATCGATTTTCTTCTAGACAAATAGCATTTTCCTGCACTGATGATTAGAAATGCCTAAGTTTGTGTTCTATGGGAGCCGTCTCATGTCATGGTGTGCTGAGATGGGAATTGTTTTGCATTTTTTTAAATTCATGTTGTTTTTCCTGATCCGCTACAATTTATTTAATACTTCTGTAGTTGTTTAAGAGTTGCATTTGTTTTAGAACAAGTTTTATAGTTGAAATTGTAAAGACGCTTGATGTAGGCCTACCGGTATATATAGTCTACTGGAAAAGCAATACAGTAGACGTTCTCTTGTATTATTCACTGGGTAATAGCATGTCATTTTCAAGGAAAGGGTGTCGCTAAACATAATATCTATTTGAATAGAATCGGACTTTTTATTTGTATTGCAGCAAACGGGTGTCACATACATAAATTTATATGTGGTGCAGTAAATTTACAGAATTTAGCTTGTTATTAATAATGAGATATAATTTTCTTTATATTAGTAAAATAATAGCCATATTAATAAAATCCATGAAACCAAGCCTCAATAACAAAGATGAATGTTCAACTTATCAGACATTGACATTTTAATTTTTATGCATTGTCTTATACCCATATTGAGGCATTTTTTCAAAAAAGAATGTAAAATCAAAATGAAAGGTGTAGTCATATCTAAAACATTTATATCCACACGCGTAACATGAGACCTCGCGTTATCTTGTTAGAACATGAGTCCATGCGTTTGAATAGTAGGAATAACGTGGGGAATAGCGATTTCGGTTTTATAACTCTCACCAGTCACAGTAGAGTTAAGGATTACACTGCTTGCGTTCTTCCGCAGGCTGAAAATTCCTCCCCATGTCATCTCTGAGTCGCCTCCTTATCTGTCATGTTCACGTACGTATACAACAATCGGAATAGCGTCTCATGATAAAACGACGAACGCGAACTCGGACGTCGTCAAAGTCCAAGGAGAATCGACTTTCATCTGTGCCATCCCATTTAGCTCTCCACAAATGATGAGACAATTCCTCTTTATGAGGACAAAAATGTCTGTCTTCAGACCTTGTCGTGCACTTTGGCCGTGCGCTTCCTTCTTTGAGTTCCACATTTCCCTCCATTCGGTTGCGGTTCAACCAGCTCTGCACTGTGGCTTTCGAGACATTCAACTTCTTTGCCGAAAGACAACGGATTGTCTTTCCAGCTTCCAAAAATACAACATCAAGACGAACTTTGCCAAACGCAAAATTTGTGACATCATTTATTTCACTGAATGCGCTCGCACAGTAGGGGTGCACAGAATATTCGGCCGGGCCGATCCTTTATTTTGTCATGAGACAAATCGCATATGTCAAGCATGTCAATAATACGATCTTTATGGCAGTAAACGACTAGTAGGGGAGACTGGAGTGACTCGGCATATGTTTTGCAAAACTCTCGTACTGCTTAATAAATGAAAGCAAAGTGTTGGTATTGTGATCACTTCATGTCACAACCAGCACCTTCTGAGCATTCCTCAAGGCCTCATTCATAAATGATCGATAGAATCCATATACTTAACATTTTCATAGTCATGGTCAGGTAGGGGAGTTAGCATAGGAAGGTGGTTGTGCAACGAAATCAATATAGGTGATGCCTAAATATTGTCAACTTTTGATTAATTGAAAAAGCATGGTTATCTGCGCTTCGTGAAGCTTAAGGACTTTCATAGCCATTGCTATGACGACAGCATAGATATCAATCCGGTCACCAGCTTAGCTGATAATCTGAAGAGTGGTAATCTGAATCAAAACAAATCAATTGTTTTGACTGCACATAACTTTGGAGGGAAATACTTTTGTCATTTATTTAATCGATACATTATACAAAAGAAGACAACAGGTACAGTAGATAAGATTTCCACGTTTGGAAGTATATGGACGTCAGTATCATTACCGTCTACCGGTAATGATATTGACGATGAAGGCTGATAGCAAGAGCTTATATATGATGCGTCATTCATAAGTGTTCTTCTCCCCTTCAGATGAAAAAAAGGATCCGTAGACTGATACGTAAATTTCTAATTTCTTTTCAGTTGACCTTGTGACCTCATTAGGCCTACCACTTATGAAAGTCATTCATAGCATTCAAAAAGCCCTAAACATGGTCTCGTCTCCACTAATGTAGCTTTGCAGCTAGTCGGTCTGCTGCTTAAGAGCCAATTGGAGCCTCTTCTTGTAGCATAGATTTGCTTCTCTGCTCCCCTCACGACTACACCAGAAACGCTGAAAATACCGTTACAAGCAAATAAACAGGTAAATTTTGTTAGCCTCATCATGATGGCTAGAAAGTAGCTCTAGCTATTTAATATCTGGATGCATGAGTTTGACCGGTTAAGCGCGATATACACATATGTATTTCTTAAAAAAGTGCACCCCATTACTAATCGACGATCAAATAAAATGTATGAAGTGTAGAGTGTGGGATTGACTGATAGGAAGTCAATATGAAAATTTTGATGACATTTGCTATACTAAGCAGTAAGCATATTGTTTTTGAAAGTAATCCATGAATTTTTTTGAATAAGCTCAATTGGGCCTACACATTTAATCATGCATCTAACCGGTCAAATGTTAAACAAACACAGATGATCAGGCCTTTATTCAGTGCCTTGTAGCGCGTGAGCTGTGCATTGCATCTCAATGATCTTAATATGATTACAAAATATCTTGCTTCCATCAACTGATTCGTGCAATTTTATAACTTTTTCATGTAATTTTTGTTCTAGTAAATTTTTCAAGCTTCGATTTCAAGTACACAAAGTATTAAATTGTCTTCTGAGGTGTGATGCTTTCAAAAGATATGTATTTTCAATTATATTAATATATTTAATATGTATTAACATTGCTATCGACATGGTATGAATTTTATTTCAGCATACGCCAATTGCATGAAACTGATGGAATTAAGTAAGCTACGCAAGGCGAAGAAGAAGCAAGCCAAAGTCAGATTGAGTTAAAGTAAACCAGATAAAGAAACTTTTGCCACGGTTTCCTCCGATGATAATCTCCTCAATATAGAGGCAGCATTGCTGCTTTGCACCGCCATCGCTACCCTCTGACTCAAGAAAGTTCTAGATTTAAAACTCGAGTTAAGCCTGGCCACTGATCGAGTCCTTTATTCTCCAGTATTATATCTGACTTAGCTGGAAATATCAGACACGAACTTTATGGTTGACGGATACCATGCGTCCATCGTTTCTGCGCAAACTGATATTAAGAGTATGACAAGTTGGAATACTTTTGTCGTTTGCGGTCTTTGTCCAGTGTGTCAGTTTTCCTGGTTTCTCGTGTCGATATTTCTTGATAACTTGGTGTCATCGTACCATTGGATGAGCATATGCATTTTGATGTCATGGTAATCGATCATGGCATGAATACGTAGCTATTCAAAATATCGCATTCCATGAATGCAATTTGCTGCTTCAACTTAGCATGTTCAAAATTGAAATCTGAAAAATTGACTAAATTCAACGTTCAAAGAATTACATGAATTCACTTGATGAAAATGAAATACATATATTTTGTTCGTTGGAAAGTTCAGGAAATGAACTTCTTCGTCGATATGAAATCATTTAATCCCATAAGTGCATAGTTCACTGGTCACATGCCATTGAAGAGCGGTATGCTGTTGCATGTATGTTTATGATCTTTGGGGATCAAAGATCAAAAAGTTCTTAAAATTCGAAAACTGATTGCGATGGAGCCAAATATAGGTTATATCTCAAATTTTTTGATGAAAAAAGTATAATAAAGAAGTATCCGGGTGCTATTTTGAAAAAGTGTATTTGGAATAATATCTGGACAAAATGAAAAAAATAACGTGGAAATTCGATGAAGCAGCCCGGAAATCGCTCAGGAATTTGAAGCTTGAATTCTGGCCGTCACCCTGTACAGTAATTGCTTTATTTCGAGATTTAATTTTGAGATTTTAATTATTCAGCTTTTAGACGAAGACTATTAGTTCATTTAATATCAGACTTTATGTTTAATATTCTTACAATATTCGACATTATCGTAATAAAAAGATGATATTTTTTGTAATTTATTTTCTACACTTGCTCCTACAGGTCTGTTTTCTACATTTTGCTTCATGTGTTAGACGTTAGGCCAGCTTTGATATTTTGTCAATAATGAAATCAAGGAATTATTTTTCAAAATGTGGTTTTCAATCAATCGATAGATGTTATGTTATGTGAAGCAGCAACTGCTGCACCCAAAAAAAGGACCTGAGTCATCAGCTGAGCGCTATCCGTCACCGAGATTTCGACCCATTAAGCTCAGTATCTCTCAGGATGGTCGGTCCGTAACAACTCGTTGCGCCCAGGTCCTTAACACAATGCTGCTACCTTCTTCTGCCTTTGCACTCAACTTATTGGTGGTAATTTTTACGTTTTTAACACCGTCTTTAGCAAGAAAGTTCATCACCGATGGAGCAACGAAACCCCGGCATCCCACTTCAAAGGGCATGAGCTCACATTTCCACCCTTGCTTCCGAATCCCTTCGGCAAGTTCTTCATATTTGCCATCTTTCCTCCTATGGGCATCCTCAGCATTATCTTCTCGGGGAACGGTTAATTCGCCCATAATCATTGTCAACCCTACCGCATCGATCAACACTACGTCAGGCCGTTGGTTAGATAGGGACAATTCATCTGGTAGCTGTCTATCCATTTGAACTTCCCACTTCCGCGGAACAGATCGAGACACACGAAAACAACGAGACACACATACGTCTCTTTGTTTGACCACTCGGTACAAAGTCAATTCCCGCTACATACCTGGAAGGTATCCCAGACTGCTTCCACAATCGCTTACAGGATCAATCAATTCATCGTTTTCAATCAATCAATAGATGTATGTTAAACACCATGGGCAAGGTATGCAGTACTCGATAACAGAATTATGTTAATTTTGTAGCAGTAGTTTGATCATGCTTGTGCTCTATTTTGTTAAAAAATGTGCTCAATTTTGGCAAGAATTGTGCTCTGACACCACCTCGAATTTCTAGTGCTGGTATGGTAGGGTAAAATTTTGAATGATGACGTAGTTTTACCGTCAAATAATAATGCTGTTTTATTGTCCATGAATTACATAGGGTAGGGTGGGGTGGAATGGGTAGTTTTCAAAGAATTCATGTGATTTTCTCAATGTTCTCCATGTGCCACCTGAAATTTTGATAGCTGATCATCGCATTCTGTGTATCGGCCTTTTATTGCTCAAAAAATATTTTTGGTCATTGTGGAAATTGCATGTTTTTAAAAACATGTAGTGTATACCCGTTTCACCCCAACCGTGGGGTGAAATGAGTACAAATATAGTTTTTGAAAATGATAGCAGTGCATGAAAGATTGTTAAAAAATGTTATCAGAAACTTGTTAAGCATCACTATCATGGTATGCTATAAAGGTCAGCTGCTACAATATTTGTTTTCATTAATAGGTTAAATGATAACTATATTGTTGTCTTATAGAACTAATATGAATTGTAATAATTCGGACGAAATTCCGACTTCTCTGAATTGTCGATTGAAAAACGTTGTATTATTAGAACCGTTAATCATAAAAATTACAACTTCGTGAGATATTTGTGACTTCATGACAACTTGAAGAATGGATGTAAAGAAAAAGTTAATACCAGAGAAACTATGAAAGAAAATGAGATGTGTCACTACCTCGAGTCAACATTGACCTTTAAATTTTGACCCCGAAAATTTTTCTTTCGCACCGGCGGTTTCTAATTGCCCGATGATATCTTTCAAATAAAGTGCAGGTCGATATTTAAATCAGCAAGATTTCTCACACTGCCCTGGACCACCTTCGCTTCCTTAAATGTATCAGGAAAACTGAAACGCACATCATAGTCTATCTCTATTTGACCGATGTACCGTCAGCTTTTACTCAAATTTTACAACAACTCAGTCGTCCTGTTTCAAATCTTAGATTGATGGGAAGCCTGCATCTTCCTTTTCATTCATGTCTTCATCTGAAGGTCCTCATTATCGCTCATCGTTATATCTATGTTGTTCATTCGCTTTGACAGCGGTTCGATACACAGTTAATCGTTAAATTGCTGCTCTTTAGAAGCAATAGATTTCACTTTTATGTATCTTTGGATTTGATTATTTTCTTCATTCGAATATCACTTCTTTCTTCATCTTCAACACATTTCAAAGCTGATGACGATGTCAACGCTTCACCAGTTTTGCTCAGCGTATAATTTCTGATGTTCGAAGAGGATCACGCGCTTTGGTTTCCTGAAGACTAGTAGGCCTACTGATAAGAACTGATGCCAAAACCCTTTGGATATTGAAAGCTCCCATTGCATGTAACTTTTCAGTCGGAGGCTTACACTTTTACCACAGATGTTCGAGAAACAGGATTTATCATAGTACCACCATGGAATCTGCTGATCGCCGAACCTGGTTTCAATTACTCAAAGACAGTCTACATGTATGAAGATGCGTCGAAAAAGCAGGCTTCGTCATCCAATTCGGTCGACTTTATCGGACCACCACTTTTATGTTTCCTTCCATGCGTGTTTCAGAGCTAAAAAATCCTAAGGTTGAAGAGTACTACGTTGAGTGTCATACGACAGAGTAGAATAATTTCGTTTCGTTGGCAGACTTCAATGTTGGACTACAAAAAGCAGTGCTGTCTACTTGTATTCGTAAAAAATCAAGTTCAATGAACCGCACATGCACATGTCACAATTGAAATGTACCTTTATTTATAAGAATACCATATATCTCATGTAGACTTTAGGCTTCAGTAAAAAATCGACACTTTCTGTGTTAACATATGTATACCCGTTTCACCCCCACGCTTTTTCAGTTGTATACCCATTTCACCCGTTTTAAATTTTCAAAATTAACAGATAAAAATGATGAATATAGATAAGCCCATTATCACATCACAATAAGAAAAGTTCCGGCTTCTACAGTGATGCCTAAGTTAAGTCATGGCGCTCTTTCCCTTGCCGCAATACGAAAGTTCGTGATCGCTCATTTTTTTCAGTACCAAAAAGGAAATCGAAAGTTGGTTTCCATGGAAACAATTATAATTGTATATGGAACCAATTCTATCGGAACTTCATGCTAATATCACGCTATCATCATAATCCAAGCGATATACGGAAATATCAATCTGCTTGGCTTCTAGATAGCTTTAGGTGACTTACACCCATTTCACCCCATAGACCATTCCACCCCACCCTACCCCTTCAAGTAACAATGATACTTTTTGTGTGTCAAAGTTAAGCAACATTTGTCATAGCTATTTTAGAAAGTGCTTATAAGAAGCAATAACCTTGGCAACCTATTTGGACTCAATTTTTATGCTCCAAGTCGGTGAAAACAAAATGCGGATAAATACGGTAGTTTCTAGGAGTGGCACATGTGAAACAAAAAGCGGTGTGTTAACTTCACACACGCGTCGGTAAAAAGGAAATCTGAACTGAAAGTATCACAACACACCCACTGTCAAAGACAACCCATTAGGTTACGAGTATTAATGATGATGTTTCTAAATAACATGAATATAACATAGAAAGCTCTTTTTCGCATCGTTGAATGTTTAATATTCTTTGATTTACTGATGCTGTACTTTCTCTATTATGATGTTTTTCGCGTTTCAGATACGTTGATGACCCATCAATGCGAAGAAATTTCGCGTGAAGCAACTTTATGGATGCGTCAATTGATGTTTGGTCTTGGAGACGCAGAAAATCCAAACGCTGAAAGTGTCGAATATTTAATAACAGTTTTACGAGGCAAACTTCGAGGCTTTCTTTGGAATATGTCAGAATCACGAACAAGTCGCATTGTGAATGAAACTGTATTGGGTAAATGCTTGAGCAATTATCCAGTTGCTTTGGAGTCCATAATGAAATCAGTTCGTGTGGAAGATGCAATGAGAGATTCCAGTGACGGCTTGGATGGTGATGATCGAAAAACTGTTCGTGGTCACCGATCCTTGCGTCGGATTTATAGTGACTGTGAGCGAGATCTTGAAACAGTAAAACAAAGCGCAGATTGGAAGAAGCTGGAGAGTATGGATGTAAAAAATATGAGTCGACTGCAACGACTAGAACGATACACTCGAAACATGACGCCAGCTGATTATCAGAAATATTCCAACGCAAGGTCTCACCATGGTTCAGCATTTCGACGTCCCAAATACTTCACTAAATGGCTGATGGAGATGGAAGAAGAGCTTGTAAATGAATCTGTATCAAATAAAGAGACTAGCGATTCAAAGGACGACGATGATCATGATCCACAAAGGTTATCAGGAAGGAGAGGACTACAATCTATTTTCAAAAGAAGTCATCAGCCGAAAGAAACTCAACGACGGTCGTCTAATACCGATGGAACCCCATCCAAACGACCTCGTCAGCAATCGGTCAAAGAATCAACATCCTCACCTCCAGACAAAAGGAAAATGGAAGTTCGTCCATTAGAACGATACCATAACGTGGATTTAGATGTCGGTGAATTTGAAGTGGAGTCCTCTGATCATCAAGAGCAAAAGTGGAAGTTTAATGTTAATCATGACTCACCGGCAGATCTTGGGGCCGAAGCAGCTGACGGGGACATATCGACTAAGGTTCCTTGTGATCAAGGTGTAAATATCGATTCGGACAGCGAAGGCGTCCCTGTTCCAAGAACTACCGCAGACACAGATGCAAATTCTCGCTTGTCCCTGGAACCAGTCTTGAAAAAATTGAGCGAAGACATTATAGAATCAAAGGACAGTAGCAATTCAAATCAAACGAAAGAAACATCAGAAGCACTTGAAGACCACATTATGGCAACCAACAGCGACATGTCATTCAATACAGACTCTAGTAAATTATACACAGTCGAGACTATCAAGCAATCTAATGATACCAATGATGGTTTAGCCAAAGAGAATATTGGAGAATCGACAAAAACTATTGACCTGACACTCGACGAATTCAAATGTGAAAGTGATAAGATGGATAAAGATGCTTTAGAGAAAGTTAGTGAAGTTCAACGGCAACAAGGTGATGAGTCGAAATCTTTGCATAATGAAACTGTTAGTGTTGAGCAAGTGTCACCAGAATTGGAAGAAAAAAAGTCAAATGAAAAAAACGATGGTGTTGGCTCAACAAGAAAGAAAATATCCTCAGTACAATTAGAACTCTTTGGTGATGATGACGACGATAGTGACACCGATGAGATCAGTATAACACAAATTCATAGAACAGATAATCAATTTCAACCTTTCTTTGATTCCGATGAGGGAGATGAAATAAAGCAAGAGGCTACGGATGATGAAGACGCGATAGTGGGCAAAGGCAAGAAGCGACTACTGATTCTCTCAGACAGCGAGCCATCTGTGACAGAACAAGAAATAAGTGAAAATGCATCAGTTGTTGGAGATAACGGTGAATCGAGCTGTGAGAAAGATGTAGTGTGTAATCGTCGAAGGAAAGCTGGACTGCGTCCCAAAGCAAAGGCAATAGCTAAACCAGATATTTCTTCGGCAAGAAGTAAAGAAATTGTGACTACGAATGTCGAAAACATATCGAATAGATCCACTGACAAAAGTATGATGAAAAATAGTGATATTTCTGAAGAGTCAGTTTTAGAAGATGCTTCCCCTCCTGGTCGATACAGTCTTAGATCGAGCAGAAGACGAACAAGATCTCAATCTCATCAAAATAAATCTACCTTATCACAAGACAATGACAAGCAAGAGAAAAATGGGAAGTCGAGAATAAAATCTCGTCAGAGCAGTGAAAACGGAAGTCAGAGAAAATTGAACTCTATCGAAATTGATAATTTCAACAGATCTGAACCAGACGAGTCGCACGACAAATGTCAGTTGCAAGAAGCTAAGTCTGAAGCAAATACCCATCGGAGTTCAAATGGAAATGAACGGCAGGAAATGACTCATTTGAAGGATAGTGCAGATTGTGGCAGTGAGGCAATTTCGCCGAACGATAAATCCACAGGTGTGGAATCCTCCAATCAATTAAACTTGAAAGATTTGAATATATCACAAACAGCTGACACTATGCTCTATTCACTAGGATGTGATTTTATTGGACGTGTTATTGATCAAGTATTTAAACAAAGGGCAATACATTGGCCCAAAAAAGCTGTCGAAGAGGTATCCTTATTTCACGTACAAATTCAAAAGCATGAGTTGGTGGCTGCTGTTGCTGAAATTGATTTCTTAGGGCCGAAATTGGATGATCTAGCAGTTAATCTTTCAATAGACTCACTTCAGGTTGAATCAGTAGACAACATAGCTCAAGATCCGACCACATCTATGATAACTGATACAGATAGTCAAAATTTTGCCCCCAACGTGAAACACGAAAAGATGGTGCAGCCTTTGTCCACTAACTTTGTCTCTCCTCCAGCAATAAAGAACACTGCAATCAAGGAGTCACGTGTAATTCTATCAAAACTCAGTGTGGTAAGTGACAATGATAGGATCGCCACAAGCCCACATACCGAGGAATCATCAGCGCATAAAAAAGTTTCTAAGCATGCTGTTGTTGAGTCATCACAGGATGATAAAACAAGCCCTATGAGCTTCGATTACAATCAGCCGATGTTACAGAGCAAGGACACTGTATTAGCAACGTTGAAGACTGAAACCGAAATGGCAAGACGCTTGTCATTGTTAAAGTCATCTCCGATTTCTTCCAAGGCAGATGAAAGCAATGAAAATCAACGAATAGATTCAATCGATGATTCTGATATTGAATGTCCAGTGACTGACACAATAGTGAATGCTGTGATGGATAGGTTACCTGAAGCAGCAGTGTGTTTGAATGATATTTTTGAAAGAGAAGACAAGAGCATAAAGCCTTTGATTGCTATGGCCTTAGTGAACTTACCTTCCAGTGGTTCCAGACTCTCACTGTGCCGAGTAATTCATGATCTTTCTCGTGATCCTACCTCATCAAGAGACGCTGTGTTTAAAGTATTAGATAGACTGAATGACGTTCCCAACAAGGCCTCCCGGATAAAGTTAGTTGATGCGATGGTTGAAATGATGAAAAAGCGCAAAAAAGGGGATGCTTCATTGAGCTTTACATAAGAACGCCTTTGTTAGTTCTTTTTTTGAACTAATAATAGTTACATCCGGTGGAACAGGGAACTTGGTCAACGCGCTGTTTGATTATTGAATCTTTTTTGATTATCTGCAATAGAATTATAGTTGCAGACTTATTATTTTATGAACGGAATGAAATCCATTCTTCGCGTATTTTTTTCTCTTTTCCTGTATCGCTTGAATAACCTTTCAAACTGGTATTGAAATGAGTGCAAGAAAATGAATCGAGGTGTCAAGCTGTGAATGTCTATATCGGTCATGTGATGTTTGGATCTTCAAAGTAATTTTCAGATCAACGATAGCTAGGCGATACTTATCAGGTTCTGACCTGGTGAATTTTATTGTACATAAATCTATCATTGTGATTGCCATTTCCACGTCTGTATATGTACACTATTATGAAGATATCATTTTATGAACATGATGAGAGTTCTTCCTCTTACATTCATGATATTGAATTTAGTGTCTGAACCCTACAAAAACTACCAAGAATAAATGCCGAGTTTGCGGTCGGTGGGGTTGCTAGCGCTTGCATTCAATAAATTGCAATTCATAAGCGAATTGCATGCTGTATTATTGAGAATGAGATGATGAGCTATATCAAAAGCTACATTGATCACCTAGGGCAGGGTAAAGGTAATTTACATAAGATTGTACATAATACCAAGCTGCAGGTCTATAACCGGCTCTCTTAGTATCGGAGATCCTGATAGAAAGAAGCTTTACATAGAATGACGTTAAAGTTTGATCCGGTTAGAACAGGAGCACTTTCTAGACTTGCACATGTAGCTTACTAGAGAGTCATTCTCCAGCGACCAGCGCTTCCTTTGATCGAGCGTTGATGCTCTGCTGATTTTTGCCATCACATCCTAGCAATTACACAAGCCTCCAATACCTGCAAGATATGTGGTGCTTTCATCAGTAGCCTATAAAGCCACCCGGTGGTAAATATTTCATCGGGCCGAAGCATGAAATCTCGTTTCGGCATCGCGGCGTCGATTTCCCATAAAATCGATGTCTTGCCGATGCCCGAGAATTCGTCTCGGCATTGCACCTGATATTCCGCTCTATTTCCGATATCGGATTTTGGCCGATTAATCGCTACATATGCGGTATCCACCTGTTTTGTCGCTCTATTTCCGATATCGGATTTTGGCCGATTAATCGCTACATATGCGGTATCCACCTGTTTTGTCGCTCTATTTCCGATATCGGATTTTGGCCGATTAATCGCTACATATGCGGTATCCCACCTGTTTTGTCGCTCTATATCCGATATCGGATTTTGGCCGATTAATCGCTACATATACGGTATCCACCTGTTTTATCGCTCTATATCCGATATCGGATTTTGGCCGATTAATCGCTACATATACGGTATCCCACCTGCTTTGTCGCTCTATATTCGCTATTGGATTTGAGACGATAAGCCGATTAATTTACAATCTGAATCACTCGTATGAAAATTATACCGCTAACTACACACGCTTTTCCTACTCCTGAACTACAACCTGTGCTAGGCCAATTAACAATTGTTGAAAACGAAGACAGCATTCATTCAATAACATCATATTACAAAAAATACATGTATGAAATCTAGAAATAGCACACTACACAATCTATATCAACAATCATCTGGATTTCTATACTAAGACTAAAAATGTTCGGATAACAAGTCCAATGTGATTTTAGGCGAAATTGTTCGATTCAACTTCTCCTCCAGAACATCTCGTCCTTCCAGTGCAGGCTCTGCGACTCCTAGCTCGTTGATGTGACAGGCAATTGCTTCCACCCGCAATGGCTTTGGCGAGGAGAACTTGTTCGACTCGGACTGTCGCCTCCTCCTCCCTCTGCCGCGGTCAGTTGCATCCTTTAACATTTTCTCGATCACCTCTTCAATCGTCTTCTCATTCCCAATTTTCTCTTCTCTTAGGGAATCTGAAAATAAAGATGCGAGGAATTAGTAGTGTATGGTAATGAGTAACGAATGTTTGTTTCCAGTGGGAAACACAGAAAATACATTTAGATAAGCCTTGCTGCTGAGTGATGTCTTCGACGGGCTGGCTGGTGTTACCCGACCCCGTCCCGCGGATAGGGGCGTCTTCGATAGACTACCGCTGCTTTGTATCATAAAAAGAACAATGCTGCATGCGGAAAACTACATGTAGGGGAGATTGGGGACCTATGAGCATAGGGGACCAAAGTGCATCTGCCAGTTCGACGTGATAAAGACCGAATTCGAACTTCTTCTTCTAGTTGAGTAATTCTCTGATCAAACATGACTTTCAACGGAAAAATCAAGATTTATCTCAAAATATTTTATTTGGTAGGTCTTGAAATACATTTAATGCAGTCGAAAGTAAATTTTTGAGTCTCCGTTGTTTATTTTTTCTAAATTTCATTCGTCAACATTGTGCCTAGAATAGCAATAATTTCTAACATTTAAGGCATCTAGAATTGCTTCATAATTCGGGGATGGCATTTGTATACCCAGTTATTTGTCAATGTTGGTTTTTTGAAAATGAGTTGCTTTGGGGTCCAAAGTGCCCTCTGAAATGGGGACCAAAGTGCAATACATGATAAATTTCCTTTTTTCTTTTGTATTTTGCAAACCATGTATTCAGTGTCTCAACGTAATGAAATAAGTGTAATTAAACCTTAAAAAATGTAATTTAATCCATCGCATGCAGCCCTTGGACGTCTGCGTTTATGGTCCATTTAAGACGTTCTATGTGAGTGAGTGCAACTCCCATGATGCTCACTCATCCATGAAAACCAATTGCTATTCATGACGTTGCCTCACTAAGTTCAGCTTCATTTTACAAAGCTTTTACGCCCATGAATATCGTATCGGGCTTTCAAAAAGCCGGCATATTCCCAGTCAACTCAAACGCTTTCAGCTAAGGGGATTTCCTGCTATCCATTCCCTCCGATTGAGTGCTTGAACTTCGTAAATTGAACAACCTTCTACAAGCACATCTCCTGCTGATGACGGTGCCCTGTTGACGACGCGGCGTGATAATTATGTAAGCCAGTGTTACCTGAAATAATCAGACCTTATCCGACGAAGGCTCTGTCTGAAAAATTTAAACACAAACGAAAAAGAAAATCAACTATTATCACCGATATGCCCCCGGAGAATGCTGCATCCAAAAGTAACGAAACCAATTCTGGAACCCAGGACTCCTCAATTGAAAACAGGGTTGAACTTCAACTGGAATGTGGCGATGAGTACAAGACAGATGTTTTTAAAGCGACATTCCCGACTCTTGTCTGTTTTTATTATGTTACATAATGCACTATTTGCATATACATGTATATTCAAAAATCGACTTTTCGGCAATTTTTGTTGGTAGATCTGAAAAGTTTACTTTTTTGAAAAATGATTATTTACTTCCTTCTTACCAAATCCAATCTGTTGAACCATTATAACCATTTTTGTCCGTAAAGGTCATTATTGTCAGAAGTCAAATACATCTATAAATTGATGAGAAGAAAGTGGGGTAGGCCTATAATGAAGATTTTATCCTATGTCAAGATATTAATCTCATAGAGAGAGATGATTATCATTTTTGAACTCACCACATCCGAATTGACTATTAACAGTTAATTAATGTAATAAAGATGCGTCCAATAAGCAATTAGTAAAAATTGCTGTAAAAAATTAATTCATTTTTTGCCTATTGATAGTTTTTATATCCACTTACTAATTTACAAAAATTAAATGAATACAGTAAAAATCATAGAAAAATGTGTTTTGGCGATATCTATTTTATAAAATGAAATTTCCTTGCGCAATCATGGTTTTTTTATTTAGTGCACTTTGGTCCCCATGCAGTGCACATTGGTCCCCGCTATAGGGGACCAATGTGCAGGGTCGTTACATGTTACAAAAACATGTCTTGTGCAAAAACTAGATATGCTAGAGTTACACTTCAAAAAATATTTTATTTGTGAAGATATCTTTCACATCTGTGTAAAATTTTGAGTTCTGATTTGCAACAATTTCGTCAAAAAATGAGAATGAGTGAAAAAATGCACTTTGGTCCCCAGTCTCCCCTACTCGTATGTAACAGTAATGAAAGAAACTTTGTGGTCTACTGTACAAATGTTTGTTAATTCGTCGCGATGACATGAACTTCTAAACAAACAGATGAACATGCATTATACATACCGGTACTTATACATATATACTTCAGTTGACCAGTCTGATCGGGAGCAAATTTATGTTTTCAGAAGACATGATGTGCAAGCTCCGTTTTATTTTTATGGTCGATAGTTTACAATAGAAGCAATAACCAGTACTTCGGCCTTGAGAGGGCGATGCTACATGTAGGGTAACAATGGCACGAATGCATGCACATAAACACTAACATTTAATACAGATCAGGAGTGAACAGGACTTAAAAAATTTCACTTATGATTGGGGAACTGACCAGTTCATGTCTACTATTTATCGGAGGTTCAATACATTCTGAAACAGAAATATTGTTTGAGTTCTATTTTTTTACAACTTGTTTCAGAATGTAAATATCGTAACGAGATTGATCGATCATTTTTCATCAGTTCAAAGCATTGAATATAGAGCTTAGGCAATTTCATTTTTTAACTTATTAAATATTTGAATAAACTTAATCTATATCAAGCCTTGTGACATGAAAAGACGTGCCAAGTTTACAAGTTCCATGAAATGAAAAATCATTAAATAAGATGAAAATTTAAAGATTTCAATACTTAATCTTTGATGAATGCTATCTTCTGCTATGATGAAGACTGACAAAATCAACATTTCGCATACTTTTAATCGTCTGCATGCGGTTCCGGAGTCCATAAGCTATAACTCTATAGATTCTTAGAGCAAACTTAAACGATTTTACTTATGCTTCGTAAACATCAATAGGAAATTTGAAAATGTATTCGTAAACAATTTAATGCATTCTATTCAAAAATATTGAGCTATTCATTTTTACTATAGATCAGATTTACTATGGTCAGGCTAGGAAAAAGAAAATTCCAAATGATTTTATCACACCTCCAGTTAATTGACCAATCTGAAAAATAAAGTGTTGTGATTAAAATAGCCGGCGCTTAGTGCCACTGACACTTCTGTTGGGATTTGATAAAACATCGCTTCGATGCCCAAGCTTAAATAAGCACTATACCGGCAATAAAACCGAGTTCTTTATGAAGTATTCAGACATTTGGGAGCTCGTGTTTTGGCGGTTGCTGCCTGGGCAAAAAAAACACGAGCTGCCTATTTATGAAAACAATTCGGAAAATTATCCACCTCCTGTAGTTCATAAAATTCAATCCTAAATTTCTGACTATTCAGGTAACGATATTGATAGATCATTTTCATCAGTTCAAGGCATTGAATATAAAACAGAAAAAGATTGGAGTAGCACGACTACTGTCCAATACCACCAGATACATCGATGACTTATGTATCTTCAATTACAAGCGCTTGGACAAAATTATTCCAAGTATCTATCCAGATAGCTTAGAAGCTAACAGATGCGGACTTGATAATAAAGATTATCTTGACGTTAAGCTAAAAGTTACCAGCACTGGCCTTAAGATTGCTGTATATCACAAAGTGGACGACTTCAACTTTCCAGTAACACTTTTGACATCTCCTGAGAATGCCCCACAAAATTGGAGTTAACGTTTTCAGCAGTCAGCTCATATGGTCGCATCTGCTCCTCATTAGAAGATTTCGTCATGAAATCGAAGAAAAGTTTCAGATTACCAAGATCAAGAGGATAAAGCAGCAAGGAATTACTAATATCCGCAGAAAGAGCACTGCATAGACATGACAAGATTTTGAGAAAATTCGGACTTTATGCCGCTAAACAAATTACTGCACGCTTTGATGATGATCGAAACCTTTAAGCAACGAACATATGGCAAGATGCATGATTACAAATCCTTTAACACAACAAATTTATCGACTTTGACATAAACTACCGATTATGACTACATGTATGAAAGATTCCGGATTCCTTGACTCCAGACTTCCGTACACTGTCCTTTTGCCGATTGTGACAAACCTTTCTTGCTTGTAATGCCATAACAGTTTCGATTATAATTTTGTAATTATTTATATATTTATTTTCAATTCAATTATCTTTTATCATGTCATTTTCCTTTATTCTGAATTTTTCCGCTATTAGTTCATTATCATCGTAATTACTTATTTATTTTCAATTTAATTATTTATTATGTGATTTTTCTTCAGTCTGAATAGTTACCGCTATTTATAATTAATTTTCTTTCATTTTCATCGTACATTTTATTTACTGTTTCACTTGCATTAACATTTAGAGTCAGTGTCATTGAGTCTGTACATGATGGATGTGCAGGGCCCCACTCAAACAGGTCTGAGCGTTCAGGATTTAGGTGCCGAAACGCGAATCCTGGTCGAGTTCCTGCTGATGAACTCATTACTATCAAGTTTAATCATTTTAGGCATCACATTTTTCTTCCGAGTTCTTAGACACGTTTTGCTGAACTTTTGAATGATTCTTAACATCTGTAGAGAACGAACCATGCGTCCTTGTCAGGATTTCATAACTTTATCTTCATCTTAATCTCAAACACGTTTATCTTCTTACTCAATCACAGCAGGGAGACTTAGTCGGCAGATGACGGATCTGTGCGGTGTCAATTTTCAAATATATGCTATATATTGAATGATAATAATGATATGCTATAATATTCATTAAATCATCGAAATTATCAAATTACATTACATACGTGTATATGACATGATTATAACATATTTTAGTTACTATATTGCATATTATAATTATTAGTACATCATCATTGCATTATATTTATATCACATCATTATTGTAAATTATGCAATTATATCACTTAAATCTGTTCCGGAACAAAGTTCAAACTGTAAATTTCATAACAAATCTTCATACGTCAGATGAAAAAGGTGTACATTGGTCAGCAGGACAAAGAAATATAAACTGTTCTAATTATTATTTTGACTCATACGGACTTCACCTACAAACGAAGTCAAAAAATTACTTGGCAATGGATTTATAATACATTTCAAATTCAAAAACCAGGAACTACATATTGCGGTCAATTATGTCTTTATGTTTTATTTAAATTACAAAAAGGAGTATCATTTCTTGATATTATGTTAGAATTGAATAATAAAAATAATAATGATAATTAAAAAATCAGTTCGTTGTAATTCATTTTGATAAAAACGGACTCTGATATCCTAATTATCTAAATCTTTAATTTCATAAGTAAAAGGATAAGTTTGATTTATTTTACAAATTTCAAATATTTCTTTAGTCCAATAGCCAACAAAGCTTTTTCAAATTTATTCTTATATTTAAATATTCTAACTCTATCTCCAATTTTAAATTTCGGCTTAAGTTTCTGCAAATTCGGATTACTCTCATTCAAATTATTATTCTCGAATATTTTCTTTCGTATCAAATCAGGGTCGTCAGAAGCATTCTTTGGAGTTTCTTCAATACCAGAATGAACTTTATTATTGTACTCTTCTACAATTCCTGGTAATATCTTCAAC